>CM057817.1:3449165-4019165 GCA_030067965.1 Latrodectus elegans | reverse complement strand
AAAATTGAAAATTTTACTGGCTTGAAAAAAATATAAATATATTCTTGTAGTATAACATGGAATTGATAATATCTATACTGTGATATATATATAAAGAAAACAATTAAGTTAATTTCTATTCTTTCATGAATTATATGCTTAGTATATATATATCTCTATCTGATTGACGAGTTTTTCATAGTACATATATCAATTTGACATAGTTATGTCTTAAAAGTAGAATTTTTATTAGAATTGATGCAAAATCAAACTTTTAAAATGAAATTTTTTTTTTAAATGTTCTGCTTAGTAAAAGACAACATAGTGAAGATGCTAGTTTTGCTTTTGATGAATGCATCACAAATTAATACTAACGGATTTACCTTTCCTGTTTACGCTGTTTCCTCTTTTAGTATCCCTCAGTACGTCCTATTATTAATGGAAAATTACATCTGTTAATAAATTTCTATGTTCTCTGTAAAAATGTAGACTATCAAGTTTTATAATATATATTGATATAGTCTTAGATTTACATCACTTGTTCTGTTCCGTAAATAATGGTCACAACACAAACAGCTTTGCATATCTGAGACATAACTGGGTATTACAAACATAATACAGCCCAAACTAAAAGACTCTATCTAACATTTCGGAAAAATAAATGGGAAAGAATCGATGTGTATTTGCCCTGATGTCATTGCAACGTATTAATTGACTCATTTTCTTCTTTTTTGAGAAGTGACAACTTAACTCAGTACCCTTGGCCTGACTCAGTAATGTTTTTCCCTTTTTAAGGTGCTACAATCCCAACTTTTTTAACGAATGTCCTTTAGAAAATATTAATTAAACACTATTTTTGGACAGATAAGTAAAGCGGTTGGGGAGAGAGGAAGAAAAAAAAAATGAAAGCCACATACATTTCCAGGTACAGTGATTTCATCAGGCGGACGTATCTCATTAAACAAGGAGGATGGGGTGAAGAATCAAAAAGGCAAGGAGCGAAAGAAAAGAAAATCAACAAAAGACAAGATTTGCATACATTAAGCAACAAATGTAAAAGAATGCGCTTAAAAAATATCCCATCAGGCTGGGTCCCCCTTTTTTTTCTTGCTTTTGCATTCATTTTTGTTATAAATTTTAATTATTCAGGCAAATGAACCAAAAAAGTAGTGACATTTTGTTGGATATGTAAAAAAAAATGTGTTAAAAAAAGACGAATACTCATCCTTTTCTTTTTTTATAGCAACTTCTAATTTCGGCGAATTTATGAAAGCTTTAGATAGACTTTTTTTCATCTAGCATTTCACTAGACTTTTTTTCTCTTCATCGTTGTGTTTTTTCTCCTCCCTCTTTGATAGCCCTTTAGCCACCTGCGGCCTTTAGTGACTTGATTTTGAGCCATTCTTGTCTCACAGGGACTTTAATTATCACACGGGAAGAAGATGGATGAGATTGTGTGCCCCACTCCTTCATTTCCCATCCTAAATTGAAGGAAAAGGATTCCTTCAATTTACAGCCATGATAAGTGCTCACAGCCCCTGCAGCTCTATACCGGAACAAAGTATTGTAATCAAACGCCATTTTCATTTTTATTCTGTTGGAATTGTTTACCTGTAAAAATGTCATTATAACTAACAATTTATAAAGTATTGAATTTTTTGATATTAGTAAGAGATATTATCTATATTAGTTATGATATGAAATTATAAGAAAATGATTCTTTTGTAACATTTATACATACTAAATTACTTTTTACTCTTGTAGCAATTATCACTGCAAAATAACGTTTTGCTTGGAATGGTTCACCTGTAAAAATATCGTTATAATGAACAGTTTCAAAAATATTAAACGAGTTTTAACTTAGGCTTCAAATATGTTAGTTATGATATGAAACTCTATGAAAATTTTTCTTCTTGAATTTAGAACTTAACGAAATTACGTTTTGCGGAAAAAAAAAAAAAAAAACATCGTCAATCAACGGTATTTTAAAATTTTTTATTTAGTTAAGACTTGTTTCCAATGTATTTTTCTTAAATAAATTCTTTTGAAATAAATATTAGTTACTTAAGTGATAATTTAATTCAAAATTATGAGCAGGTTTGATTTTCTCGGTAATTTTCAGAGCTACACGCGATTAGGTTTCTGAAAAGATTCTTTAGTTTAAAATGACGAAAAATATATGCTGAAATTGAAGTTTCTTTTACTCTTACTGAGCTAAACGTGTTCTCATGATATACCCTAAACCTGTGCTCGGAAAGATTTTTTTTGAAAAAATACTTCAGTTTATATTTTAAAGTTCAAATACTATATTTAGCTGTTGAGTATAAATTTTTGACGAGTCTTCAAATGCAATGAAAAGACATATTAGAATCGATGAATAAAGTGCGCTTAGGTGGTTCATATTCTCCATTTAATTTAGGTTGTGTGTGTGTGTTTGCCGACAGCAATACATTAATGCCTATGAAATGTCAAATATTTATTTTAAATCTTAATAAATGGGTTCTCGGAAGTCGATGTTTTTCCTTAACATATTTTTTAGAGATTTTCAGCTTTTATTAAATTTAATTTTAAATTATTTCTTTAAACATGTAAGATATTTTTCTTTCTCTAAAATTATTAAGTTTATATACTGCTTTAATTTATCATTAAATTTGAATCAGTTTGCTGCTATAGTTTTTCCTCAATTTTTTATCGGTTTGTAAAAAAAGTCCTAATTGTCAAATAGACTACTATGTGATGGTCAGTCTATCTCATTAAATTGATTAAAAAATAACATAGAACTTTTAATTTCTAATTCTTATAGTCTTGTTTCCATAATTATATGTATAGTGCTTCATTTCTCTAGGATTTTAGCTATAACTTTATTACCTATATAACAGTTAACTGGTTAAAGTATTTTTTAATTATTTGATGATATTTTTTGCTAAAAAATCTGGTTTGAGGAATCCATGTTAATTACTTGGAATAGCAAACAAAAATTAATGTTGCTGAAATATGTTAACTTTAGTAAATAATGCTACTTATTCTGTATAGACCAATTTTAACAAAATTTAAGGAGAGTATACATTTTGTGAACTATGTAGCCTGCCTAGTCATCACTGTATTTAGAATAAACATTGGCATACAACAACATTTATAAAACTGCTGAAACTATTCCAAATGTCTTTATAAAAAGAAAAAAAAATACCATTTTTCTTTCCATTCATTATTTTTATTTTTTTAACTGTTTTTTAATTTGAGACAATAGTAATTTAATCATTTACTTCTAATTATTCCACCCCCTTTTTGTTCTTATTTCTTACAAAAATTATTAAATAAACGCGCAAATTCTCCGTCACTAAAAGTTTTTAGAGCAATTTTAATTATTTAATCTGTGAAATTTATAGTTGGTTACTTATAGGGAAACATTCAGTTTAATAGTTTATATGAAATGAGTTAAGTGCTTATAATGGTTGAAGAGGAAACCTGAAATGAAGAGCCTTTCAATATGGAACTGAAAAGTAAATGCAGCCTCAACCGTTTCCAACTACGTCAGTATATTCGTAAGCGTGTCATGCACCTTCTCTCAATCGTTGCCTAATTTCACTTAGTAATTTGCCTCAAGAGTTATTGATAAAAAGGAATACCTCGTAACCTATAAGCGGTTATCTTAGAAACAGAAATTTATCTGAAAGTCAGTTTAGTATCCTCCAAAGGGTCATTTTTGATTAGGTAATGGGTAACAAAAGAAAGAAACCAGAGGACAGATTTTTAATAATTGCTTACTAGGAAGGCCCGTGTCTGTTGGAAAGATTTGCCTAGGCGTGTTGATGCTCTTGGAAAATAATTTCCCAGTATCCCAGTAGGTGGACAAGCACTAATGATTAACTCTGGTCCTTTCTACTAGTCCTTCGGGTCCCTTGGCCAAGGATTTTCCTTTTGTCCATTTCTGGAGCATTTCTTATAACAAGTAGAAAGGGGTTAATTGAAAATGATACAGCTTTTCTTATTCAATTCAGATATGAAGAATTGAAATCTAACTTTGAATCTTTCTCTTCTGAATGATATTTTAGCAAAACATTTGTTAAATATGAAGACTTAGAAGCGCTCCTAAATGATCGAGCCTTGAGAATTTATATAATTATTAAGGAATGGTTACTGTGTTTTATAACTTTAAATTTCATTCAGTTTTTAATATACAAATAAAATATTGTAGAGACATTAATAATTACTATTTATCTTCATTACCAGGTGATCCATCAGTAATATATATATACATATATATATATACATATATATATATATATACATATATATATATACATATATATATATATACATATATATATATATATATATATATATATATATATACATATATACATATATATATATATATATATATATATATATATATATATATATATATATATATATATATATATATATATATATATATATATATATATATATTTATAGAGAGAGTGAGATTAGTAAAATTTCGCCAAACTCTGTTTTTCTTAACCATTAAAATCCAATGACTGCTAATTTTTACAAATGCAAAACTACTTGAGACTGGAAATACTTTTGCATAAAAAGCAAATTTTACGGATATCTGGATTATTTCTTATGAGATTAATTTTATTCATTAGAAACTCGATTAAATTTCTCGTTTAATGTTATACCTTTTTTGAAAGGTAAGAAAAAGAAATAATACTTTTGCGTGATAATAAAGTTACACCCTGAGGTTATCGATTTTATAAGAGGACAATTTTCAATCCTGAACAGGTGTAATTACATTTATAGGGAGTATCTTATTCTGCCCTTGGAACATTTTTCTACTCTGGAAGGAATTGGATCCATCCGTCACTTTGAGCTTACCGGATATCTCAAGTTACCGCTTTCCCAGGGAAGTGAGGGTCAACTGAGGATAAATCCCACCCACCAGTCTTGGTGGGAGGGGAGCTGAAGGGTTTTGCTCCCCACAAATGGAAACTTGCTCTTACCACTTTCCCTCTTCTTTATTTAAGTACATACTTAGACGTAGCTGTTTCTCGTACCTCTCTCCATCGAGACCTTTAAGCCCTTTTAATTCATCGTTAATAGAGAGTAAAGACTGAAATTGACGAGTGGGAGTTAAACTCCTCATAATCCCTATTATGACACGTAGGAGATGTATCCTTATTTATAAGCCAATATATTATAGATGCTCCTAACGAGACCTGCTCCTTTTCGTACCATTCTAGTTTTTCATTTTACTCAAATATAAGCATTTTATATTAGACTTCGCAATAAATTTCCCTCTTGAATTAGTATGTCAGGCTGGTGAATGAAGCACGTCATTCCTTCTCAATTTCATCAGACCTTACTTGAAATTTAATTTTTATTTCATCAATCGGCCCTCAGCCATGTTTTTTAAAAAAAATTTGTAATTTAATTTAAAAAAATTAATAAGTGCAAGTTGTTTTTTCCCAAGGAAAAGTTGTCTCTTTATAAAATTCTCTGCACTTAGAATAACATATAATTCTAATATGATCATTCATGACGATTTAATTACTTCTTAATTATATTTTTAACAATTTTAAGTATTCAAATTGCTTAGATATATGAATTGCCCCAAAAAATGTTTTGTTATTGTGAACTTAACGCTTTAACTCCTTGAGAAAATTTAAAAAAAGCAAATGTTGCTAAGTTGAACTTAAAGAAGTTATCAGTGAAGAATTTGTGCTATTATATAACATGAGAGAAAAATGTTAGAAAGAGTTGAATGTCACCGATATATATTCCAGAAGAACAATGAGAAGTTCAATGTCCTCTGCTTTCAATTCCATAACACCTCTGTTAAGCTTAAAACGTCCAAAGAAAATCCCCATACATAAATGGTAGTTGAGATTTAAACTCAGTACAAACAAAAAAAAATTAATACCTGATTGTACCATAATTCTTAGTTGCTTTTATATACCCTCGAGATAGTATGAATTTTCTTTTCTTTTATAACCATTGATGATACAAATGATTTTTTTTCTTTTCCAGGTAAGTTGCCATTCCGGTGCACATTGGCTTTCGCAACTGATTGATTACAGACTGGTGAGAAATTATATTATCTAATGTTTCATTTTTTTCTCGTGAATTACATTAATTAACTTGTATATTGTTTAATATGCTCTGTTTTAGGAACTGTGAATCTGATGAATTTACATAGTTCTAATTGTTTAATGCCGTAGAAAATTCCATTGTATGGATAAAAATTTGAGTTTCTTTTTTATGGTGTTGAATTATATTTCAGAACTGCTTGACAAATTATTTTTTTACTATTCTTAAACTAATTCGAATGACTCCTCAAATATATTTAGCGAATTTATTCTAAGTCTGAAAATATGTATATTGGACATTATTAGGTAAGTAATGACAGTCATTCCACTTCAAGGCAAACGAAGTGAAAACTCATCAAAGGTTGTTAAGCAATTATTCAAATCAAGTAAGTCAGAAAGTAAGTTTTTGTAATTTCTTATAACTCTGCTGGTTAAAGTCGTGATGTTCCTTAACTTATCTCTAGAGTGAGTAATCATTGAGAAAAGCTAGTTATATTCGTTATCAAAAAGCTTTTCTCAATCGAAAACTATTTAAAATAGGATGAAGTCTAAGTATTTACTTCCCATTATTGACTATAAAATTACTATGACTTTACTAATTCTTTGAAATTTTTATGCATTTAACCTTGTTATTTCATCGCTAAATTGAATGTTATAAAGAACACGTATATAACACTCCTTTTAATGTTATTCTTTTGCTATTGTTGCTAATTTTTATTAGTTTTTTAATCATCAATTTGAGTGTGTTGAAAATAAAGCGTGTAAATAGAATTAAATGGCAATTATTAATTAATCGATAATGATAAATATATAAACAATAATAAATATATATAAAAATCTATTATAATTATAATAAAAATAATATATATATGTATATATATATATATATATATATATATATATATATATATATATATATTCGTGTTATTTAATGAATCTAAGTTGTAGTGTTAATTTTCGAAGCATATATTAATCTATATATATTAAAATATATTAATATATATTTTAATGTATATATTAATGTATATATATATAAGCCCTATATTCTTGTTATTTAATGAATCTAAGTTGTAGTGTTAATTTTCGAAGTATACACTTATAAAAAATATGTGACCCTTTAGTATATAGATTATTTAATCAAAATGAAATTTTGCTGCAATGATGCTCTTCATAAAAATAAAATTTCTTAATTGATGTTCATATGTATGTATGATATATATTATAATTATGTGATAATTTTGATTTTACATTTACTTAAGATTTATATATATATATATATATATATATATATATATATATATATATATATATATATATATATATATATATATAATGTCTATCTATTATATGATACTCTTTTAAAAGAACTTTCTTTTAAATTTCATGACAACTTATTTTTTAAGCAAGGCAAAGGAGAAATTATGTGAATTAGGATGAATTCTTCAAATCTATACTTGCTTGAATTATACTATTTCTTGAATTTATTAAGAGTGTTAGTTTATAATGCCGATTATTTTATTGTCCTCACATCTGAGTTACTCTTATGATATTTTATCCTGCAGCAATCAAATTTAAAATTATCTTTGAGAAAAAATTACATTTTCATGATAATCTGCATACATTTTACCACAAAGTGAGAATGGTAAAATCGTTATTATTTATTCACTTCTTGACATGTCTTTAGTAATAATTACCAGTAAAATAAACAGTTATTTTCCTTCAGACCATAGAAAGAAGCTATGAATTTGTTGCTGCAAAATTTAGTTAAATAATTGATACATTTAAAGAAAACAATGACTGATATGTGTAACATTTAATCGTCAGAGATGCCTCAATCTTCCACCAAAACTTTACAATGAGAAGCATGTTTGCTAGAAGCTTAATTTATGTGCTAAAACGACAGATAACTCCAATCGACGCCGAGTGAGTGACCTTGCCATTCATCAAGTTCGTTTCGCAGTGGGAAGAGGGATGGTTTTCATTCGCAGTATCCCTCAATAAAGATTTGAAATTTACATAGTTCACTGAATAATCCTTAAAATCAGTAAACAGATCGTCGGCTCAGAATAGCGTGCCAATTGTTATTAGGAGAGACTTCAAAATAAACATGCAGTCTGTTTCATCGGGTAAATCTTGAAAGATATTAAACGAAATAGATGTATTATGTATCACATTTGATATAAAAGTTAATGATTTGCAATTCTTTTCAGTAAATTTCTATGCTTAGCTAATTGTGTCAAAATAATTAAATATCCTTATGGAAAAATTTTTACTTTATAATATAGAATTTATATTTATTGAAATACTTAACCATTTCACAATTTTGAGTATATTTTTTTAAAAAGAAAACGGTAGGAATCTTTTAATGTTTAATATTACTATTATATTTATTTTCTCAAAGTGAAACAGATTTTTCAATAATATTTTTAAAGCCCTTCTCATGTCCTTTCGATGCATATTAGTTAATTTAACTTAAATTTCACCGCAAAAATAAAAATCTCTGTGAGACAGAGGAAGAATTTTATATCTTAAGTAAACTGCTTTGTTTATTTGATATATTTTAAGCAAAATGTTTATATATATATATATATATATATATATATATATATATATATATACTTGTAATAAATGTATATAATTTAATTTTAGCTAAGCTTCAAGAGTTCATAAAGTAAAATGCATATAATTTACAATATTGACTAACAATTTATTGTTATTTTGTTGAATTTATAAACTTGAAATAGAATGATTATATAAAATTTGAAATACAAATCCCTCATTGTATCACAGTTATGGCGAACGATTATGCAATAAGCATTTGTCTAACTTTTCATAATAAATTAAAAATATTTATTATATAATTAAATTCTTCAGATTCTGACGCTTCAAAAAGGAGTCTTCAATAACTAATTGCTGCATTGAGTGAAGTAAAACTATTATTCCATATCAGTTAAAAACGTTCTATTGTAGTCCTGAAAAAGCACACACAATCCAAATTCGAAAATCCTTCATTACTTTTATTTGACCAAGAGAATTTCTTACTTTCAGCATTTTATGTGACAAACAATGTTTTTCTGGAGACGGCTGGGAGAGCAACTGAAGCATTCAGTGACCCATTTACAAAAGTATACCCTCATCTTTCAGAATTTTCGGTATGTCATTCGCAGATTTTGGAAGGTGGATTGTTCGCAACCACCCATTTCATTTCGAAAGTCCCTTTATGTACATAATATGTGATTCAACTGCCATATGCATACCTTTCCGCTCTCAAAGTGATGCATTTGGGAATTTAATATTAGTTCTTGGAAATAAAAATATCTACTCATTTTATTGAATGTCCTTTAATATATTTCTGCATTTTAATGGCCTACAAATCATTTAAATAATTAAAGTTTATTATTTATTTCTGGAATACCTACTTTTCATAAAGCTTATCGTTTCATTTCATTCTATTAGCAGGAATTGTAAATATATGCTATTCAACACTGAATTTTTACTGCAGTCAATGACATCTATCAGTTGAGAGTCAAGTAATAAGAATGCTTTCTAAAAAAATCCTTCAGTAGCCAAAAGAGTTTTGATATGACTGCAGTAACCAACTTTCTCATGCTTAGTATTTTTTATCTCAAAAAGGATCATTTTATATCCTGCGCAATTTGCATCAACTCCTCACTCCACAACCCTGCTTCAATGTGCGAGTCCATAGAAAAACATTGAGTGATTTTCGTTCCATTTCTTTTGGCAAAGATCACAATGGGCTTTGAAAGCGTCATATTGAGCATTGAACTGGTTTTTATGAAACAAAAGTCACCTCTGACATCAGCTGAATGCAACCGCACCCTTCCCAGTGTAATTGCCTCGGTGATCAGCAAGTCCTTCTACTCGGACGGGTACTTAATGTATTCTTTTCCTTGGACGATAAAGACTTTTGGGGATTCAATTAGGGATCTCCAAAAAAGAAGAAAAGCTAATTTTGGAGGAGAAAGAAAATGCTCATGCATCTAAAATTCCATCTCATAAGAAAACTAGCAAAGTGGAGAAGATTGTCCATCAACTGGAATATATGGTTGAGCTAAGGTGAGAATTAAGGATATTAAAATTCTAACTGGTTAAAATCCCATTTTCGACATTCATAATTATATTTTGGTAGTTGCAATGCTACAATTCATTTTATTGCGCCGTCATCATGATCAATTTTTTTTTACATACATAAGTTACCCTATTTTTAATTTTCCACCCCTTAAACTCTTTTTACATTTATCATAGAGTGTTCATTGCTTGTTTGGGGTACATTTTAAAAAGACTTTAATTATGAGTGAGTTGTAATAGCCTATTCTGAAAGATAACTCTTAATACAACAAAATATATTGTCCTTGAAATTTTTTAATAGGAGTGATTAGATTGGTTTTGAATATGGTTAGATTTTTCAACGTTGGCTCCATTAACTTTTTTATTGGAGTAAATTCCTCTTTTTTTTGGAAGTTTGTTCAACTTTCATTAGAAAACTAATTGAAGAGTGTACTAAAAACATTTCAAATATTTCTTGGTATTGTATATATATTTAATATCTTATAATGACTTTTTAACTTTTGTTATGATATTTTATATATGTAATTTCTATATGTGTAAGTGTTAAATATATAATTTCTATTACATTTTTTATAACAGTAAATTTTGAAGTGGGGGACAAATGAGAAATTTTAAACTTAAAATTTTAAATGAAAGCATTTGAAATGAAATTACCACACAATGAACTATAGTAAAGAATTTTTAAATATTTTATAATGAAAGATTTTTATTTATGAGAATTATTTTTCTCCTTATTTTATGTTTATTAAGATTAACACACACAATATACCACTGATCCAAATGGTTTTTTCCAAATTACATGTGAAATATTAGAAGTTGGAAAATACTCAAAAGATTATCAGATTTTACCCTTGTCACACTCTCGAATATTTTTGGGGCAATAATGCTGAAATTACGTAGAATTAATTGCCATCCCTATTATGAAAAATAATTACTTTCAATGAATTGCTCTTTCCCATTATTACACATTTTTCTAAGCAAGTTGTATGATTCGAGCCCAATTGATTCGATAGATATTTTAGTATAATGATGGACAATTGAGTACTTTTACAGCACATATATTCGATTTAAAAATGTGTGCTTTTTCCCCGCTTTTACGATAGCTGCCTTAGTGGTACTAGTGATTAAAATAAATAATTCAGTAACTGTCCTTTCTGTTTCTTTCATTTGAGCAGAATACTGGAGTAGGTAGCTATAGAAAAAGACACAAAAATCTGCTTCGATGATTACAGTGATTATCCATGTAAAGTTACGATTGGGGGGGGGGACCAATAAATGAAGTATCGAAAACTAACCACCATCTTTTATCGACTTCTTCCTTTTCAATTGCCATCTAAAGACAGCGTGCTCTTTCTATTTTTTATGTAATGATTTCTTAGAGACCAGGGCAATTAGGAGCCTCTTCGCCCCCCTTTTTCAATTTTTGTTGTTATTACTTATTTAGACCATAAGTCAAAAATGGAAAGAGGATTGTATTGTAGATACAAAATTACTAGAGGGGATAAAAAATAAGGAAATAATGTAGTGTTTCGGCATTAAAATAAGTCACCTTTTTATATGTTTATGTGCATATTGGATGATATATTAGGATTGAGGTAACCTAACCTGTCACTTTGCAAAACAGTTACTTAAGCAGATTTTCAAGCAGATTTTCTTCCCTTAAAAATAGTCAGTCTGTTTTTTTTTTTTTTTTTTTTTTTGGTATGAAACGACTGAAAATAGTTAGTAAAAGATAAGGTAAGATAATATGTAATAAAACTAGTTTTAAAATTTGACCAGAGTAAATGTGATAGTAAAAGTTAATGAACCTTATTAAATTTAATTGGTGAAATATACATTGTTTGCTCAAAGATTTTGATTAAGGCCGCCATAATCGCCAATTTAATTCAGAATGTAAAGTATTATCTGATTCATGAATTAGGTGAATTAACTATAGAATTGATTAGTAATTTAAAGAACGTTTTAAATATGTAAATGTCGAAAATTAACTATGGCAATTTTTAAATTGTCAGCACACACATTATAAACGCTGAATAACTACATAGCAAGAACAAAGAAGACGGGATAGAAAAGTATATGTGTTCATTGCTTTTCTCAGAATTGGAGAGAGATGGTTTAGTAATGTAATAACTGGAGAGGAATTTCGGACATCAGAAAGTATATTTACAGCACGGTATTACTTCTAAAAGAGAAATTTTTGTTCTTTATTTTTTCTGTCCGTGAAATGCTAAAACGTTTCTATTATCAATCAACTTAATTTCAAAGAATCAATAGTTTCACATGATGCATACTCATATGATTTATATAAAAGTAAGATTGGGCCAAAATCTGACAGTTTATTATTATTATTATTCGAAAGGAAGCTTCTCTTTGACTTACTTTTCTCAGAACGGCACCGTGACCTCTGAAGGGAATCCGAAAAATGAAAGAGAATTGTCTCAGGTGTCTCTCCTTTTAGTGTCTTTCTTTCGGTTTCAAATGGAAACGCCACATGAAGGTGAATCATAATCGTCGTTGACACTCTTCAACTGTGGGTTTGAAGTCCTTTCACTTCTGTAGTTGCTAGGTTGGAACCGAAATTGGCGCTGCATATTAAACGTGTATTAATCTGTCCTTTCAACTCTATTGTTTCCAGCGTATCGGATCAGAAGCTTTGCTACTCACAAACCGGATGTTAATCGGTTTCTTTCTCTCTTCTCCTTACGATTGACTGGATTTGTGTTTCATGGTGGTATTATAGTGGGAAAGTTCCCGAAGATCCACTGTTTCGAAAGGTTTCAAGCTGTTAAACAATGGTCTTTTCAGAAGGATCATTTATAAGCAAGTACCCTCTGACGTCAGTGAATTCTACTTTGTTATCTAACGAAAGGGTTAACAAGTTTTACTTTCTTTTGGATAATTATATAACTAGCTGAGACAGTCTTTTTAATTTTTTTGTTCCATGAATTGACAGACAAAACCTATTTATTAACATTTTTATTTTTACATCCAATTTTATCTGCACATAGGTAATTCATATTTATTGAAATTTTTTTTTGATGATATTTCATAATTTTAATGTTCAAAACTGAATAAGTCGCTGTAAGTTGTAATAGACATGTATATATTTATTTAAAAACTGGTAGTCATATGAATTAATTTTGTAACATTTAATATGATTCTATATTTTGTTAAAAACACTTTTGTGAAACTTATTCTTATAACTAATATAACTCCTTCGTTAAAAACATTTATTTATCTTAAATGAGTAAAAAGATGAATATTTTGGATTTTTCGTTAGATTTCACTTCAGTGGTGACTATAATTTTAATTCAAATTCTCTGAAACTAACTTCAATGGAAAAAAAGCAGGTGTTTTTTACTGTGTAACAAGAGATGAGTTCTTGAAAATAGGTCGTCTTCCCTCCAGATGTTTTCGAATGCTTTCAAAATATTTCTATTTGGCTCATTTTATTTCTGAAAAAGTTGCAATGAAGCGATATGAAATAGATTTCGTTTTGCCATTCTTCTTTATACTTGCCCAATTTTTGGAGCATGCAACATTTCTTAAAGCCTTAAAGAAAATATTCATTTTAAGTTGCGTTGTTCAGGAAAACGAAAGAGAGAAAATATTTGAATTGTGTGTGCAAAGTGAATAAGGATCAATTCTGGAAAAATTTTAATTTCGGTCTTCTTAATCCGATGAAACTAGTGGCCAGTTATCTTTGTCGCTGGATGTGTATCCAGAATCAAAGGCAATATACTATGTGACTAAATAGGAATTTGAAGTAAATTATAATATTCACTTTATGCTATTATAAAACCATAACGAATGAAAGTGTAAACAAAATATTTCCAACCTTTGTATATGTTGCATTTCTATATTCAAATTTATATCCATATACATGTTCTCAAAAAAAGTTTTTTTTATTATTTATTTATTTATTTTTTTTTAAATTTTATACTTAAGTTTTTTATTATTCAAGTGCAGATTATGTCATTAGGGTTAGGGATCAATTGTCGGTAAAACGGATGAGCCCTTGGTATAATTCTACTGTTTAGGTATGATCTCACTCTGATACTAGGGTGATGGCCTATAAAATGTTAATATTTATTTATTATAAAACCAAAAGGCAATATTTTTTTTAGATTTCTAAGCACGTATTCTGATTTAAACACACTTTTTATCTACTCAAAATTAAAATCGAAATCGTAATTTTGCTTAGTGTAGATTTACAATTTTCAAATGGCTCAATATATGGAAACTTCTGCAAAATTTCACTTACTTTGTGCGAGATATTAAGTAAGCACTTCAACATTTTATATGTCTTAGAGTGTGAACTCCCTAAAAATTTATTTAAAGTTTCTTGTAATTATCATGTATTTAATTTTTGACAACTTATTTGTGAAGATTTTTTTTTACTGATGACTATATATATATATATATATATATATATATATATATATATATATATATATATATATATATATATATATATATATATATATATATATATTAGTATGTTTTCTTTAAAAAATAATGTTTAACATTAATTAATTGTGATACCATCCATAGATTTTTCCATAAAAAATTTGTTACTTAGAATAATGTTCAAAAATCGATATATTAGCCATTTCCTTAATTTGTCTTTTCTGTAATTAAAATAATTATTTGTGAACAAATCTTCGAGGAACAGATTGTACCCATTTTCTAAGAATCCAACAAAAGAAAAGATGTGTTAAAAGTAGAGATTATTATTCTTCGCCAAGACTGTTTGGAATGAAGGAAATGCTAATCTTTCATTATTTGTATCTATGACTGTTAGGTTAGGAAATAAAACAATGAATTTCTAAGAAAAAATAAGATATTCTAATAACAAATATACTACACTGTTCTTCCAATATGATTACGGTTTTACAATATCCATCTTGAGGATTTGTAAAAGTGATCTCGAAACAATACTTTTTAATATTCTAGTGATTATATTAAAAGTTATCCGATGCATTTTATTTATTTAGTCACCCTTTAAAGTTTTATGCTAACACCCTTAAAGTGTGCTATCTTCTTAAAACCACATTGTCGTTTTTCGCTCTAAAAATAAGTATTTTAGTGCTATGATAACCTGTGACGCACACCCAATAAAATATATCCCAGGGGACTACCTGCAGTTTTCCGATACTCAAAATCACTATTTACGACTTAAAAAAAAAAGGAAGTAATCGATTTTAAGTACCTATCAACTACTTCCTGTTATCTAAAGTGCTGGAATTTGATATTTTTCATTGTTAAAAAAAATTATTCATGAATATTGAACTTCTGTTAATCAACTTTTCTGTAAAAAAAAAAAAAAAAAAGAAAAAAAAAAAAAAAAAAAAAAAATCGCCCGTTGCACACTCACATAAAAACTTTAAAATCGTACTTTATATTTGTTTCCTGCCAAGTAAAAAAAATATTAAAAGCGAGTAGTTTCTGCATACTCATTATCCTCCTAAAAGCGAACGATTCTCTTTTTTCATTTTCATATTGTTCATCCTTTTTCCTGGCCCACCCTCCCCACTTTTTTTTTCAAGGGATATTTTTCTTTATGAAAGAGCTTTTTGTTCCTACTCTTCCCTTTTAATATCTTATTTCCAAAAAGTGTGGGCCATAACTAAAATATGGAAATTTTTCTCTTTCTACTTCATGGTAGACCTTACGGAAGCTGATCTCGCATTTTGCAACGTTAGTGAAATGGAACTGAAATAGACTTCTTCCAACTGAATAGACGCCACCCCACGTCCTACTTCTAATATTCCACCCCTCGATAGAACGAACGAGTTCGCTTCCTGTCTCACCTGATTGGCATTTCAATTCTCTGCAAAAGATTTTTTCAGTGGATAGTAAAAATGCTGTCACTGTTTTGCAACGAGGTCAGATATTTTTTCCTGCATGCCTTGCGTTTCTTTCACCTGCAAAATGCAGTACTCTTCAGAAAGTAATCAGAAATTATGTTTATGAAATTAATTAAACAGCTACACACACACGCATTCAGAGCTTTTTAAATAATTTTGACTTCCAATTTCTTTCGATTTACTGAATAAAGGAATATTCCGTATCAAAATCCCTTGTAAACATTTTGCATAATCCGCTTATCTTTTCACTGGATTCTGTTAAGGAAAATTAGTGAAGATCCATTATTATTTTGATCTTCACTAATTTTCCTTAACAGAATCCAGTGAAAAGATATGTTATTGTGAATTTACATGTTGTTAATGGCCTAGAGGGGCATAAAATACTCTGGCCCATGCATAACAGTGAAGATTTTGAGTACTTATTAATAGTTTATTCTCTCTCTTTTGACTGTATAAATGATTGCAAAAAAAAAATAATAATAATAATAACGTGATTTACTTAAAAAAATGAAGTGATGCCAAACTGATCAAACTTATATATTTTACGACTATATTCACAAGGGGTATACCTAAAGATATAAATAATGGAAATTTTAAGTACAGAAATTTCAGGTAGAATTAAATCATTTCAATAATGAAAAATAATGAGCATAGAAAGATTTATAATGTGAATTTGAAAATGCTAGATTTTGTGGTTGCAAAGAATTGAAGTATGTTCCCTATTTGTGAGAACCTTGTGAGAGTTTCAGGTTTTTAAAATATTATCATCTAATATAATTATGTATTTTAAAAAGTAAGATTCTGAAATGTATTTCCTTTTAATTAATCATCGTCTTTCTGTGGATTAGTAAACAGTTTTAAATTAGTTAAAAGTCAGTACAAAGCTCAAAAATCAAAAGTATTATCAGTGAAAGTTTTAGTATTACTTGTAGATTTTCATATCTTATGCCATTGCAATTGAAAAAGTACCAAAAAGCGCGTATTTCGTTGTATATATATATATAATTAAACAGATTATCTGGTTTTACAGCCCTGACCAATATCATCCGAATAGGATTTTAATTTACACGCTTGTCTTATTTTTGTTCGCGATGTAACTGCTATTTACCACACATGCAATTCTTAAAATATTATTATCCGTGTAAGAGATTTGTCCTTTCAAGACAGCTCTTACTTGCTGGAAATCTTACTGAAGACAAACGGCCGTTGTAATATTTTTTTCACGCTTCTAACAGCTCTTAAAAAAATAAGCAGAAAATTTTTTACAGTTGTCCTTGCAAGAAATCAATATCTAATTTATTTTATGTATCAGGAGGTTAACACCACTTTATATTTTGACTCTTGAAGCACCTGTTCCGGACACGACGCCCCCTCCCCACTTCAACACTCGAAGATGCGTTGTTGCACCTGCTGGCATTCCTTTCCACCTGTCTTCCTCCACCAATAGATGACCGCCGCCTTCACCAGATATTTGCTATGGAAGGGTCCGCCAATATCCGGTTTAACTGCATCCTTAATTACTACACAACAACAAGGACGCTCGGATCTCTCCCTCCTCACCTTGGCCAATCAACTTTTTCATGTAATAGCTGAAAGACAAGGAAGGCGGGCTATCATTGTTCTGTAAAACAAGCACGATCTTTGCTTCGGGGATGAGGCTGGGGGTCGCATGTCACACCTTTTCATATTTGATCGTCTATCTCTGCATTGATATCTTAAATTCAAAGCCCTTCGCTTGGTACTCAGAAGATGGAAACAGCTATGTTTATATTCCCAGAGCCTTACCTTAAAAGTATTTTATTTATTAATAGTCACTACAACTGTTGCGTTCATAAATATTCTTCTTGATTCCTGACTCTAGAAATTCCTTCTAAATACTTGCTTGCTATATATACAGATTAAATTGAACTTTGATTCATACAGATTAAATTAAACTGTAATATCTGAACATCGTTTCATACTATACATATGTATAAACTGAAAAGTTAGCTCTCTGTTCAACAATTTGTGTTCGGAGGTTCGATTCCCATTGTTTGGATGTTTGTTGTGGGTTTGTATCCACTTTAAACTGTGTGTGCGAATGAGCACTAGTGTGCAAATAATAAATGTTGAGTGATAAACAAATCATTTTTTTATTTCATGAATTTCTACATGGAATTAAATTTTGTATTTATTTTACCGTTGCCACACATACACGCACTTTGTTACGTTATTAAGATGAGCTTATATATAAATGCATATTTTATTAGAAATTCGAAATGGGTGATGCTAAGTTAAGTTTTATGGGGTGCCAAGTAATTTTAATTCTCGTATTATAATAACCGCAATGCCAAGTAAATAGCTATAGCTCAACTGTTCGTGGCCAGCCACCTTTGTAATTGCGTTCGAAAAGAATTCTCAATTATAGGTCCGGGTCGAATTCGACGTCACGAGCCGAAGTGGACAATGCAACAACAACGGAAAGCGTACAGATATTTAAGAGGTGTGATACCACAAAAATAGCTTCTTATTGTTAGCACATATTTTTTTAGGAAAACATACAATACAAAAGGATTATCCTTGTAAATTCTTTGCTTTGTAATCTAAAATGAGTAGATTAAAAAATTGACGTTCGATCCAATACTTGAGTTTTTTTTTTTAAGCTTAAATGGTTTAATATAATTATTTCATAAAATTCCAACATATAGGCTTACGTGCTTGCCTATTCCTTTCTGTAATCAATCCAAAAACAATACTAAACGATCGTATGTTTTGCGATTCAATAATATTTTTTACCCAAATTTTTCATTGTATTTGTAATCACAATTGAAACATAATTTAAAGTTTAGCTTCTATTTTTTTAATAGCTATGTTCTATATTTCAGTATAGTCTTTATTTGCATTTCCATCTTTTTCCCTTTTAGCAAATTGTTTCTATTCTGTAATCGAGTCTGAAACGTAATTAAAATAATCGTCTTTTTAATTTCAATGCTTTTATTTGATTTTAGTAAGTTAATTTTTTTTCTAGAATTTTCCTCCTCATTTTACATTTGGCACTAATATGAAACTAAAACAAACGTAAGTTTGTTTTAATTGTCTGTTCTATTTCAAATTGACTACTTTTTTCTAGTCAAGGAATTTTTACCTCTTTAAATAATCGAAACAGAGTAGTAATTAAAATTATCATCTTCATTTATATTTCATCAAGATTTTTTTAACGTACTAAAATTTTACTTCATTCCAACTATTTTTTTCAACTGATAAAATTTTCACCTTTTCTATAGTTGGTGTATTAAAGTTATTAAAGCTATCATTCCTTCTTGGATACCAATAAGAATTTTTTCATCAAGGACAATTTTTGTTTCATTATCTGCATTCAATGTTAAGACAAAGTTACAGAGATTAATTTTTATATTTTAATAAGATTTTTTTTCTCCATCTTTCGAACTGATCAGTAGCAATCGGCACTGAAAGGTAGCAATTGTTTGGTTTTTCACTATAATAAAACTATTTTTTATTCTCAGTGAATTTTTAACTATATGTCTCCATTTAAACTGATAAGTTAATTTAATTTAATTATTTAATTATAATTGAATAATATTTTTAATCAATATTGTAATTAAAATTGACAATATTCACCGTATTTTCGATAAATATTATTGATTAAAATGAAATCTATATTTGTTACAGTAGATTTTTCAGAAGTGCTTAATTGTAAGTGAAAATTTGTGCTAATCTATCCGTCAAATGTCTAATGTAAATTCTATGTTTGTATTTTACATATAAATTTTAAATCCTTGAATTCTTTCCTTTTTAGTAACTTTTTTGTTAGTAAAGCAGTATTAAGATTTTTGATTAATAACACAATGTAATTCACACTCTAATTGTACATTTTACTAAATTATATCAACAATTATTTGAAACACAATTACAAGAAACAAAAAATTTTTGGTCATATTTTTTAGTGCATGTGATTTGAAAATTGATTTTATTTGCATTAAGAGCACTGAACTAAATATGAAATCAATATTTCTGTACCTGGTCTGCCTTTGTAACGTCAAATACAAGGTTTGATGCTCGACTGTACAGGATATCGTTCTCTAATCATTTAAAAGAATTATATCTTCAGTGATTCTGTCTCTCAAAAAGTATTTTGCACCAAAAATTCGCTTCCCTCTGTTTTTTTTTAAAAAAAAAAAAAAAAAAAAAAAAAAAAAAAACTCCTTTTTAGGAAAAGTGAATAAAAGAAGGGGGAATAAAGGATAGTGTAATCGAGAATTTCTTATAACTTTCAGTTAAATATTTATGTTCAATCTACCTTTCTAGGGTAGTTCACTTTCTAGGGTTTGAAAAGATTTTTTTTTATTTTTCTGTAGAAAAAATTATTTGTGCAGCTATAAGGATTCGAACCCCGGTTTGTGCATTTTTTGTAGGGATCCTATCTCGGTCCCTATTAATTTGAAAGGAATTAAATTTCTTGGGAAATAAATTGTGCCATATATGAATTCAGCGCTTTAATTTAAATGGTTTAAGATTAAAATATCCCAACTCTATAAAACTATACTTAGTATATGAAACATGAATTCTTATGAGGCACTAGCATTTCATAAAATAGGCAATTTATTCAATTTGAACTTGCATAATTTTGCTAGATGTATACTTCCTTAAAATTTAAAATTTATCTTTTTTCCTACGAATTTTAATTTAAAAAATTTGCATTCAGTGGCATCTTTTACTTCTTAAGACTAATTTTTTTATTTTTTTTCAAATGTATTTTGTTTTAAATTTTTTTATTTAAAGACATTTTTATCCTAATTTTCTCTATGAAACGACTCCTTCCCCAGCAGTTGTGCTTCCAAAGGATCCTGCAATTGGAACTCTGAATTTTATTTAGTCTCATGGTTGCCATCAAAGATGGATTTACGATTAAAGCTGTAACCGGGAATTGGGGTGTATCCTATGGTGTTGTATTGCACGGAAGTGCCTCCGTGAACATTTTTTTTTTTTTTTTGTCTTCACCATAGTAGTAAAATTTAAACACTGTTAGCAATGTATATGTAGAAAACAGAGTTAAAAATATATGTTAAAAACTTCAGAAGTTTTTGGAACGTGACCCGCGTACCATCTTTTAGAGTTTGTTGGATGAAAAGGAACTTCAAACTCGGTGTGAGTCAATATCTGCAAGTTTATGACGAAGACAAAATAAATTTTCTATTCTTTGAAACGTGATAGTTTTCTGCTTTTGTAAAAAGAAAAATTCAATTGAGTTTTTTTTTTTTTCCTCCTCCAAACCCCACTTCCTGTTGCGATAAAATTCAAAAACTTCACTATAAATATATTTTCAATCCTTTCAAAATTTTACCAAATGCTTTCTTATTCTGCCTTTAAGAATCAAATAGTAAAAAAATTGAGACGTTTTTTGGCTTCTTTTTTATTAATAATATAATAAAAACAACGTTTAAATTTCAGAAAAGTAATGATTAAGTTTACTTTAAATAAATGTTAGATATACTAAAAAATATGTATTACTTATTGAAATGTTAACCATTATATAGTTATTTTTTTTTAAAAAAAGATTGATAGCTTTTTTTTTCTATCACTGAATAATTTCTAATTATTCTTTCATGTATTTAACAGCAATGTGATGAATTGAGATTTTTGTTAATGTACCTACATATTCTGTTAACTGTAAGAGAATTTTGCTGGTAACACAGGCTTTTTCCTTGATATTTTGATGGTATGCCTACTTTTCAATATTTTCAGAGTTAAATATTTCATTTTGATCAATTTTCATTTCTTCAGAATATTTGAGTATAATTGATTAAACAAGAAATGATATTACTGTGAAGAGCAATACTATTACATTTTTTTCAAAAAAAATCATTTCTTACATTTTTTATCTTTTATTCGTTATTTGCCGACAAGATGGCCGTGTAGTTAGCATCCCTAACTTCGAAGAAATAGTTTTTGGTCTCGAAACCTGGTTCGGGCATCGATGTTCCTTTCTCTGTGTTCCTTCATTCTCGGGATGAAGGTGGCATTTCCACTGCATATGATACCATCACATTCGCCTTTTGTAGTACTGAATAGATATACCCTAAGTGCAGCCGGAAACCAAAAAAAAAATATATATATATATATTTATTTTCACTATAGTCATAGTATAATATACACAAGAATTTAAATTAAGTTTCATTTATTTATATAGATCAAAGATATATTTATGTATGTATTTCGAACACATTTCTGATAAATGTGTTTTTATTTTTTTTCATTTTATGTGAGTATTATATAAATGAATATGTTTTATAGTAAAAATGCACTCTATTGTCTTATAAAATGTAATCCATTACCCGTATAACTGCATTGTGTGTTTCAAGTTCTAAGAATTCTTGCAAAGCAGTAGAATTTTGCTGTACCAAAGTCACGTGTTTTTGAGCTTAAACATCACCATACTTTGAAGATAACAGCAATTATTTCCCTCTAGATAATTAATTTATTCCAAGCGATAATTTATTTATTGAAACGAGAGAGTACTCGAAGTCATGCTGCTTTGTTCCCTCGAATTCTGCGATCCTTTAAGATTACGCAATCAACCAGTTGGCAATTAGTTGTATTCGCAAATAAATGAACACCCAGAAATATTTCCCTTGGCGATTCATTCATTTTTTTAACATAACCCTGCCGAACAGCAACAATCCAAAACCACCATACAGTTTCCACATTTCGATTTGATGTTAGGTTAAAATTTAGGACAACAAACGTCGGAAGTGTTTAAATCGAAAAACGACACGCAAGCTTAAACTCTCTTATGAGTAACTGTAACATAAGTTTCGCACAATTAGTTCTTACAAAAGCTTTTTCTGTGTGGCCCGATCGTTATCAAAGAAATGAAACAAATTTTGATATTAAAACTTCCACAATTTGACAACAGAGTCTTTTTCCTTTCGTAACGAGTGGTATTCTCAACCTTACTGAAAAACGAAGGAAAAAAAGTGGACACGGTTTGTTTTTGTCCAGACCGAACCCCAGGGCTAAACTCATTGTTCTCTGAAGAGACGATTACTTTTATTGTTGGACTGTCCGTGCACATGTTTCTGCACTAATGAGTGCCAATGTGATGTAACCGCTTTTTAAACCTTTTAGGATTGAAAAATGATTTGAGTCATTTTGTTTTTATAGCCAAGCACTCTATCCTCTTGTCGTGTGAGATTTTATTTCTCAGGAAAAAGCCATTTCTTGTGGTAGATTGCTTAAAACTGGACTTTTTATGCCTTTAGGCTGGTTTCATTTTTGAACACGAGGTCACAAAGAGTAGGAGCGCCTTCCAAATTTCTCTGTGGGTGGTCTTCGATATATCGCAATTTCCCTTTTTTCCCACCAGCATTCTTTTGATGTATCGCAGAAGGTGGTAAAAAGAAATGATAAAAAAGGGCATTAATAAAATTAAAAAATGCAAGGACTGTTTGTTTGGAGAGAGAAGAAATACGCAAAGATGAAAAAAGAATTTGTCTTTTAAGACAATAGAAGATGGGAAAAGGGGCCACGGCGAACACCTGGTGTTTCGAGTTCAACAACGCGGGGGTAGTCTGTTGGGGATGTGAAAAAAGGCCGAACAGGTGAAACTGTGGAGCGGCATTCCTCTCTCTACAATTAGAAAGAATGAGTTGACATCCACGATTGCACCTGCAGAGCATCTTCATAAAATTGGCCAGAAGCAGTTGCAAATATTTCCCTTCAGTCAAGTATTCAGTAAGGGATTTTATAGAAATAGCGCTTGTTGCTCAACTAATGTATCGAGATGGTTTTTTTAAATTAGGTGATAATCCTAGAAGAGTGTTTGCTCTGTTTACATGACGCGTTTTGCTTCAATAATATATATTGCAAGTTGAATAAACATTTTTTTTTCCTTTCTTTCAAAAAATTGAACTTATTTTCAAGATGCTGATTTAAAACAAACACTCATGAAAATGTAATTTTTGAACTTGAAAAGATTATACAGAATAAATCTAATTAAATAGAATATTATATACATATAAGTTTCCATTTCTTTGATTTGTGCTTATAATTGAAAAATAATATTATTCTCAATGATTGTTAATACTCGAAATTACACGTTCTTGATTTCAATCCTTTATATTAATTTATAATTATATGAAGAAGTTTCTATTAAAAAATTGTTTTGTGATCACGATTTTAAGGATAAAAAAAATTTGCTACTTTTTTAGTAAGTGGATGCTACTGTTCCTAACCTATTTATGATAATAAGTATCAAATTTTTTGTGTGCCAACAGTTTAAAATCAAATGAATTATGTGAAATATGAAACAAGATTTTGAGCAGATTAACCTTCCATTCTGTGTTAATCGACGCCGTATTAAGGCGGAGTTCTTTTTAATAATATAAAGGAAAAATAAAAAAAGATGTTTTTTTGCTTCGCAGTTTAAAACGCAAACGTTATTAAACGAAACGAATAAGTAAACATTGCGAAATGAAGAATTAAATAATAAAGAGCAATTTTCAAGAATTCTGCTATTTATGTATTAAATATAGAAAAAAAGAAAATTACTATTCGATTTATTGAGTGTCGTACAATTTAAGTGTCTTATTGAATGATTTGTGAAAAAAATATGTGGTGGAAACGATTCTCGTGTTATGTCAGTCTCTATAAAATAGTTTTTGGTTTTTAATTTCAAAATACGATTTTATTATTGAGTCGCTTCTGTAATGAATATAAAGAAAATAAATATTTAATAAATATATTATATAATTTATCTAAGCAAATCTATAAACTGTCATGATGCTAATATAACAAAATATCTATAAAAGCGATTGCCTATTTTTTCACGTTTTCTTCGTGTTTTCCTTTTTTTGTGTTACTTATGATGGGGCAGGTGGGATATAAGCTTCTTATTTCAAACTGAAGTATCTTCTTTCCACTGAATTTATTTTTGGTTATTATTTGTGGAACATACTTCATGAATGTTTTGGTTTTATTTTTAGCTATGGGTACCCAAAAATTGCGTTGAAGAATGGGTATATGCAAAATTTTGGTGAATAAATGTCGTTGGGAAATATCTGTATATTTCACACACATTCGAGTGCCCATTTCTTTTTATGCTGTGAATAATAGAATCGCGTATTATTTAAATCAACTGTTGCCTTTTTGTCATTCTAACACTCCTTGTGCAGAAATGAGTCGTAAAAGTTGACTAGGAGTGGAAAAGGAAAATTATGCCCTCTATTTCTTATAAAAAAAAACTCCGTTATGAACGGATTTTCTAGTAGTTACTTTTCCACTTGGCTTCATTTTATTTTCGTAGAGAGACCTAGATTGCTTCGAGGATTGTTAAACAGGCTAACGAAAATGATGCCCGACAAATTTTCTTAAATTACTATTTGTTTTGTTTTTTATATTATTTATTTATTTATTTTAAATACAGAAAGTATAATAAGAATTTATTATCATGTTTGTCGACTTCTTCCTACTTTTATTAAATAAAAATTTTCTAAGATCAGAAAAGCTCATATTTTACAAATGTACATTTGGTAGTTATTTATTATTTTTTTCATGAAGTTTTTTATTCCTTTTAAACATCTACCGACTGATCTAATAAAAGAACATTTCTTTTTT
Source organism: Latrodectus elegans (assembly GCA_030067965.1). Lineage (NCBI taxonomy): Eukaryota > Metazoa > Arthropoda > Arachnida > Araneae > Theridiidae > Latrodectus > Latrodectus elegans. Next base: position 3,993,544 of record CM057817.1, on the reverse strand, counting down.
ATTTATGAATTCTGTTGTTTAATCTTTTATCTTATCCAGTTATCTTATAAAATATGAAAAAGATAGTTAAGATACTACATTCGTCTGAGATGGAATTTTTTCCCCACACTTCTAAGCAAGAGCAAAAACACAGAATGAAGGTGCCATTTGTTAACAATAGACATTGTTGAATGTCCTCTGATTTTCATTTGGTGAATTTCTCGGGTGGCCTAGAAAGCTGAATTTATGAAATATTTTAAGACGGTTATACGCCAGTGGAAGCAGGGGCAGCTTATGTGATGAAAATCTGCATCTGTGTGGGATCTGGGAAGCTATGTGCAAAGGTAGAACCTTGACTAAAAGGAGCTGCTGCTCCTTAACATTGTGAAACGAGAAAGGATGTATGCGCATTGGATGAAGACACTGTCAAAGGTCCTACTCATGGATCACTTCATCTTAAAAGTAATGCAGAAATTCATATTTTTAACCTCAATTTTGAGTATTTCGATTTTCATCTCTTTTATGAACTGCATTGATAACAGCATGTAAAGGTCCAATATCAATAAGGTATTATTACAGTAGATTGACTAGTCGTATTCCAACAGATCATTGGTCAGTTTAATTTCGAATCCCTGCATTGTCTTCATAGGATGTCACTTTTCAATATCATGCGAGAATCACTGATTTACAAGAGTTGTTCAGTGTACATGGCATAAAGCTTCCTTGTTAGCATTGATACTGAACCATTATCAACAGACCATAGCGATTTATCTTTGTCTAGGTTGATGCCAATATAACGTAAAATGGAGCGATGGACCTTTCCTTCCAGCCAAAGATCTTGGTTCTGGGAGACAGAACATTCTTATTTGAGTTCCACCCACATAGAATGAAGTAGGATCCCTGGTACGTGTGACATTGTTTTCCCTGAAGCATGCTGCTAGTATATCCTGGACAACCATTTAATATCTGCTTCGAATCTCATTACAAATTTTCTTTCAATAAGGCAATTCACCATGCTCTTCCTTTCAATGTGTCATTGATTTGTTGAAAAAATACCTTTCAATTCTTGACTGCCAGATCACCTTATGTGAATCCCGTTGGACATGCCTGGGATGTTATTAAGAGTATTAAGTCAGAAAGTATACTATATTCATTAATTTAATAGATAGACTTGTACATATTGTTTGTCCTTTGCGTAAAACTTAAATCTACAAATCTATAACTCTAAATTTCAACAATATTCTTCAAAAATCATTCTCAGCATTATAGCTTTTAGTCAAGGCTGCGCTCTTAAACAGTGTGTACATGCCTTCCGTTAAATAAACAACCTAGCCAAAGCGGTAACTTCCAGAAATTAACGACATTACTGCAGCGGCCACTTATGGCTTTCGAGCCAATATAAGTCGTCGGCTCTCGTCACCTTAAACATTTTCTTCCAGTCTCCCAGAATCTTATTAATCCGATTAATCCAAGCCGTAGATTTTGTTTCTCTGAATAGACATCAAAGTCTTCCGGTGAAATATCACCCATTGCATAAACTCGTATTTCGTATTTTACAGACAGTAGATGGTAACGAAAGAGGCATCGAAAAATTCCTTACCCCAACCCAAATATCCCAAGATTTCAATTTGCGGCTTCATCGCCGCTATCATTTATGCGCACGGGAAGGAATTCTGAACTGTTATGCTTGAATTAGGAATTCCTTGGAGGTATACGCCCCCACCAGCCACCCTACGCTCTACCCCTTTAACCGGGATCACGCATCATTAGAAGGAGATGTCGTCTCAGAGTATTCAACAATTTAATTGACGCCCACCACCCTGTTTCCACTTTGCATAGTGAGTGAAGGCCAGGCAACCCCTGTTCGGGACGAGAATTCCATCCAGATTTATGAAAAGCTGCTTCACCTCCTCCTCCTCCTTCGAAGAACGATGAGGTTGGGGTAAATATTTAACCGCGCGCATCCCCAAGAAGTCTTAATCCTCAAATAATGTTATGCTTCATCGAGATTGTCCGAATAATTAAAATTTATTTCACATTCGTCCACATTTTAAATGAACCCTAAGCGCCAGCAATTACACAGCGATCTTTGAAGATCTTACAAGCTCTCAGAAAAGTTCATTAGTGTGGGCTCTCGAGAACGATTAGATGGGTCAGCGATAGCCTCTGAGCAAAAAAATGAATAACTGAAGGCATTTGGATATGGAACAATCAATAAGTAATTAGTTCTAACATAAATTAATTACAAATTGTAAAGACATAGATTCTACGGAGAAATGATTACGTAAGTCTTACGTGGTTAAATTGTGAAGTGTGATCAAATCTAATATTTGAGTGCAAGAATATATATGTGTCTACCTGACCTTTTCTTTATTTTATTATATAAGTTTAGCATGTTCTTGGTGTCTGTATTATGATGTTGGATTTAGATGTCATAACTCAGGAAAGGGTAGCTTAAGAAACGTCTTCTACTCTCTTTTCACATTATTTCATGAATACTTTTAAAATCCGGATTATATTAAAATGCTGATTTGGAATGATTTTGTAACTTCGTTTGAAGTAGGCATAGCAAATTAAATTAGGAATACATAACAATGAATTTTTAGGATTTAAATCAATCCTTCATTACAATTTACATATCATTTATGAACACGGGGTTCCAAAAATCGCTAACCCATTAGCATTACAGGCTTATCATTGGTTAAACGAATGCACGCATAAATGTGTATTCCTCATCCGCTGGAGTTAAATTGCGTGCATCATACCTTTGTATAAAGCGGAAGTTGGACAGGCACTTTCAAGGACAATTTGTCCTTCTTTGTTTTTCAAATAACTACGCAATTTTATTTAGGGATTCAGTTGTATAAAAGTTAAAAATTATTCCCCATGATTTTTAAAAAACTAAGTGTAAGATATTAATAAAAATGTACGCAGCTGCAAGAAATATTTTTATGACAGGTCACAATACTTTAAGTACTAGACGTGATACAGCTATAAAAATATGCACCACATTAATGAATATTTTTAGAACAAGCGCAGCAATTTAAAAAATTAAAAATAAATAAAAAAAAAACGCTTAACGTGATCCTGCAATAAAAATTTTCTCATCATTAACGTGCTTGACTGCTTTTACCCTTTCCTTATTCTTTTCTAATTTATTAATTCTAGTTTTTTAAACGGATGGAAAAACAAAAATAAATAACAATTCCAGTTTGATATGCACTTTAATTTATGTACTCTAAAATATTTATATAGGTTCAGAATACATCTGTAACCAAAGCAAAAAAATTCTGTTACTAAACAATTTATTAATGTATTTTATATTTGAAACTGGAAAATAATATTTGCATTATGAGGAAAATAAAATGAAATGTTTATGTTAATTTTAGGATAATTATGTTCTTTTATGTTCGATATCAAAGAGTTTCCTCCTGGAGTATAATATCAAGAAAACATTTATTTTAAAAAAGATAAAACAATCTTAAATCCATTTCATACCAGCATATTCAAACGAGCAAATAGAACATTAGAATATATGAAACACAGAAAAAATTGCTTAAACTGCTGCAGTAAAAATGTAGGTTCTTTACTAAAAATAAAAAAAAAAATAATTTAATTTAAAAAAATAATAATTAAATATATTTCAAAGAATTTTTTCAGAGAAATTAATCTTTATTGAAAGTATAATTGATTGAAAGAGTTATTCTAACTATTATTCTTAAAAAAGAATAATTTTTCCGAAAACGTTGTTTCTTCGTAGCTAATACTCTAATGAGGTTCAATTTTCTTCCCCTTTTTTAGATTTCTTTAATTGAAGTGAATAGAAGTCTACTATATACATGGGGAGAACCATCGTAAAATAAATGGATTAGCTTTTAAGCATATCAGTATTTTTGTTTGGTAAAGTAACCGTTACACAAACATTTTTTTTTAAAAAAAAGATCGTTATTTAACGATTTTTTAGGTGTTAAAAAATAATTCTTAGCGTTTAATTACAGTTTATTTGTGCAAAATTATGCTTTTAAACAGTGAAATTTTGATTAAATATTTTTCATACTTTTCATTTTTTAAAAACTTCATTAGACTCATAATTATATTTTTTCTACTGTTTCTTGTGAGAAATAGCAGATATCAGTGTTCAGTCTTTAGAGTATTAATACACACATTTGCTTGTACTTAAATGAAAAGATTTAGATTATATTGGTTTATGTAAATATTAGGATTCATTCTATTCATTTTTAAATTTTTATATGAAAATATTTTTTTTTCTAATTTTTTTAAAAAAATACTTTGAATGTGTTTAATAGCTTGAAGTTTTTTATGAGAATTAACTGGGGAGCTCATTAGAAAAACACTTAGTATTATTTTCACGCACACAGAAACATTCTCATAAGATTTAAAGTTAAAGTACTCAACTTCATGAATTTTTTACTAAAAATTGAGTGTTCTCTTAATTAAAAAAAAACTTTATTTCATTAGGAAGAACCGTTGTCAAACTGATATCTTGTTATAAAACACAATTTATATTTATTTTATTCTGTTCCAACAGGAGCCTTTCGCGCATCATGTTACATATTAGTCATATTTAAGATTACAAGCATAATAATATTAATGACAGTAATAATTAAGCATTATAAAAATAAAAATTTGACACAGAATAATAACTAATCGAAAAATTGATAGTTGGATTTTTTAGAAAGGATTTTTGGCATTTCTTTTTTCGACTCTCATATTAATTATTCAACGCTGTGTACGATGAGACATAATTGTGATTAACTGAATATCCTGCTATAGTAGACCAAATCTTTCACTATTTCAAGGTCACGTATCATAAACCAACCAAATCGACATTTTGATGACCTTTCCGCTGCCAGAAAAAAAAGCCAGATGAGCTAAATAATACTTAGTGTCCAGTCAATGGGTCACGCGTCTGCATGATTTTAAAAATTATTTACATCTTATAAGAAAATGCCGACCACAAAGTCATCATTGTGATTTCGTGCTATGTGGTAAGCCTCACGCGATGTTTTCTTCCTCTCATCCAATCCACCAGGGCGAGTTTCCTGGGATACCCCTCGATTAATTGACGCATTCGGATGAATGGTTATAAATGACTTTTGAACACGCAAATGTGTGTCTTTATTTTAGGTTCATTTCAATGAATACATAGACGCTTCGTTTGCCATTTTAATGTCGTAAAGATAAGCCATCGTCACCTAGCAAAAGCTATTTCCGATCCATTTGCTGATGGATCGCGCTTTGTTGAGCTCGAAAAAGGTGCAGTGGACAGGGAAAGCTTTCTAAAATGTCTTTTACTCCTCGGTGATAAAAAGGTATTCCCTGAGTTTGTAATTCATAGCCACACAATGATTTGATTTTTATTTGTGTATTTAAGATAAAAACAATCATCAGCCTATTCTTAAAATCTTCACTTACTGTACGCTTCTATTTTCTGCAATAGTCTATAGTAACTTTTCTATTCAAAGGGCAATTTATTTTACGCTCATATATGTACAGACTAGATAGAGCTGGCTCATAAATGTAAATTGAGGGAAATCAGAAAAGGGAAGATATGTAAGCAGAACAGAACTTCTTTTCGGATTTCTTAGGTGATCTCTTTGTTGAAACTATTATTCCAGTTTAAATTATTTCTTGAGAGGAGCACTATTTCTTTCTACAACCAGGTATTACATGGAATTCTCATTCAAAGATTAATGCTGTTAACTTGTTAAAAATCACTGTTCTATTTTAAAATATAGATATGTTTCCTTATTCCTTTCTTTATTTTAAAGTCTTCTGTTTTCCAAATTCACCATTCACAAAATTCTTTTGTAATTTTTTATTCTAAAGTTTAAATCGTTATTTCAATAATTGACGTATTTTCTCTTTACGTAAATTATATCACTTAATACTCAATGTATCTCAGTTCTGTCTGACCTTATTTGAGATGCGTTACTTCCTAGTTGTCGCAGCCAGGGATCCGCGAATGAAGATATCTTGAAAGTCGTTATGATGGTAAAACTTTCTTTTTCCTTTCGACCTTTGAGCGGTGGTACAGAAGAACTTGGGAAAGTATGCTTTTCTTATAATGACGTGCGAATCCCTTGAGGTCCCCTGCAGTTCCATGTTTGAGACCTCCTATTCACAATACCTAACTATTTCCATGTGTTTGTCTGGGTTGCTTCTCCTTTCCTAGCTGGAGATAATTTCTCTTTACAACGAAAATGTTACCCTCAAGAATTTTTCACTCCATCTTTATGGATTATACATGCATGATGGGTACCTGACACTGTTTTTCTCCACTGCATTATATAAATACCTTATTTCTTTACAAGTAATGAAATGGGAACTAAAAGAAACAATTTAAATAAAAATTAATCATATATAAAAATAATTTTTTGTCTGGTTGTGATCATTTTATGAACAGTAGTAACGAAGTGCATGTCTATTCCTTAGGCGAAATAATTTGTGGTGGAATTTTAATCTGAGACATGATTTCATATGATTGAGTCACTTTCTCGGGTTGTGTGTAATGAAATCCAATTATGGAATATTCTGCTAATTTAGCATATTCATTTATTAGGGACTTGCTGCTTAAGCGTTTCTGTGCTTAAACTGTGCTTTTATGCAGAAATGAGGTTTGCATGTTTCTGTGTCTAACATCCCTTCAAGGTTTTTAGCGTGGATCGTGATTAGATCTTGACTTTTTTTGTGGGAAAAAAACACAAAAAAATTTCTATATCGCAGTATTCTTTGATGTATGTAATACTCGAAAAATAAAAATGCAGAAAGCTTGTCTGTAATTTATTAGTCGAAATTTTAATTTTAGAAACGAATATTATAATATTGAAGAGTTCAAGCCTTTCATCATTAAAAGTTTTCGTTTGTATGTGTCTTCTAACTGAGGTTAATAACCTGTGACCTTCCAAGTGATTTTGGGTGATCTGTATGACTTTTGGTTTTGTAAAAGAGGATACAAATTGACTATATTATCAATAAAATTTACAAATAATATAGACTTGTGGTATATTCTTTAATTTTTATCCAATATATAATCCTTTCTTTATTTCTCTTAATACCTTTCCGCCTTTTTTTCAAAATTTTGCTTCTATTCTATCATTTACATTACTTGAGTTATTGATATCAGTAGAACTGTAGCATGCATCTTAGGAGAAAGCTCCATTTTCAACCTTGGTCAAATGACAGGTCAACTATGAAGCTGACACCTTGTACAAACAAATGTAGCAGGCTCCTTGAGAAACATAAAGGCATAATTAGCTGTCATGGAAATGTCTGAACAATATGGCGCTCATCGTTTGATTCAATTATTGAATCGGCTAGATTTCGGTCAGACAAATGACTCCTGAAACATTAGATCAGTGGCATCTTCATTCCCTGTGCAGAATATATGACGGTAATGAATAATAAACATGGTTTGTCGGAGAAAATGAAAATTATTCAGCCGTTTATTGATGGCAATAATTAACTAAATTTGATTAAAAACAATAATTGAATATAACTTAATTATAAGGTCTACAAAGAACTAATAGCGTTTCTTTTAATTAAAAAATAGCCGTATACAAAAATCCAACATAAATAATATCCGCTATCAGTATTAATTAATTTTAATTCGTTTAACTCAGAACCTTTTTATATATGCTATGAAGTCATTATTAACATTGCATTTTGATATAAAGGCATGAAAAATTGATTACTCTTTAAAAAAAATTCTTATAAAAAAAGGGAGAGATGTTTTAAAATAATGTTCGATTAGTGTCGAAGACGCAACAGTGTGTTATACTTAGAATAAGGAAGATAAACAAAAATCAGAATTGTATAACAGTTCCATCTCATCCTGTGAAATTAAACAAAAAAACCCCTTTCTCTATTTTTTTTTCTGCTAAATATTGATTTCAGCTCTGCTCTTGTTTCTCTTGCTTAAATCCAGATTTGAAACTTTATTTATTTATATATATTTTTTATGCAACGCTGAATCGTGGCCCACCTACTTCAATTGAAGTGTGGCAGAAACTCTTTTGAATGAATTTTTATTGATAAATCTGTTCTTCATGGGGATGAAGTACTCTGCATCTGCTCTACTGAATGCTCGTTTGTGAGTGCAGCTTGGATATAAATTAAAGTCGACCACTCTATATTCATATATTTGGATGGAAAAGCTTCGTGAATCCATTATTCCAGTCTACCTGGCGCCCGAAACAGAAATGGAATCCTGTGAGAGCTTTCTGTTTATGCATTCAATGTCCTGAAGACGTCTTATGCGTAGATGACATATTTTGTTTTGCAAGTGTAATCTTTTGAGTATTCTATTGCATTACTTAAAGGGCACTCCGTTAAAAGTTTGTTTTAAGGATTCGATGATTTACTTGTTCGAAGGCGATACAACATAATGTGAAGGGTAATGAGGAATATTGCAATATCAAAAGGATCTTACACACACTGGATAAAAACTATTCAGTACGAGTTTGTTAGCCAACTGCTAGGCGATGTTTGCGAAATATCGAAATTTATTTTCGATAACTGGAATTTTTAGAGTTAATTACGCCTAATATTATTCACATTTTTTCCTTCATACTAGCGATTGTGGAATTTATATTTTTCTTATTACATAAGTGCAAATGTTTGAGTAAAATATGAACACAAATGTGGCAGCAGTGAAAATCGTTTGAAATGTGGAATTCCTAGTACAAGTATTTTATGACGTAATCTTATCATTATTACGAGATCATAAGTTGTGTATATGAAATATCTGAATACTATAATTATATATTTAAAAAAGATTAAAAGAATTGCATATGTACTTTTTTTATCATATTTAGAAGGATTTATATTTAAAGCGTAATACTGAGTTTAAAGTTGAATGTACTGTATAAGCTTTTGCGTTTATTGTGACTTTTTAGTATTCTCCTACGATAGGAAATGTTTACAGGCCGATTTTCTGTGCCAGGATTCCGTAGGTATGGTTTGTTCCTATAAACGTTCTTTTTATTCTGTTTTATTTTGAATTCTACTCAAAAAAGCTTTTTTCTAAATTCCGCATTCCAAGAATGGATATGAGAACCGGAATTCGAAAACAGAAAATGTTTACAAATTCATAGATATTTGTAGCGATATAGAAATTCATTTTTTTTTTTTAATTTTATTTTACTCAGCGAAATATTTTCCCAAAACGCAAACCTCGCTTTCCCAAGATTCCTTTCTATTCCTTTTAAAGTAATAATAGACAAAAATAGAAATGGGTTTTTCGTGCATTATTTTATCGATGCAAAACATTGCTCGAACGTTTTCTGAAAAAGTATGCATAGCACAAAGTCACCCTTTTATTTTAGTGTCCCGCGGGTTCACGATACCTATGAGATAGAGATAAAGGAAGGGAAAGAAAAAACACTTTCCGCTACCATATGATCGATGCAACATACGTTTGCAACTCCCCCCTTTTAATGAAATGAATCCTATACTACGAGAAACGATGTTTTTCTTCTCGCGTCCCTCAAAGGAAAGACAAACGTTGAAAGATGCTCTGGGTCTTCCAGATAAAACGTTTCCAGAGCACCCTCAAAGGGCAAATCGCTCCACCTCTACTTACGCGGGCCCTGGAAGCATTCTTTACATTGACAGAAGACTAGGAAAATTCAACGTTATCTTTTTTCAACTACACCTGCTTATACCCTTTTAGTGCTTTCTCTTGTATTTCCTTCTCAACTTTTCCCGCCCGACAGACCTCCCCAAACAATTCTTTAATACGAGGGAGGTGATCTTGTTTATTTTTCCAGTTACTCAACCCTTTTCCCCGTACCCTTTTGAAAACTCGGAGGAACTCAAACCTTTTTGCCTCGCTATAATCTATTTTTGGTTGAACCTAATAAGAATCCGTGGTCCATGTCTCTGGATATTCTTCTATCGACGCATGGAAGCCACTAACGGCAGGCAATGAAAAAATGGAAAAGAAATTTGAAGAAAAGGAGAATGTGTCGCTACAAATTCGAACCCTCTTTTATAAGTCCCTGGTATTTGTATGAAATGGAGAGCGGGTTATTCCCATAAAAATCGCTTTGGTTGTTGATGTGGAAGCTCTTTTAATAAAACTTTTGAGAAAATTATTTCGTGTAAAATGTGGCGCATTCCTCGTATTTCGCCTAGCTGTGATTTTGAATGGCACTCGTTAATGATATGGCGAGAATTGCTGTTTAATTCGTGAAGAAAAAATCTGTCTTAAGATTATTGCGCCTCATACTGATGCTATTGAGTGGAGCTCCTTTTTGTTCCTCTTCCTTTGGAAGCAAAGCGGTGTGCGAAAGGGAGTCCAGCAATGAAGATCTGCTATTTTGCGCCAGTAAATCTCAAAGCTTCGCTGGAATATTTGATTCCTATCATTTCAGAGAGAGTTCCCTATGGGTAGAGGGGAAATCTGCAGCCTTATTCAGAACATACAACCTTTCATTGGTTAACTCGAATGGATTTTCTATCCATTCAATTATATATAACCATGGGAATGAGTTTTCATGTAATACATATATATATATGTATACATTATAATAACGTAATAATTTAATTTTTTTTAATTTTATGAATTTTATTCAAGTCAAAAATAATTAAAATAATATATTTTCTTTTAATTCTTAATTGTAGGTAAGAATAAAGAGATAAACAAACTTTTTATTTTATTAAAATTATGATTTATGAATTTTTATAGGTTTGATTAAAAGTCTTGCAACTTTAATAATTGTTTTACATGGGTTAGTTCTGAAGGACTTTAAATGGTCAAAATTTTCTTATCTTTGCATTCTAGAAAATGGCATAGCTATTGTAACAAGAGAGACGCTTAGGGTGGATGAAAATGACTAAAAACGAACACAAAAATGTAGTTTTTGAAGATGTAAATGAGTAGCAGTATTTTTATTTCAATTTCGTAGGATTCCTATTTTTTGAAATACATAACATTATTTCAACATTTCTGCTTTAGTTCTCCTTCTTACTCAGAGATGCAGTGAACAGTATATTTGTTGCGATGTATCATTAATATTTTAGGATACTTACCAAAAATATCTTCACCATTCACCGTAGTTTATGCCAGTATCCCAAACCCTTCCTTCCCTTTCGTTCGAGTTAGAGCAAGCAAAGACTCTCTCTCTCTGACTGGCAGAGATATTCGTGGGAATCGTTCTTGAAACATGTGACCTAAAAAAATTCTTAAGAAATGTACCATTGTTTATACGATTTAAGAACAACTTTTCAGTGTATCAACGCAATATCTTGTTTACTCTACCTTTTCCACCTACCGAAAATAATAATGAACACTCTAAAGGTGCTTAAGGAGCAAAAATAAATGAGTAAACCGAAAAAATAAAAATGAGGGGTAGGAGGTTAACTACTAGTGACTGTTATCCTACACACCCCTTATCGTTTTCTCCTTCAAAAATGGGTAATTTAGCCCAACCCGCCAGTTTATTGCTCGCCGTTTGTGAGTTCAACTTTGTTTCTTAGCCTCTAGATCTCTCTTTGTGGTTCTTTTTCTCCCCTTTGTTTATTTTTTGTTAGTTTCACCATTTGGATGGAAGGTTAGGAACAATAGCAATTCAATTGCCCATGCTCTTGTTTGTCGTAACAATCTCGGAATAGGGGGGAAACAGCATCACTGCAGAGAGAGTTGTACAACTTTTGAAACTAAGTCAAATACGAAGCAAACGAGAAGAAAATAGCTTAATTTTTTCTGTTTGAAAACGATTTCTCTGTAGAAAATATCAGACTTCACTTCCTTTCTAGCTAATATCCGTAGAAGAAATTATTTAGAAGACGTCTGTAATCATAGCTTACTTCTCATTCCATTGAAATCAATTGTTTTGAATATTTACTTTAGATGTAGATATTGAGACAAGAAAGCTGCAATGTTGCCCTTTCTTTGGAACAATTTTTCCTATTTACAAACCTATTGATGTATCATATTAAAGAAATCAAATTATTTATCGTGGCTGATTAAACTGGATGATTCTACTGAATAAAATAACTTCAAAAACATGTTTATATTGTGTTTCTGATGTGAAAGTATAATTCTTATTTTTTGAAGTTAAGTATTAAAACATAACTTCTAGGACGAGAAGAATATACATGAACAAAAAATATGACTAGATTTGCTGTTAAACAAAATTTTATTTATTTCACCTTGACTGATAAAAATTAACGTTTTGTTAAATCTAATTAAAAAGAAGGAACACTACTTCAAAGACAATTATAGACTTTTTACATTAGTTCTATTATTTACATGCAGAAAACGTGCTCTTAATACTTTTTACTAATAATAGATCCCCCCCCCTTTTTTTTTTGAAAAAAAAAAAGAATGCTTTTCTTGAAAAAATACCATTAAATAATTACTGGTAGATAGATATTTGTGTTCGTTGTTGGAATCCCATTTATATTCCAACACCACGTTTGACCACCAATTTTCTATTATTGAGGAAAGAGACTACCATTTTTATCACCAAGAAAGTAGAAAAAACGAAAAAAAAAAATTAATTATAAGATTCTTTGCTCCTTTCGGACCACACATAGCGATATCACGAATAACATGACACCTTATGTTAAACACCAATAATCTGAAACATTCAATTTCATAGATCAACAGGGGTTCGATAATCCCACGATCCGAAACATATTTCAGCAGAATTCTTCGTCTTGCTTCTTTTTAACAACCGTGTGATGAAAATTGGGCCACTGAAGAATAATTAAATTTGTACCAGGATCTTGGACATAGTGGTAATTTACCAGGCTGGAAATTTATAAACTATAATTCAACTATAAATGAAGGAGTTGTACATTTTAATAATTATTAGTGCACCTAGAAATATTTAGAAATGTTGTGGATTAATAATGACAATTTTGTTTCATCGCGAAAATTTTAGATTTTGAGAATTTTTAACAATGCAAAACATTCCAAATGTCGTTTTAGTGCAAAGATTAATTTTAATTTGGTAACCTTAAAAACTTTTTATTTGTTGGTAATAACACATTCCTTTTTGAATTTAAATATCCTGTACTGTAGTCATTTTCTCAAAATTTCGATTTTTTTTTCTAATTTTTGTGTGTTATGTTCTATTTGGACAATTGTGAATTATATTTTTCCATTTTTTATCTTCCAATGTGAATGTCTTCTAAGTTGCTATCACGTGGGTGGCCTTGATATGACATTATTGGTAAAACAACTTTAAAATTTTTTTCTCAAACTTCTTTCCCATTTGAAAGTGAAAAAATCACAACTTATATTTAACGTTAAAGGATATACACATGCCATTTAATCCAAGCTAAACAGGATAAACATAAATTTTCTACCCTCGAATTTCAGTAGATCAAAATCTAATGAATGTGAAATCTCGATACAACGAAATATTTTTATAGTCTTCTGTAAATTTTTTCCTTACACAGTTTGCATCAGAAGTTCGGTAACTATAAAATATCTGTACAACGAGTATATTTTATTAGTTCTGTTTTTTTTTAAAAAAAAAAAAAAAAAAAAAAAAAAAAAAGAGCTTGCCGTTATGGTAATGATTGTATTTATTTTATATAACGTAAAGTTTTGCTATTTTCATGCGCGATATTTAAGAATAAAGGTATTTATACACTAATATATCTAAATAGTACATACCACATGATAAATTATATAATCTTTAGTGATTAAATGTATGTAATTGTCACTGCGTTAAAAGGATGCATTTGAATAGATTAATCAAATCAAATTGAAATTTAATTATACTGTCTCACCATAGCTAAATTGTTAAAGTGTGGCAGCTTTGAAATGAACGAGTAAATAGCCTTCTCATGAAAATGGTGTACAATGGAAGGCAGGGGCCTACTTTTGCTTCGTACAAGCCTACTCGATAGAATTTAAAAATTTTCTCGTAAGAAATACGTACATAATCAATCAATATCTTATATAATAATGTTTCAATAAAGATAACTACAGCTTTATGCATTCACATATATGTTGCATCCAATTTTGAAATAATTTATTTCGACGATTATGTTTAAAATTATAATTTTATCGTATTTATATCAAATATATTTATCACTCCTATATATTTCTCGTGAGCAATTGGATAATTCATTTACATGAATTGTTAACGTCGTATAGGTTTTAATTATTTTTTCATCGTTTTTCTATTGTAAAAAATATTTGTATTTACTTCTGTATAAACGAGATATTTAAAATATAGTTCATAAATTTTAATAAGATTCAAAATCCTTTAGTATTGCTAATCGTTCGATATTAATTGACTGTACAGTGTAAAATGCTGATTTGCAACATGAATAGCTTTTTATAAAAAATAAAAGTGCAGATTCTTTAAGTAATTTTTACATTCAACGATTTTATTTTAATTATAATACTATTTAATTAATTTTGATTTTCTGAGATTTAGTTTCCTACTTTTATTCTATTAAATATTATTTTAACTGTAATTTTATTTTAATTGATTAATTGTAGATTGTCATATTCAGAGAAAGTGCTATAAAGCTCATTTTTTTCATGTTTTATGCATAATCCTAAAATCGAAAGTTATGTGATTCATGTTAATTAATTTTTAAAATGTGAAGTGAATACTTACTGAACCATTGAAAATTTTCTTGTGTAGTTCTTTCAACAAAGGATGTTAGAAATATAAGAGAGAGAAAAACAGTAATATTTTTATTTAGGAATACCAATTGTGTATCTCAAAATTGTGAAAAGTATTGGCCTAATGAAGTTCAAGTAATGATTTAAAATTTCGAGCAGAAATTATTTTAAAAAAGAAAGAGTTAAAAATGTGTATTGTCTCCTATGAATTGTGTGTAATAAATCAGTAAACTATTTTCTTTGTACGTCCACTACATTTTCTCACTTTGTTCCCATTGGGAGAAATGATGAACCCAAGAGAACCTTTCTTCGATGCCAAGGAAAGACTGAAGCGTGTCAAGAAAAACCCACCGAGTGCCTCATTTTGTTTTCATATTCTAATGAACACGCGATCAAAAAACGTATTTCAGAAAAGTAGATAAACATCGGATGCAGAGAACAGGGGTGCCTCAAGAGACCTATAAAAATTTTCTTCTGGCTCCTCCGTGTTGTCCTCCTAACCTTTTTCACCTTCTGGATGACGAGGAGGAAGTCATTACCATAGTGAACTACCCCCACGTGACCCTTACGCCTCTTCGACTCTTTGTGTTTTGAGTCATTCCTTCACCAGCACCCTATTACCAGAAGATTGGTTTCGCAGTCAAGTTACTAATGCCTGAACAATATCACATGCAATAAGCGGGGTTAGTATTTATGGCTTTACGGGTTCCCAATGTCCCCGGAGAAGAATACCTTGTAATCCGCCTGTGTGGTTCTCACATAGTTTTTATTTAACCAGTTGTAATCATAAATCTGCTCCAGTTTCCGAAGATAATCAAAAAGTACAGGATAATATTTGAAAGTTTGGGTTAAAAAAGGGGGAACATTGTATTTTCTTTTCCACCTAATTTTCTGGAATCATATATTTTCGTTTAGTTAAGCATTTTTTCTGTTAACAATACCCTACTTTTAATGCAGATTTTCTTCACAATTTTGATTAGCAGGCTAACTGAGGCTAATTTGTATCTGAATTATAAGTTAAAAGCATTTAAGAAATCGTGAAACAAAACTGATTTCAGACACCCCTTTGGAGTAAGAATTTAAAATTATAATTTATATTTATTATGAATGCAAATAAAATCTTATTTACAAAACAAAAAACCTACAGAATTAAAAATAACTTATAACAAAAAAGTAATAATACAAAAGTTAAAAATTATAATTTAATGTAATTTATAGTGAAGCATTTCTAATTAATTTTGTCAATAATTTTAAAAAATTTTTTGTTTAATTTTTTATTCTTTTTCAAATCATTAGTAAGTGATAAAAAATGTAGAATATATTGCTTTATTCAACTCATATCCGAATCATTTCAAACAGAAAATTTACATCGAATTAAAATAATTAGTTAATTTTAAGAATCATTAGTTAAAGAGCTTTTAAAAAACATGGACAGGATTGTGATATTGGGTTTAAAATGATTTTTTTTCTTTTTTGATTTAAGAGATTAATCCTGAGTAAAATATATGTTTATAAGAAGTATATTGATTCAAAGAAATAAAGAAAAAGTGGAAAAAGATTAAAATGAGTAAAATATGTTTATTAACTCAGCAAAAGAACTTAACTATGCTAACAAATAAAAAAATAATTACTTTATTTATTAATTTAGGTATATAACTTCGATATCTGCTCATGAATTGACAAGTTTTGCTCTCTGCCACGTTGCTTCAGACTGTTTTCTTAAAAACTTAAGGTTTTTATCGTTTCATTTAAATTATTCTTAAAGATTTTAATATATATATATATATATATATATATATATATATATATATATTAAATATTAGATGAAATCAATTTCTTAAAAGTCTAGTTGTGTGCCATGATTTTGTCCATTTGATCTTGCTGATCTATTTCGCCTAAATCGGATTTGTCATGCTGGCTTACAGTGTAGTTCTTTGATGTACAAAAACGAAGAAAAAAGTATGGCCTTAGCAGTAAAGTACCCTTAAGAGGAAATCCTTAAATTACCCACAAACTGATTTCCTACGGAACATCAGTATATATCACCGTGCAGTACTCTTATGAGCTTGAAGAAAAATTAACCTGGGGCTGTAGAAGCAATCCCGGTGGAGGATCCCGAGGGAAGGACGTTGAATGACGCGAGTACCACCGTGATTCTGCAGTCCTGTTAATGACCCACCAGGGGATCGGCTGACTTGGACAACCGAAAACCATGATGGCAGACAATTCGAGGCTCTGGAGGAAGGAATGTGCGTGTTACGTTAATGACTCTCGGTGATAGCGGAGTACTCCCACGCGATCTACGACCTCCCCAATCCTCACATCCGAATAGCTTGTGTGTGCCGTATTCTGACCCCCCACGCCCAAGATTCATCATTCGCTTGTTGATGAATGACAAACTTAACAATCTACAATTGAACAAAGCAACCCTGTAAATTATACCGGCTACGGTTGTTCTCTGGTTCAAAGTAAGACTAAACGATGCCCGATACTTAATAAAGGCGATGCATCATCCCACCTAACGCTCAGAATGGGGTGACCTTGGGCATGGAATCTCATAAATAGGTAGAACTCCTGTAATCAACAAAGTTATTTTATAGCGTCAAGTGGAAAGTATGCTCTCCACCAACTGTTTATTCGGCGCTACTAAAGGGAATCCAACGCTCATAAGTCTTAGACTTCTTTAAGACAATTTAAATAATTTACTATCATAAATAATGGTAGACTTAGATTAAAAATGTTTTCGGGTGCACTGCCGTCATATTAAAAATCAAAGGAAATAATGTGATTTATTCTAATTTTACTTTTATTCGTATTTTTACTGTTTAATTTGCGTCGTGGACAAATCTAAACCCATTCCAGATATTTTAAAATATAAAACATGATACGGTTTTTGATTATATTTTCTTGGCTTCTTTTTCATTTTTCTTCACGTGTGTTACGTTGAAATCATCAGTTTAATATTTTGAACTTAGATCATTTGTAAGAAAATCTCCTTCGTAAATATGGTTACACTTTTTTCTTTAGTTCAAATCTTTATCATTTCAATTAGCTGAAGTTAGTATTTCCTATAAACATTTTTTGTCCCCTCTATGAAACATAAATATAATAGGTATTTTAATTTAATCTCTTTATTTCCTTATATATGGGCGTGTTAAACTTACTTATAGGGAGACAGATTAATAACTAAAATTGCATCCAAAACAGTGGACATTTTCGCCGCGGTTCGTTGGCATTCCATTTCCTCTGCGGCATGTGTTCAAGTTTTTTGAACAACCAAACGCTGGATATTAATCATTTCCTGAATAGGTATTATTCTGCTTCTCTACCAAAATATATCATCGGAACAATGTCTGCAATCTCGGCACTTGAAGGAGCTGATTAAGAGGTTGATACGAAGCCATAAATTTCGGGTGGCTGAATAATTTTATAGAGGTGTATTCTTGCACGCAATTAATGTAACCACAGATTTTTCCTTCATTTACCTATTAAGGGTCTTTATCTTCCGTTCGTTCTCGTGGCACGCTGTTAGAATTTGAAAGTGCCCAACAAAGGCTCGGCCTTTTTGTATTACATCCGCTTGTATTAGGGATCAGCTGTGCTGGAATGTTTTGCTCTAGATTTTGTGTTATATATTTTATTATAATAATAAATTATCAATGTCCTTAACTTGCAGTAGATAATCTTGAATCTTATTTTCAGGAGCGTCGAGCAATATCGCGTTCACGGTTACTCGTTTGAATTTTTTTTTATTATGAATTATTTTAAAAGTGTTTAAATTTATTTTCACAAAAAATCCAAACATATGTTTAAGAATTGGAATGCATAGCATAAATATTTCATGAGATTTATCATGCCATATTAGGTGACTAATATCGGACAATAATATAGATCCAATATTGTTGCCATTTTTGTTGAAGCATCTGCACCCCCACGGTCATTTATGAAACCAAAGAGATTATCCAATGTTTCTCATGATTGATAAAAATGGATATGCCTAATAATGATCTTGTATGTCTTTCTTTGGAATGTGTTCCAGTATGAGCTATGAATGGAATGTTTCCCATTTTGAGGTGTATAATATTCTAATATCATGGTAACATTGGATATAAGGTTTATTGTTGCAAGAGTTATGGATTTTAGAATTACCATAAGGAGGAACATTCGTCAATTTTATTTTCAGATATAAGCAAAGCTTTTTCGTTTTGTATTGAAATTCACATTTATTTTCATTAGTTTAGAGAAACAAGTGTTTTACTGTTTGCTGAAGGTAACGCGTGCAGCATTTTCCTGTCCTTGGAATGGTCGGAAATAAAAATTCTCCTCATGCTGTTTTCTCATTTGAAATAATTTGGAACGTCTTCTCTAATTACCGATTCGATAATGCCGTTAAGAGATAGTTTCCCTCGGTTGGGCATCGGAGACCTTTTCCCTCAGTTCCCATCAATATTTTTATGTGTTTAATCGAATCACTTGATGTGTGATTGTGCTACTTAATATCAACCATTAAAGCAGATTCAACGTTAAATGGAATTTGCTGCCGTCGACTAGGTACAATTGAATATGTTCGACTGGTAACAGCCGTAATCAACGGTACAACAAACAATTGAAAGTACCATCCTAATGGGCAGTTACTCGATCTCTATTTTACTGCAGATAAAACTTAAAATATACATTAAAGAGTTGATTGCATTTACATTATGGTACGATTTGCATTTGCCAGCGCTTGCAAAGTTATTGTGGCAGAAGATGCTGTGAATTTCAAGATAGTCTGAAAGATGGAAATTTCTCTTTATGTGTAGTCCCATCACGAGCCTCATACATTGAAAATATCTGTCATTAAGTATTTTAACTTCTTTAATTTAAAATGAAAAATACGTATTGAAAGAAATATCTAAGGTTCTAAAATAATAATTTTCACAGAAAAAACTCTTTAAAACAAATATTTTTAATTATTTTTGGAATTTTACGTTTTATTTTCTGAGAATCCAGTAGCAATTTAAATAGAGAAACCTTAATATATATGTGGCTTACATGTAAATCATTAATACAATAGGCGGTCGTCGTTTTTACAAACTCGTAATAAACGTCGAAAATAAAAAAATAAATGTTAGACCATAAGATTATATATATATATATATATATATATATATATATATATATAATTTTTTTACCAAACTGCGCTTTCGGTTTAGATATAAAGTACTGTTAATTCATCTTTAGAAACAATTTCATACAATACATACTTAGAAACAATTTTCATTTCAAAACTACATTTTGAGAAATGCGTTTTCAATTCTTTGTTGCAGCAGAGCATTTCACTGTTTGTCTCAAAAAAGTACATCAGTCTTGTTAGCCATTTATTTAATCATAAGATAGTTTTTGCGTAAAAACTTTGAGCAGGCGTTCAAAAGTCCTGAAATGAAATTTCAGTTAGCAATAGCTTATTTTCTCAAAGTTCATGGAGGAATTCTTTATCTTCACCCAAGTCGTCTGGTTCTTGGCTTTCTTCAGTTAGGGTAGTTATAAAACCTTCTTGTCTCAAATTGACTTAGATATCATTTCTCCTGTAACATTGCTAGTGTTCAGTACCTGGAATATGGATTTATTAAAGCAATTCCAAATCATGATCACTCTGATGCATGGGCTATAAGGCGGGAGTGGTTAGGGAGAAATCCTCCACGAATTACTTTAATGTCTTGGATTTCAACATTTCCAGTGCAGTTAATTATCCACAATTCAAAAGTCTTACAATTCTCCAAAGAAAACCTTGAGCCAAGTTTCATGACCATTATATCATTATATATATATATATATATATATATATATATATATATATATATATATATATATATATATATATATATATATTAAAAACCAAACCAAAATACATTACAAGACTGATTAAATGTTTCTACCTTCAAAATTCAGCCTATAAATTATATATTAATAGTAATTTTTACTGTGAAAGTGTATTAATGATATTCATTGAAGTGCTGCTTAAATCTTATAAATATCTTTAACAGAATAATTTTATTACACACTCCGTTCAACTTGCACTTTAACAGGGATTCTTGTTAGCGTGAGAAACTAGAAAATTGCTTCATTATTTAAATCTTGCCTGCAGTTTCTTAATTTCAAGCAAACACTCGTTGCTCCTCGTCTCAATTAACTTCAGAAAATCTGCCATTCAAAATTGAAATTGCCTGGTTCCGGTCTCGAGTTGTCGTATTTGCATATCAATTCCAACCCAAATTATTCCAGTTTCCAAGAAATTTTTCGAGGAAACATTTCATGGCCCTTGTACTGTGTGTTTCAAAAAGTGTCTTAAGATCTTTTATTCCATTTGTTATCCGCGTGGGGAAATATGGTAATGTCCTGTCATGGAAACACTTGTAACCAGAACTCGATTCACTGTAGAATAATATTTCTAAAACAGTAAGATAGACCAGGAATAATCAATAAAAGGCATCATGTCTCTATTTGCTCCACCAGTTCATAATACCTTATCTTCAAAACGCCAGATTGAATAACACAAGAGGGGATAGTGAACAAATATGATGGCACTCAAACGAACAAATGGTTCACAATCGGAATAAAAAAGAATTGCATTTCCAGTAAGTAATTACAAAGAATGTGTAGTGGATGGCAAACAGTATAATATGAATAAGTTCTTTAAGTGGTGGGTGGTTAAAAATGAAACTAACGGAGACGGCTATTACATTTATTAAAGCTCTGAATATCATATCTGATCTGGGATTAATTTCCTGTAGTTGTAACAATGCAATGTCCTCATTAATGTGGCTAGTAGATTGTAGATTAAAATGAAGATTAAATGTTGAGAATTATTTTTCCGTTGCTTATTCATTTTAATTTCATGATACGAGATGTCTTCATCTTATGCCAGTGGAAAGAGAGTAATTACTTTTGAGTAGCATGATTGCAGAAAAGGTAACTTCCCACCAGTTGTTTAGCTGACTAGTTTCATAGGAATTTTTTAGTGGTATATACTAATTATTATATTATTTGAATAGAAACAGAGTTCAATTTTGTTATATCAGTCCAAATAAAATAATAAATTGAGTAATTATAGAGTTATGTAATAACTTTTTTTAAAAAAAGTTATTCCCAATAAACAAGTGCATTCTAATATAATGTGAGTAAAATTAATTCGCGTAAGGAGATGTTTCTTTTATAATATTGACATTTTCTAATACAATTTCATATACTCATAGTGTTAATACCTCACAATTTACCTACACATTAATAATTTTTGTATCTAATAGGTTGAAATTTATGTTTTATTTATTTATTTTTTTTTTAACAAAACTGGTTATATATTTTTTTAAATATTGATAGTTTTACTGTTTAATGAAATATATAAAAATGTAAATTAACTATTTCAGTTAAGTGAACTTAATCGGTGTAAATAAACGTAATATACAAATTTATATCTCACGACTGTATTTGATGTTTTTAAACAGGTGCACTTGTCTTGTTAAATGTAATTAAAATCATAACAGCTTTTTGTTGTTTCTTACCCCAAATGCCGGAAAAGTACCGCGTGCTGAGAGTATTTTTTTCTTTCAAATGATACTCCATGTGGTTTTAGCGGGAAAACGACCACCAGTCGTTCTTGTATATTTTTTACGTTCTAGAACCTCCCGATGTCCCTCAAAAATTATGCCTCGATAGCTGACAAGGTGCGCTGCAGTTCCTCTTCCTACCGTTAACTGCTTGTCACTATCAGCACCACATCCATGAAACTGTCCGTGCCGCTCCTTATCACATCGAATGCTTTGGCGGGAACACTTCTTATCTTGAGAGTATCTTCTGGTCTGGATGGCACTTGCATTTTCGATGAACGAATCTCATTTCTTAACGTGGCCTCAATTGCTTCAAAACCAGCTGCATGTCTTGGCGCGCGGGTTTCCTCCATTCCTAGAACGTGATTTCAATATGCAGGAACTTGATAGTGAAAGTTCGATGTTAACATTCGTATTTTATTTGGAAGGGTTTGATTTTTTTGATACACAGAGAAAAATATTGAAAAATATTTCGATTGTTAATCTGTATAGCTACATAAAAGATAAAATCATACGAATCTATTTTGAAGACGTTAGACATATGGGGAAAAATTGCGTCTAAATAGAGTATAGTGAATACAACATATTATTCACTGTACAATTGTTCAAATATGCTTAAAATTGTTACACCAGTTTTTTTACAGTCTATTTATTCTAAACAGATTTTAACTAACAAAATTTTACCTATATAGAAAATAGAATAATTTAAAGTTTAAAATAATAAATTAAGAGAGATGAAATACTTTTTAAAAATGAAAACTACCAATTAATTTTAAATTGTGAGGGACGTATATTTAATTGTAATTTGTATCATTTTAATTTGGAAGTTGATGTTTTTTATGTTTGCTTTTTAAGAAATAATTGTATCGCATAATTTTTTAAAAATAAGGTTTTTTTGAAATCTGCGTAAAAAAATTCTAATATACAAATTCAGAAGAAATTTTGCATTCTGTCAAACGCATTTAACTTGAAAACGATTAAAAAAATAAACGAATGAAAACCAAAATTTTCTAAATCGTGAATTGTACGCTTCTTTTTTGTTATAGTACCATGTTATTTCTGTTTAGCAGGACAATTTTTATTCATATTTTAATAGTCATCCGGCCACAATAAAAACACGTTGCGTTACGTTTAATCTCTCTGTCTCTCTCTCTCTCTATTCGTTAAGACTCACATATACTCTAGCATTCACTCTATTCTATACGCCATATGCAGCTTAAAATTCATGGAGGCTGTTGCAAGCATCCAAATTGATATTGGCAATTGTTATTAACCCTATCTCTGGTCGAAACTTTTGAGGATTTATTGGAATCTTTCTTCAATTATACAGGTGGCTCAGCCGCAATTTAATTTACGATATTTTTTCCTAACGCATACTATGCATTCATGAAAATGTCGTTTCCCCTTCGTTATTAGAAATGTTGGGCGTATAATCAGGGATAAGAATTAAACAACGACCAATACTGTGGCATTATTATTAGCAGTTCGTAGAGTAAATGTTTCATTTTTAGAGGCCCATCAGAAAAGGGAATATTTTTGGGAAAGGGTAGACGCAGTGGTATTTTGAGTAGAAGAAAAAATGTCGATTTTACTTTTATCTCAATTTGTTCATTGGAAATTTAATCAAAAGCTGGAATATATATATATATAATACTTCTTTTAGAAAAAATTTAAATATTTTGTAAAAAAGACTAAATATTTCACTTTATAACTATTCTCATCATTTTCTGACACACACACAGAATTCTGTGCATCCATACGTGTGTCAGAAAAATGAAGTGGGTTTAAATAATAAAGCCATATAAATAATTAACTATAGCAAAAAATCAAATATTGATTTTCTTATTATAGTAGGATATGAATTGTTATAAAACGATAGCAAATTAAATATCAGAAAAGCTGAAGTAAAACAATAATTTATAATAAATGTGGAAATAATTATTAAAATAAGTTTGAATTTAATTTTGTGTTCTGTTCACTTAATGTTTTATTCAGAATAAATATATTAATCTAAAATACATGATTGTTAAATATTTGTACTTATACTGTACCTTACATCATTAAAAAATGGTAGTTTATTTTTTAAATTAAAATATATTACAATATTAGAGAGAGCAGTTAATTTGATAATATTTTAATCTTTTATATTATATTTATTCGAATAGTTTCTTATAAGAGTTAGGTTACAATGTATTCGCTTTAAAACTTTGTAATGTGTTTTTATGTTATAAAATCCTTCCCCCGATTATTATAATCTAAAAAATAATATATTGAGGTACGTGAAGCAATTACGAATGATACAGCAATGTTCAGAAGTATAGTAGAGATACGTTATATAAGTGGATTTTATATTGTATTTCTTAGTTTCTGATTTTAATTTCTGCCAACAGCATTGAAGTAGAAGAAATTGAATCACTTGTCTAAATGTGTCTCCCCTTAAGTCTCATGATGGCTGACATGTCCTAAAATAAGTTGTCTTGATCTAAAGTAAAATTGTGACTCGGAAGTGACGGATATGCAAATGACGTCATTTTTTCCTTTATGTCTCCATTAAACAGCTTGTAGAGGGGGGGAAAAGAGTGTCCACTGTAAAATAAACGCGTAAGAAAGCAGTCTAAATAAAAGTATTTTTCTTTGAATCAGAGCAATCCACTGGGAGAGTTCGTAACAGTTGGTGGTGTTCTCGGATGACATCTCGGGAAAGTTTCCTGGTTCATAGGAGGTATTTAAATTAGTTAATTTTTAAATAATTAACCAAAGTATCTTTTGTTGATTAAATGGAGAGATTGATTTGCTTAGAGAGAGTTCTAACTATTTTTAAGGAATATTATTGTTTTGCTTTTAATTCACGAATTTTCCATTGCCTTGTTTGTTGTTCTGGAATTACTCTTGACATTTTAAATTACAGAAGCGCTTTTGGAATTTATTTTTTCTATTTATTTTTATGTCTATTTATTTTTTCTATTGTCATTTAATAAATAATTCTTTTTGCAGGAAAGAATTTCTTAAAGAATTGTGGTGATATCTGAATCTGTCAAAATGCAAATTCGACGACGTATAAAACTTTCGATATCTCCTCTTCTCCTGCTTTTCTTGTTTGTACCACCAACAGTATTAGCTCAGCAGGACTTAGAAGATGAGAACTTTGCAGTATTTGAAGATCCAATGACGGAAAAATTCAATCATCTTACTGTTCATGATTACACGGAAAAAGTATATATTGGAGCTGTGAATAGGATCTATCAATTATCTAGGGATCTCAAACTAGAAGCCATTGCAGTTATGGGGCCTCAAGAAGATAGTCCGAAGTGTCCAGTTACAAGAATATGTCCCAATGAAGCAAAAAGACCCACCGAGTATCATAACAAAGCTCTTGTGATTGATTACCCTCAAAGCAGGTTAATTGCTTGCGGAAGCCTTTTTCAAGGCATCTGCACAGTACACAACCTAAATGATGTCACAAATTTTGTCACTCCTGCGAATGAATCTGTCGTTGCTAATAATTCCACTGCTTCCACGGTTGCTTTCATAGCTCAAGGACCGAAAAGCTTGCCACGAATGCATGTGTTATATGTGGGTGTCTCATATACTGGAAACGGACCTTATCGATCTGATGTACCTGCCGTGAGTAGCAGAAGTTTAGATCCAAACAACATGTTTGCTATCGCCCACACTGGGGTTACCACCGGCACTAAAGTCATGGTGAACAGTATGTCCAGAGAGATATATCCGATTACGTACGTCTATGGCTTTAGTTCTAAAGGGTTCTCGTACTTCGTCACAGTGCAGAAAAAGTTTACAGACCCACCGAAACCCTTCATATCGAAACTTGTTCGCATTTGCCATGAGGATGTTCATTACTATTCTTATACAGAAGTGCCACTAATGTGCCGAGCCCCTGATGGAACTGATTACAATTTGGCACAAGCTGCCTATGTGGGTAGACCTGGTTCAGAACTTGCTGTTTCCCTGGGTATTGCTGCTCAAGATGATGTCCTTTTTGCTGTTTTCGCCAAATCTAAGGATGAATCTGATATTTACAATAAACCGAGTCCTAACTCTGCATTATGTGTTTATGCTCTCTCCGCAGTTCACAGAAAATTCACGCAAAATATTCAGCATTGCTTCAACGGATTTGGAGATAGAGGACTAGATTTCATCAACCCAAGCCAAAACTGCATGGTGACGGTAAGTTTCATTGATTTCTTTTAGAATGAAATTTTTCCTCATGAAATTAACATATAATTATGATATTCTTAATAAAACATTCAAACATGGTAAACATTTTATTAAGGAAGGTAAGCGTTGCTTACAGGTTCATAGAATAATTTCTGAAAGAAATCATTAAAGGTAGAATATGCAAAATTACAATTTAAAATACTACTGAAAAGAATACATTACAATTAACCTTTCATTTTACTTTTCCCGGAAAAAAAAAACTGATATAACTGTATATTATATTTGTAAACAGACTGCATACTTTAATTTTTATCATTGGTTAAATAATGTAGCTTATCCATAAAACGTTAACCGCAGACCATTAACGTTAAACTCTGGCTGGAGACCAGATTTTGATATCGTTAAGAATTCCCATAATAAATTAAAATCTGATGTTACCCTATCTTAGCTGCCACATCGTTTCAAAAGTGAACATCGAATCCTTCCAAAACAGTCCAATATCTAGGGTGGGCAATACAAACTCTGAAAATAGTAGATTCTTTTCATCGCTTTATTGATATTCTTTCCTAGTAATTTCCTCCTTCCTATAGGGTCTACTTTTGAAAGTATATGAAAGCCTTCTATCATAAAAATGCAAAGTAGTTTTGAAAGCTTTGGATGATGCAGCCATAATATTTTTTAGAAAGGAAGAGGCCTGGGTGAAATTTCTTGGCACTTCCAGGTGGTAGGCGTCGATTTATCTCGCCCTTTATTAAAAAAGGTTTGCCACATTTTAGAACTCTTGTTACAAAGCCACGCGAACTCTAAGTTCTTTAAGACACGCAATCGTTCTGGTTTGCAGTTGAAACTCCAAATCTTTCTATAAGAAAACACGGCGAAGATTTTTTTCCTGTGATCTAGTCTCTCCACATTTATAGCCTTTCATTTCTCTGTTCTCTATTAGTTCTTTTAACGCAAAGCTTTGCGTGTGGATTGTTATAACTTGAAAATCGATCAGGTGAATATTAACTCTTCTTTTCTCATTACAGTTTGGAACGGAATGAATTCTACTACATAGCTAAACTGAAGGAATAAATTCTAAAATATAAAACTAATTGTTGTGTCGAATCAAATTAAAAACTAATTCTGATAAAAAAAAATTTATATTTATTACCCAATTAGATTACAACATTTGGAATAATATTTTGATAATTTGAAAACCAATCAAATAAATATTATTCTCGTGGAATTATTCTTTTCTCTACTTTTCGTAACCAATGCAATTCAAAATAGAATAAATTTTCCTTCTTAAGCTTACTAATGGAATAATTTCTAAAATGTAGAACTAGTTCTAGCATCGAATCAAATTAAAAATAGATTCCGCTGAGAAAAGGATTTCGACTTAACTAATTAGATTACGACACTCAGAATATGATTTTGGTTAAACTTTCTGTGCATATAAGCAATTTTTTAATAATTAGCTGTTATAATAGCTTCACTGGTAATACATATTCTAGCATTCGACTATTTTTTGTATTATTTTTATTTGGCGAGGCACAAAATTGAAACTCATTCATAGAAATACATGAT
The DNA here is from genome assembly GCA_030067965.1 of Latrodectus elegans. NCBI lineage: Eukaryota > Metazoa > Arthropoda > Arachnida > Araneae > Theridiidae > Latrodectus > Latrodectus elegans. The sequence goes on along the minus strand of CM057817.1, from coordinate 3,965,611 downwards.
AATAATTCCTTCTACTAACGATTGGATCGTTTAAAAGGGAAAAAAAAATTTTTTTAATTCACCAACAATTTCCATTTTAATAATACCTTCACATTTTTCATCATTTATAAAGGAAAGACACAAAACAGTCGTCAGCTATAAACAGAAAAAAATAGACACCTGAATGGTAAAATATTACATAATTTGAACGAAAATAACAGTGCCATTCAGAGTGACAGCTGTAATTATACTGTGTCTGTACATTTGCTTGCTCAACCTCGATCAAAATTAAATAAATATAACAGAAGATCCACATAAAATGGGACACAAAAGATACTGTATCGAATAAATTGTTCCCTTGAATCTTTTTTTTCTTAGCCTTTTTTCCTATTTATTGATCACAAATAACAAGAAAAATTTCCCTCTTTTTCATTCTAAATAAATATTCTGATATTTTTATATGCCTTAAAAAGTGTTAAAATGTAAAAGAAATTCTCAAGTGTCCATCATAATAAATGCATAAATCAAAAGAATATTCGAAATTGATACCATTGTGTCTCCCGAGCAAGATACAATTCCTTGCATAGTGTTGCTACATTTCTGTTCATAATTGTTCAATATCTACTCTTCACTTTTAAGTTCGTCGAATGTTCTAAAATCGTTTAAAATTTTTAACGTTTTTCCATAAATTATACAGAGTAATAAATTTAAAAAGCCTGATTTAATGCTGTAGCACTTTCATGCAAGTGGATTTTAAGATAATCTTGATATCATCGATCTTTCGAAACTTTTTCAGCAACGCTTCGAGCTAAGAGCCTATATCAGGCAGAGCCTCTCTGGCGTTAAGTTGGTTTAATGTAATAAATAACGCAGCTTCTAAAGATTTAGATTAGAGAATGCGAATAACGACTCTCTAGACATTTTAGCGATTTGCCTCAGATAATGTGTGGTTTAATTAAATTTAATGGATGTGTTTCCCATTTTGTGCGCCTTAAGCGCTGGAATAAACGAAGCTAGGGAATCCGGACGGCACGGAAGTAAAATTTACTATCATCTGAACAAAATAATTCTAACTGAAATATAGTCCCTCTTCTACAAAATTAGAACTAATTTTACTCCCCCCCCCGCCTGTAAGAATTAAATAACTATTTCATGTGAGAAATATAATTATTTAAAATGCCTGATCATAAATGTTTATTTCTAAATACTTAAAATAACAAAATAAGCTGTAATTTTTTAAATTCCTATTTGCTTACTTTTCTCAGTGTTTTCAAAATGTAAACGGAAATAAAATTCATTTTATGGGCCAAATTTACCTTATACGTAATATAAAAAAATGACAAATATCACTTTATCTTATGTTTGAAGTAAAAAAGCTAATAAATATATCATTCAAGGACGAAAATAAGTCATTTTACATCCGTATATTCACATTGATGTACCCCACAAGATCTATAAAATAATCTATGGGTGAGATCATTACTTTTGCATTCTTAAACTATACCCTTAAATATTATCTCCCAAATTTGACTTCAAATCAATTGATGTGCTTGAAACCCGAGATTTTCAGTGTAATTAGCGCAGGATAGAAGGTCATAATTGCTTAGTTTTCGTCAAGCTAGCATGACGATTTTCGCTGTTTAATCAAGGATTATTTCCATTGTTTTTGGCAGTTTTTTTGGAATCGACCTGTTTCTAACAATCATAGCCAAATTAATAATTTCACCATAATTCATACTTACTTTTTGAGTTGTTACTTTTCAGTGCATATGTAAAGTAGATATTAGAGGCAGCAATTCGAATTTATTCTGTTCTTAGGAAACAGTCAAAAATGCAATTAATTTCTAACTTCGTTGAATTTGAAATTTTGATTTCATTCACCAAGTTAAAGTAGATGCATCTCCACTTAAACTGAACCCACTTTAAAATACTTTCCTTTGCTTTTGTGTTAGGGATCTTAATTTTTCATAATACAATCATTGAAACAGATATTTTTCGACGTTATTTCGCGGCTGTCAAATTATGAAATTATTAATTATAAATTTAACTGAGTTACAAAAATAAATGAAAATTAACCGATAGAAAAAAGATTAGGCTAGAGTGAACGAAAAGAAGTAATAGAATAAGCTGCGTAGGACGTATTGAAATAAAGGCTACGAGTTCAAAATAGCAACGAGTAACTCTGAAACGATCATTTTAATAGATATCTTGTGGTCTGTTGTATTCGTCTCTAAAATGAGGGTTAATATCCCAATATTATGTGTGAATAGAGAATTGCGTGGAATTAAATAATCAAATTTCATTATTAAATAAGCGATTTCTTGTTCGATAGCATGATAGCCTTGGCTTTACACTTCCGGTCTTTGTGGTCCGTTGCCATTACGAATTCCTATCGCGTGGGAACGGCAAACCGATCTTCTTCTGCCATGAAAGCACCAAAAAAGCCAAAAATTTATTTCTTTATTTTATGGCTCATACCTTTCCCTGGCTCTCTTAAGATATTGAATTACACTGGGTGTCATCTCTCGCAAGTTTTATTTGCTTGTTTCTCTCTCTGAACTTCTGCAGGAAAGTTACAACCACTTCTTCCTGCTAAAGATAAAGCTCTGTGGTATTCTAGATATGACTCATTTTTTGCCTCTTAATTTTTTTTAACTTGTAAGCCGGTGCTAATTGTCGGAGTTAACGCCTTTAAATGGACTACATTCCAACTGCGGCGTGGAAGAATACCCAAGTCCTTCTCTGAAATAATAATCATTTATATACAAATAAATTATTTTTTACCCCGCTTTCATTTGTTATCGTTAAGCCTAACGGAGTATTTGTAAGAGAAATGCATTAATATTAATGAATGAAATCCACAGTTGAAATTGATATATTAACGCTTTTTTATCAACCATTTAGTATAATGGCATATTATTGATTTTATGAAGGAATAGTTTTGATTTTCTTACAAATTTTTTATTGAAAATTTGTTTCATAATTCTTCTCTCGTTTTTCTATTTTCTGCAAATTTTTTTTTAAATTAGTTTTTATAGAATTTATTTCAAAAAGTTCGCATTCTTACGCGTATATTTAGATGAATGATCTAAAAATATATGAATACACATGTATTTTCATAATCTCTTCAACTATTTCAAATCATAGAACTTTCTAAGAAATTTGAAAAATCAATGTTAAAACTATTTTTTATCCCACTGGAATTGAAGGAATGTTCTCTAAATTCGCGAGAATCAAGATTCTTTACAGCTGTTTCGATTCTTTTACAAAGTCTTCAAAATAAGACCTTCCCTATTAAACACGCTCCTGACGTGTTTTCACTTCCTCCTTACCACAAGGCTTAACAATTGAAAAAAAGGAACAATCGTAAATAATCATAAAAAGGAGGCTAATAACTAGAAGGCTGTTTCCATGCCAATATTTGCAATAAATATTCATTAATCTAAATCGGTCACTTGTAAAATTGAGTGTGTTTTGATAGCGATTTCAACTTTAGAGCGCACATTGGGATTTTGTAGCAATGTCATTTCAAACAATGGAATCATAAATTCATACAGCTCATGAAATTTAAGTTATCATCGCGTGCAAGAATATTCGTAGAAATTATCATGGATGCAGATTAAAGGTTGTTTTTATCATTACTAGCTTTCTCAAATTTAGTTATCATAAATGATAATATTGTCCTTTAATTCCATTTGCAATATTGTGACATACAGCTATAAAATAATTTAGAAGTTTACTGAAAAATTATTTTAAGAGAGCCGCTGCTTTATAGATATTTATAATATTTCAAATTGAAAATACAGCCTTTTGAAAGATAGGATGTAACTTAATTAAGTATATCGTCTAGCTTAATGAATAACACTGATGGAAAAAAATCCCAACACCCAGAATTAACTATTGTAGAGTAAGGGAATTTCGGCAATACACTTATATATATATAGGCAACGTACGTAATTGATTACAATTTTAAGATCACATGTTAATTTAAGCCCGAGACGTGCCATTGCAGAAGTGAAATACAGGTACATTAATAACCATTGTAACCGCCAGAATTTTGAATGCAGGCATACAAACGTGCATGCATTGAATCACATAGGTGCTGGATGTCTGTTTGTGGGATGAAGTTTCATGCCTGTTGCACTTGGTCAATCAATGCAGGGACGGTTAATGCTGGTTGTGGATGACGCTGGAGTTGTCGTCTAATGATGTCCCATACGTGCTCAATTGGAGACAGATCTGGTGATCTGGCAGGCCAAGGCAACATGTCGACACCCTGTAGAGGATGTTGGGTTACAACAGCAGTATGATGTCGAGAGTTATCCTCTTGGAAAACACCTCCTGGAATGCTACTCATGAAAGCAGAACAACAGGTTGAATCACCAGAATGACGTACACATTTGCTGTTAGGGTGCGTGGGATAACCACAAGAGTGCTTCGGCTGACATAAGAAATTGCTCCCCAGACCATAACTCCAGGTGTATTTCCAGTGTGTATAGGCCGCAGCCGCTCACCTGGACTCCTCCAAACCAACAAACGGCCATCACTTGCACCAAGGCAGAACCAGCTTTCAGCAGAAAACACAACAGATTTCCACTCCGTCCTCCAATGAGCTCTAGCCTGACACCACTGACGTCGCAAACGGCAGTGGTTTGGAATTAGTGGAATGCACGCTACAGGACGTCTGACTCGGAGCTGTCCTTGAAGTAAGCTATTGGTAACAGTTCGTTGTGTCACTGTGGTGCCAATTGCTGCTCGAATTTCTGCTGCAGACGCAGTATGACTTGCTACGGCCATACGCCAAACACGGCGGTCTTCTCTCTAAATAGTGCGATGTGGCCGCCCGGAACCCGGTCTTCTTGAGGCAGTGCCTTCCCTTAACCACCGATGCCAACATTTATGCACAGTGGATGCATTCCTGCCAAGCCTTTCTGCAATATCGCCGAAAGAAAATCCACCTTCTCGTAGGCTATTACACGACCTCGTTCAAACTCAATGAGCTGTTGATAATGCCTTCGTCGTCTTCTTAAAGGCATTGTTTACTAGCATCAGCTCACTACATTAAATCTCGACGCTGAACAACACTCAGGAACGTTACTGCTCTTTTTTAAAGCAAACCTGATTTGCCTCTTCCGTGCGTCGCTACTAGCGTCACAGTGATGCGCCGAGCGCAAAATTTGAATCGACGTCATCTTTCAGATGTATGAACACGCCTGCCAAATTTCGTTTCGCCAGCACAACTCGTTCTTGGTGTTGGGATTCTTTTTCCATCAGTGTATATTATTTAAACAATCATATTCTTTACAATAACAGGTGCGTAATACAAGTTTTTTAAAACCTCTAGAATGGGGATATAAGTTTTTTAGTAGTAAATGTTAGTTAATTGAGAAATGGAAATATATAGGGAGAAATGAAACTGCATCCAAATTTAATTGTTTAATGACTTTTTATACAGTTAAAGGATGATAAATTATCACAAAATCGAACAATAAAAAATAATTAAATTGAAATTTTTTTAATTTTTATATTAAAAATAATTTATCACGCTCTTATCATAATTTTTTAAGACATTTTCTCTGAGCAATAATTTTTTTTTCTCATTTTACCACCAATACATCTTATCACTGCGAGAGATTACGCTAATAAAAATTCTTTTAACTTCTTTCTCAACGCTTTACGCAACCCAGATTGCCAAATCTTCGCCAAAATGGAATAAATTAGCAATTGTTTCTCGTCCTATAATGCTTTCAACACCTCATCCCAGGCGAGGCAACAGTTCTTTCGACGAAAAACCGAAATCGCATTACTTATCTCCAAATCGAGAGAGGTTTTCGCGTTTCCTTATCTTCGTCGTTAACGTCAATTTCGCAGGGTGATGTTGGCGACGTTAAATAAATAAAGAAAAAAATGTATAAGGAAGGAAAAAATCACGTGTCTTCTTTGTTGAGTCACTAGCATTCTCTCCTCATAATTTAACGTTTACCGAAGGAATTGGATTCCTTGTTTATGAGGAATCGGACCCCTCATTTTTAACTTCCTGGGGGGGGGGGACGAAAATCAACTTCGCTAATATAAAGATTTCATCTTTAAGAATTAACAGTGGTTGTTTTTCGGGGACAAATTTTATCCCTCTATTCCAAATTAATCTGAGGAATATACTCTGCTGTGGAGTTTTATTTTGCGTTGAAAATTTTGAGTTTATTGCTTACTCTTTTAAAGCAACATTTTAAAGTGGCAAGTGACATAAAATCTACATAATTTGCATAACTTGGTATTACTTGATTTTCCTGTCTCTTGTAAAGACACTAGAGTTAAAACTACTTGCGTACAGATTGCGTCTTCCATATTTCTGCTATGGTTATGGAATCACGATTCTTATTTTTTTCATACCCCTCCCTATGATGACGAATCGTCCTTACAAAGCTCTGCTTCATTCTTTTGCTTATAATTTTTTATGTTGCAACAATTTTTCCTAGTATCGTTCACATTTAATTTCATTTTGCTTCCATTTAGGCATCTGTTTTAGTCTTTTATAAATTACAAACTGTCAATTTTTTTAACGATGTTTTAATTGAAGAGAATATTACGGATATCGCCATGATTTGTCGGTATTATTTTGGGGCCTTGAAAATTAAATGAAACTCAATTACGTAAAATAATAATATTATTTTATTTATTTTTATGTTATTTTTTATTGAACAAGTATGTTTTCAAAGCTCAGAAACTTGAAAAGCAAAAAATCTTTGATTTCGATCCTTTTGAGCTGTAAACAATGTTAGCCATGTAATCATTAAGGATTTGTTTCTATGGTATTCTTTAAAAGAGTAAATAAGCTACTTTTTAATTAATTTTTTTACATTTTTTTTTAAATTCTGTCTTTATTGCATACCTCCTTTATTTTTGCTTGCAAATATAAATGATAGCATAAATTAATACTCATTTAACTTTTCGCATCCAATGCTATTATGAAAAATGTAGAAAGCAGTATTTTTATTAGATTTAAAAATCAATATTACCTGCTTTTTTACAATGTTTTTTTCAGCTCTCTTCAACATTATTATTTTCGGTTGTCTTTTTTGCAAAATTTATCACAAGTTGTTTTCGCATAAAAATTCCTCTTTATTTCAATTGCCAAAGAACACTTATAACGCTTCAAGCACCCCATATTAATTAAAAACGAAAAAATAAAGCTGGCTAAAATCAATTTTATGGATATTCCAGTAATCATGCTTTCGCATTTTTTTAAACTTTCAAATAACTTACCTCGTTTTTAGGGAAGACTGAAAAAATACCCAAAACTTTTAAGCAAAATTTTACCATTAGCTTTTTTCATCGAGCATTTGGTGTGGCATGCTCTGCGGGACGAAAGCGGGGCTTTAATTGTGTGGGTAAATGACCCCCAAAGCATGTCATTGCGAGATCTTCAAAAGAAGCTCGTTTATTGTATTCTATTAAGGAGGAGGGGTTTAAAAATAAATAAATAAAGCACATCAGAAGGGTGCTGGCAAACGTAATCATTTCCTCTTCACTGCCTTTCGTCATACTTTTTTTTTTTACTTTCCCACTCAAACAACTTTTTCAAAAGTTTCGCAATTTAACCACATTACTTAAGCCTCTCAATCGCGAGCACTCCTTATATTTCCCTGCCTTTTTCAAAGGAAATTACACCCTTCCAAACTATGCCTGCTCATAACTGTAACCGGAATCAAAATTTAGTGCGAATGGGAAGCGAACTAGAGAATCTCGTTCATTCCCAACCCATTTCTCCATCAACTTCCTTAAGATTTCGATATGTTCCGAAGGCTATTTGCTTTCAATACATAGCCCTAAAGGGGTGTTACCTCTGCTAAGTAAGCCCCTGCAAATCACTCTGTCCCCTACCTTAGCATATGCCATTTGTGGCACCAGGTGGCATTCGCGGCAGCCCCTTTTCTACATTCTTCTAATAAGATAGAGAAATGAGTATGTAGAAGGGCGCAATGAGTGTCTGAAAAATAAAATTGTAAAAAAAGAAGTAAAAAATTCGGTAAGAATCGCTCTTTACCGTGGAGGTTCACTTAGAATGTGATCATCGAAACTTTTGCTTTTACTTCTTTTCTAAAGTTACTAGATTAAAGAAAACTGGATCGATAATATTCTCACTTTTATGTTTTTTTTTTTTTTTTTTTTTTTTTTTGCTTTCTCTCCACAAGAGGAGCCTCTTTCTGCACTACTTTAATTCTACTAGAAAAAAATTTTTACTTCCTACTCCCGCTAGTCTGGATCCTCGCCTCTCCAGTCTCGGGCAAAGTGGGACTTTTACCCTACCGTGATTAATTTCAACCTTAGGTTTTTAGGCTTATGTCTATAGCCCCAAGATTGATATGGTTTCCATAACATGCAGATTAACGGGCCAACTTTTCCCCTTTTTGCAGAAGTTGCAGAGTGTGAGAGTACCCGATTCTTCTCCCAACTCTTTTTTCCCCTTCTTTCACAGAGGGCTCGAGTTTAATTTCTTTTTGTGCTAGAATAGCTTAATAAAATATCTTCATAGGCTCATTGTTGAGCTTAGGCTTCGGTGCTGACCGCTGAAGCATTACTTCATGAAAATTTATTTCGCCGTTAGTCTCTCGGTTACAGTGAATGCTAACATACATTCATTTCTGATGGATTTTTTTCCCATTAATATTTGCACAATATTTTTCAATTCTTCTGGAGTGAATTTTTTTGGTAGTACTTGTAAGGATTTTTAACAATCTATTCATATAACAATACGAATTTATAACTTTGGTTCTTACTTTTGAAATTAACTTTAGTGATTTATAAGTGTTTGATGAAAGGATTGCTTTATTTTCAGATTCACATTTATATTTTTAATGAAGATGTGATAAAAAAGTAACTATTATCGACAAAACTGAATAATACCGGACATCAATTTCTATTCAGGGAAATTATGCTGGAGATGAATATCATGATCGTTTATATATACATACATATACATATATATATATATATATATATATACATATATACATATATACAAACATACATATATATATATATATATATATATATATATATATATATATATATATATATATATATATATATATATATATAAAGTAGAGAAGCAAAAGTAGTTTTCTTAGTTATTGCTGTATATTTTAATAATCATTTATTTGTTTATTATTTTGAGAAGAAAAGAACAATCTGTTACTTTTCTTCATAATCCAAATTAATCATTGTCATTTATACCTCAGCAGCATAATTAGATTAAAAGTTAATTTCTGTGGCCTATTTCTCATTTCTGCTTGTATTCGAATAAATAAGTACATCTGAAATGAATATATAGTTAACATAGCTACAGTTTAAATCACGTGTGAGAAGACTTCTTTTTTTTATGTTTAAAATTTAAAAAGATGTTTTCGAATATTTTTCAATATTTAACTTTCAATAAATATTTTTGAACAATTCGAACACCAGAGTCAGAATTTTCGGGCTACATTTTGATTTTAAAAATAAAACAGGTAACAACGTAATTTTAAAAAATTATGAATTGTAATTTTGACAAACATTTTTTTTATTCTTTTTAATTATGTTGCCTTTTTCTTGTCATATTTATACCTAAATCTTATGAAACGATATGAGTTATAATATCGTTATGATACGATATGAGCTTAGTTATAAAACGATATGAGCTTAAAAAATGTTGCTACAGATGATTCTTACATTTTTCTTAAGTAGGACCCAATAGAGGTGGAATTTCCTTTTAACAATCTTACACCACTTTCCATTCCTATACTGTACACAGAACATCAAAGATTCTATTCCTAATTTTCAAAATCATATGGCTAGCCTACTGATTTTTAAAACTAGAAATGGAGTGTTTTTCCTGCGCTTAGAAACGTGTCGCTCTGCATAATTCATTTTAATATTAATAAGAAACATTTGTTAATTCGCACTCGGGTTGATAATCAAAAAAAAAGGGGGGAGTTCTTAAAATGCAAGACATTGTGATATAAGGATCTTTAATGAGTTTAATCTTATTCTATTCAGAATTTAGTATAGAAGTTTACTAAAATTTCATATGAAAGTTCCACAAGCTGTGGAGGTTCATAATTTTTGTGAAATGGGATGCCTCTTTTCATCATTGACATTTCATAGGGTGACGTCATGAGTGTGCTTGTCTATCTGAAACCTTTTTTACCCTGAAAAATTAAGGTATATATTAGGGGTGTTGTAATTTTTTCCTTTCTCTCCTTCAAGATTGTACTGAGTAATAGCTGAATGGTGCTGGGAGAAGGGGCGAAATGAGATTTTTAAGCGATTCTATAACAGTACGGAACAGATTCCGATCTTTTTAGAAGTAGAAAAGAAAAGTTGGGGGGAAAAAGAAAAAAATTAAGAAAAGTAAGATAAAATGTTAAAAAAAGTTCCTTCACTCGACTCCGCCATTATTTCGCTCAACTTTCCTTATACAGTCTTTGATTTCGTATGTTGCAAAAGGAAGGGGAAAAAATCGCCGTGTATTTTACGGCGTTCATAAGCGGAGATTGGTTTTTTTGACGCCCTCCTTCGAAATCGTCTGCTGGACGAGCTTCGTGCGGAGAACAGGAGGAGGGTACAAAAGAGTTGTAATTAGCGCCCCACAACCAAAAATAAATAAACAATAATAATACTTGATTCATAGTTCCAATTCCTGATCTTTATGTTTTGAGGCCCAGCACAGGGGAAGACGACCGCTAAATTTCTTTTTAATGGAAGACGCCTAAGAATAGCATCTGCTACAAAAATCTTACCTGTAAGTAGCGACGAAACTAAGAAAATAATCGTAACCATTAAAATCAGCTTTTTTCCCCTTTAAAATAAATTACGTTGTAAAAAGTAAGATTTTTTTTTCCTGTATTGAAAGTGGAACTTAGTAATAATGTTACGATCTGTTATAAAAATGTTTAGTAGTGTTGACTCAATGCCGAATTGAATTTGCACTCATTAGTATGGGGATTGATTTTCATTGCTTTTTCGATAACAATGCCACCTTAAAATAAATATCGTATTCTTTGGGTTTCTCTTTTCAAAAAAGACTATAAAAGTTTCGAAAATTATTTTCGCATATTTAAAGTACCGCCTTACGAAATAAAAAAAAATAAAAAATAAAAAAATGGTTGAATGTCATCAAAAAATTTACAAAAGAAAATCAAAAACCGTAGTTTTAAATTTTTGTATACTGAAAAAATATATATCGCGAAATGTCTTCGTAATTAACAGAAACAATATTATGTCCCATACAAACGTCGACGAAATTTGTGATGACTTATTTGATGTCATTGAGTAAACATTCGAGAACTACTGATTATATATGCTGTATGTCCCACCAGCTTGACTATCTTGCAAGAGATGAGTGAAGACTGGTTGTCCCGAAAGTCTCATTACAGCGGAAGTGAATCATGGTGATACTTTAATATCCTAGGAATCCCTAGGGTGAGGTTGTTCAAGGTGGCATAAAGGTGTGTCGGTAATTTTAGGAGTTATTTCAATCAAACAATTAATACTGCAGTTCACTTTTTTTATAATGTAATATTAATTATTCGAAGAAATTGAATTAGCTCAGAAAAATTACTATAAGTAGAAAAATATATAAAGAAATAAAGATGGATCCTTATTTTTTAATTTCCTCTGAAAGTAAACCCCTTTCTTTACTCAAACATTTTGTCTCTGTAGAAAAGGGCTCAGTTGAAATTCATCCCCTCCCGAAAGTGACGAAATGTTCTCGTCCATCTTTTGTCTCAAGGGTTGCGATAGTGACACTCTGCGGAGCTCTAATAAAGAATTTCTTGCCAAAAGCGTTTCCATTGGCGCGTATCGTCAAACTGGAGGACCCAGCTCCACCGTAACCCCTTCCCACTTAATATTAGCGCTCACCGCGAACGTTTGCATATCAATGTTCACCAGGATACTTTGTAAATCCAGTTTTAATTTCTTCAATATTCCCGAACAATTCTAGGAAGTTGGAGGAGGGAGAAGAGTTTTCTGTTCTGTCTCTTTTATTGCTTGTGGATTGCGTTTTCGGAATTTCTTGGGAGTTACATACCTTCATTGGAGAATCGAGAGGGGAGGTCTGAAAATTGTGGCTTCGATATTGATCTGTTAAGCTTTGCTTCTTCTTTACGATCGATTCATGGAGAACCTATGTTTGTCCCCTACCCCCTGCTTTCGTATTCAAACTTTCCAATCGCAACGATGTAGTTGCAACAATCTTTCCCACCGCTTGTAAATTTAACCCTTTATTCGACACCTTGAATACCACAAATTGGCGCGTTTATTGCTGGAAGAACATATATCTTGGTGTGCATCTTTCACGTGGTATTGAAAAATCGGTTACTCCCCCCCCCCCAGTCGAGTGAAGGGAAGTCGGCAATTGATTGCATTTATAATTTCGGTTTGTATAATATAAGTTGCTACATTGCCTTTCGTATGAAAGACCTTCATTTATATACTTCTTTCCACAATTTGAATTTTCTAGATCATTTCGAGAGCTTTCAGAGTTATTCATTTTGAATAAACAGTTTAAGTAAATTATTTATATAGGTTGAAAGTTGGTTATTAACAGTTGGTCCCCTTAAGTTGATACCAAGTTAAATTTTATTTCATATTTATCCTAAAACTTTAGAAAAAGGAAAATTCTTTTTTTTATTTAAAAATATCAAATAGTTTCTCGATCTATACAAAATAAGTTACATAATAGTCTTTTTTTTATCATTAAGAGCAATTAAGAAATTATTTGGAAATAAATGCTTTAAAATTGATGCAATTATTTTCAATTAAATTTTTACCACAATTTCATAACCGATGAGCAAAACATTTACTATCCATATTTGTTAAATAAAACTTTCCCATGCTTTAAATATTATTTTCAAGATTTTAAATTTTTCTTGAACGTATTCCACTGCGCCAGTTTTGTAAAAAAATCCTACAAGTCTTTTCAAAATTATGGTGTGATCAAAGATTTATTAAAATAAGATAAAAGCTGCCTAATTAAAATAAGATAAATGCCTCAAACGCCCTAGCGTAGCTTCATGAGAGTTTACAATGAACTTTTAAAATATCTCCTATTTTTTAATGATAGGCTTTCATTAAAAAATATTTTGTGAGAACTTTAAATTCTATTTTATTTTTAATCATGGGTTGATTTTTTTTAAAAAACATAATAAAGTTAATATAGTTGTTATGTTTTGTTCTTACTTGTTATTATTTAATAGATCTGAATACAACAATGACAATTTTTCTATTTATTTTTGATCTTTAAATCCATGATAACTATTTTTTATTACTATTTTACTTTGAAAGTAGTTTTTCTTCATTATATTTAAATCAAATGGAAAGCTGTTAATCCTTTAAAAATCTTTCAGTTGTTTAAATAGGATTTTTATTTCTTTTTTGATTATGATTTTCCCAGTTGAAACTTTTTTTAAGAATTAACTTTAAAATTGAGTTTGTACTTTTCCTAAGTAAACATAGATGGCGCTTTTCGTGGTCATATAAAATATGAACGAGTCTTGGAAGTCTTGTGTGTTATCATTATCTCCTTCTGGTAGAGTAACATCGATAACATTGTACTCTGAAGTTTTTTCTGATTAAATTTTTTTCTCCAGGGATTTTCAAAAGATAATGTCTGAAATTAGTGATAAACTCAACATCACACAAAAAATCTTTTCACTGTTTTGTTCGTACTTATGTTTCTCAAAATTTTATCAACGGAATGAAGCTTTATGAATTTGTCCTAAGCGTTGAAGTGAAGTTAAAGATGAATTCAAAATCATTTGAAAAATCTCTTGATTTCACTCGTATTTCGTTTTCTAAAGTTTGTCTACGAAGTTGTTATTCGCTTCTCAAATTGATGGTGAAATTTGATTTCCGAAATTCTCAAAAATGTTATGATTTTGATTATTTTGAACTGAAGTATATTTCGGAAAAGATCTTCAAATGTTAAAAAAATAATAATGACACCGTTTTTTATTTATTTATTGCGAATTTTATTATACCTGTTAGGGTTGAAGTCAAAAAATTCCTTACATAATTGACAAACATAATTATCTATTATCCTTGTTAGCTTTGAGTAATTATTACTATTAGTTATATAAGAAAATAAATTCTTAATATGATAACTAAGCATTCAATTTTAATTGCAAATTGTATTTAAAATTTTTTAATTATTCAAATTAATTAAAAATATGCACATTTTTTAGACTACCAAGAAATTATTGTGACTTTATTCCTGAAGTATTTTTCCTTGATATTTTTCACTTTTCCATCTCCCTTAATCCTTTTTTCTTCATTTTATATCGATAAATTAATACCAATAATTTAATTCGTTAAAAAATTATATTTTATTTACACTAAAAGAATTTATTTATATAAACAATTTTAAACAGTGTAATATTACCAATATAAAAAGATATAATTTTTTCAACTAAAATAATAAACTGAAGTATTTTTTTATATTTCTATCAATTCAGAATTTATTTACTTCTTTCGTTTTCTTTCATTCTTTTCTTAATTCCTGAGAATAAATTGATTACAATAAAATAACATAATTAGTTTAAAGTTTACATTTTATCCTCGATATTATGTTTCTTAAAACAATTTTAAGCGTTTGTAATATTACCGATATAAATCGTTCCATTAAAATATATCCCCTTTTTTTCTACTTTCGGTAAATGCTTTTTTTTTTATAGTAACTGAAATCGATAACATTTGCGTACAATACAGTACACGATATGGCAACAGTTATAGTAATGAGCAGGAATATCTTCCAAATTGTGACTGATACGCTTTAATTAAAAAATAAAAATTGAGTTGGGTACTTTTTTAATTTTATCCGCGCCATTTGATATCGACTTTCGCTACCCATTTTCTTTAATTTTCTGCAAGATTCATTTGGAGGATGAAATTTAATTGGTGCATTTTGTTTCAAAGTTGACCGTTCGCTAGTGCATTACCGAGCTCCATTCATAACCAATTTACTCATGTAATTTTATCCTTGCCAATTCTATCATTTTTTATATCACGTTGATGAGTTTTGGCGTGCACACACATTAGAAATGTTTAAATATCGCATGTCGCTCTCATATTATGATTATAGAAAGATGGATTTTTTCCTATTTATCGATTTTACCTTACGATAATATAAGCAGATAATGAGAATTATTAAGTGATTTGAAATTTGTTACTCAAAGATGTAAACTTCACTTTTTAGTATGATAAAATAGAATATTAAGACTATTTTAATTATATTATATATAATAAAGTTAAAATAATGTTGTGAAATAAATAATCTATAATTAATTAAAACATCTATTTTAAGATTAAAATATGAGCTGCATTTTTGTGCATTCTATTTCGCAATATTTTACAACCTTATATTGTATGTATTTGTGTTCTGTATCAATGGCTTCAATTTGCGTGATACACGGGCAAAAAGAAAATGTTTTTTGCATTTTACATTCAAATATTTTTTTTACGCTCATGATAGGGGTAATCTTGACTAGGTGAGCAGACATAAGTCCATGGTGTGAGCTTGCACTAAATTTGCAGATCATGAAATATTCTTGTAATAATTATCCAGTTAAATCAGACAATGTGGTTGCTTGAAATAAGGTTATAAATTCCGGACATGGTGAGGAAAATATATAGACTCCTAGAATAAATTTGAAAGTTTCGCTCATGATAAAGACTTGACTTTGTGTGCAGTTCACAGATAATACTGTAAATTTTCAGTGAGTATGAAGAAGTATCAGGAAATATTCTTAATAGTCCTGCTCTAGTTAATTTAATTTTTATTATGGTTATTAAAATAAAGACTAAAAGACATATTATTATTAGAGTAGTCATTCTTAGAATGCTTGCTTATTACATGATGCTCATGATAATGTTGTGTTTGATTGCGCGTGAGACCAGAAACGATTTTCTGCGTTTTCAGTTAACGTGTAGTTGCATCTTGAAGAATTCTTAAACTTATTCATGCAGTTAAATAAGCCTCGAACATGGATGTTTGTAATAAAACTAAATTTTAGACATATATATTGAGAGTTGTGACTCTTGGAATGACTTGGCAAGCTAACGCAACACTCCCGATAGCGGCAATTTTGACTGTGTGTGCAGGCCTAAAATGATATCGTGAGACTGCAGTAAGTACCCACATGTACCATGAAGCACTTCTGTGAAATCAACTTTATCCTGCATATCGTTGAATTTAAATTTCATCTGTGTTAGTTGGAACAGCAATTATTGTAAAACCCACAAAAGATACCAATGTCATATCATTAAAAGAGAAATTATCCACTCTTGCTTGTGTTGTTTGCCCGAAAAAAATTAAATGGGGGAAATCAGCAGCCAAAATCCATTGCAACTGCAAGCTGTCCAAAAATAAATTGATTAAGAAGCTTAGGGAAGAGAAATTCGATCTAGAAGAACCAACAATCCCCAAAAAGAAAATCAGGACGACAACATCTTTCACAGAATAATGGATTATTTTTTCCTCAGGTATCTTTATCTTGCAGTGAGTTCCAACACTGCAAGATAAAGATCACGCAAATTAAATCTCACCTCACACTAGCTAACCTTCAACACATAGTACTAGAAGTCGACCTTCCTCTTGCAAAAATGTTGCTAGCTAATAGGCACATTTACTTTGGCTTTCAAAAAGCCTTTGTTCGTACATACAAAATAATACGACGGTGTGTTTTAACTGTCAAGAATTTGGCCATACTAGCTCGAGTTGTAAAGGAAGGAAATACTGCGCAAAACGCACTCATAATCATCAAAAGGATACATGCAAATCAACCAGTCCTAAATGCGTTAACTGCATCATTGGCAACAACAAGGAAGATAATGTAGCTATTGATCACGAGGCGTATTCACCACTCTGTCCTACATATTGATTTTCGCTTAACTCATCAGCCTATTTTCACTTTATCCCACTTGCACAAATAACTTCGAAATTTACACGTAACCCAGCTACTTTACGACTTCGATTTCGCCCACGATCTCTAATCTAGCTACTCTCCAGCTCCCTAAGCTTTAGCTACTTCAGATAAATTTGCAAATGAACAGATCTCGGCATTAACTCACTTTGTCTCCTTTTTCAGTACCAATGGCCATGATATTGCCTGCATTCAATAACCCTATGCAACCTCTGGCAGCATTAGGGGAATTCCTCTTACTTGGAAAACTTTTTCAACAGCATCTAGGAAAAACCCAAGAGCAGCTACTGTCCTCAAAGCACATCTCAACCCCATTATACTGAAAAGGCATGCAGATTTCATTGCAATACAAATCGACTCAACCTCGCAATCGCTTATTATAATCTTCCTATACGCCTCACCCTATGAATCTCTCCAAACCCTCTTAACCTTGCTACAAGATACCCTAAATAAGAATAAAAACACACCCACAATTATTTGCGGAGATTTTAACGCACATAATTTGATATGGAGCTATTCCTCGAATAACAGCAGAGGCACTTTACTAGAGGATTTTATTTCTAACAATTCCCTTAATATCATCAATGGCAATAACAGCTCACCAACATTCCCAGGTCCTGTGGGTATTTGCTGGCCAGATCTTATGCTTGCCACTGACAACATACTACACTTTGTCCAAGAATGGACAGTAAGTTCAGAGATAAGCTGTTCTGACAATAATTATATTACGTTCTGTCTCAACCAACCAATCTCTGTTACTTTTAACCGCAGATTCAAATCCTTAAGCAATCAAAAGAAATTTTTGGATTCCATCAAACCTCAAATAAATAGCTTACACCTCATTCTCCAAAACGCTCGAACCCAACATGACATTGACAACCTCACTCGGGACTTCATTAAAATAATTCAACAAACTACAGAGAACGTTTTTAAACAACGAAGCCCTTATAAAACCTACAATATTCAGTGGTGGACGCGTGCTTTGAAAGAACTTAGAAGCAAAACCAGACCTCTCCAAAGACGGATTAAGGTCAGTGTCACTTCAACAGATAAACAGAAATGTCACAAGGCCTACAAATCTCATCTCGCGTTGAACAGAAGATCAATTTTAAAGGCTAAATCAACCAGCTGGATGAAATTCTGTAGTTCAAACAATACCGAATTTGGTATTCTGCAGAAAATTGCAACGGACAAAATGTTCATTCCAACGCTATTCGAACCCTTAAATCAGACCACAACTCATCAAACAGCAGTGACCATACTGCAAGACCTATTAAACACCAACTTTCCACAAGACGACCAAAGCAGTGAGACAACACATCACAAGAGTATCAGAACCACCGTTCTTCTGCCAACAGGTGCCATCTATCCACCATTTACACCCGAAGAGCTCCAGCATGTTGTTCAGAAACTGGTCAACTCATAGGAACCTGGCAATGATGGCCTAGATAATGTAATTGTTAAGTTGGTTTTTTGCTGCAACCGCTCAGTCTTGCTTTATATTTACAACACATGCT
Source organism: Latrodectus elegans (assembly GCA_030067965.1). Classification (NCBI taxonomy): domain Eukaryota; kingdom Metazoa; phylum Arthropoda; class Arachnida; order Araneae; family Theridiidae; genus Latrodectus; species Latrodectus elegans. Next base: position 3,947,154 of record CM057817.1, on the reverse strand, counting down.
TAGAACATGCTCATTTCCCTACACCCTTTAAAGAAGGGCAGGTGATTTTCTTCAGAAAGAAAAAACAAAGACCCACAACTAGCGACTTCATACCGGCCAATTTGTCTTCTGCTCACATTTGGTACAGTCCTAGAGAAACTTTTGATTGACCGCCTCAAGCACTCACTCCTACAGACAAACTTTCTTCACGACAGGCAATTTAGCTTCCGGTCAAATAGATCAACACACCAAGCAATCTCCAAAGCAATAGACCTTATCAAACTGAATCAGGACAATGAATTATATACCGCCCTTGTCAGTCTGGACTTACACCAGACATTTGACTCTTTGTGGTGGGCTGGCCTCATGCATGTCCTTACCAAAAATGCTGCCCTACTTAACATAGTAAACTGTCTTTTCAGTTTCTTAAAACAACGTAAACTTCAGGCACTTAGCGACTCAGGATTAGTAAGCATGGAGCAAACAAGAGGATGTCCTCAGGGATCCATTGGTGGTCCGAATCTTTGGAACATCTATTACAACGAAATCCTAACTACTGATTGGCCCTCCCAACACCGAAATTGTTGCCTTCGCTGATGACACCCTGCTTGTCATTAATGGTAAATGAAAAAAATTAATTAAAAAGAATTGTAATGAATCATTGCATTTGTTCTCTTCAATGTGTGAACAGCTTAAACTTACTGTTTCTTCACCCAAATCTAGAGTTATGATCATCGGCACAAAGAATAAAAGACTTAAATCCAATCCCAAAATTACTCTTAATGGTGAAAGCCTGAAGCATACCAGCTGTTTCAAATACCTCGGTGTGGACATTGATACTAATCTCTCGTTCCTTCCGCATCTGCGAGCTATTAAAACTAAAGTTATTTTGATCGCACAAAGGCTGAAATCGATGATTAGACTGCAATGGGGACTTAAAGGAAGAATCACTAAGATAATTTATCTCACCATAGTAGAAAAAATGATTACTTATGGTTGCTCCGCCTGGTTATTTCCAATGACTAGAAGGAAAATCAAGCTCCTCAACAACATCCAAAGATTCTTTTTTCTCCTTATAACCAGGGGCTTTAAGACTACCTCGACAGCAGCCTAAGCCACCATCGCAGGTCTCCTACCATTTCACTTGGTAGCTGAAAAAGAAGCATTCAAAGCTCAGATTCTGCAGCTTCGCAAGAATGTTGCAATTGACGGCCAGTGGTTTACACCCACCAGTTTTTAGATGCCTGTTCACAAAGACACTGTTCACCCAGTTAATATGCTAAAAAATACTCGAATTATCAACTTGCCAAACATCCCCTCATGTCAGCATCCTATCGTTCACCCAGCTGAAGAACTGCATTACTACACTGATGGTTCCAAGCATGACGCTGCAGTGGGAGCGGCCATTGTGGTTCTCCTGGGAGACACAGAGGTACACTCAACACAGTTAAAATTGCGAACAGACAACTCGGTCATTCAGGCTGAAGCACTGGCCTTATTATCAGCCTTAAACCATGCACTGGATGCCTCTCCTTCACCAACCACCATTTAGACAGTCAGCTTGTCTGTTTTAATGGCACTCCGCAACCCAATTCATATACCCCCTCTTATCCATACAATGCAAACTCCACCAACAATCATCTACTGAAATCCGTCTCTCCTGGGTAAAAGCACATGCTGGAAATGTGGGAAACGAACTGGCAGATCAAAGAGCAAAGGAAGCAGCGGTGAATGAGAATATATAACAAATTGACCTACCACTTCCACAAACCCACCTTCTGCAGTTCCTTAAGCAGAGACTCAAACAGCAATGGCAAACCAGTTGGAACGACTCTTCAACTGTGTGGGCGCTTCACACACAGTATTATATTCCGTGTTACAACGGACAGGCTCATCTCCAAATCAATGATCATCTTTCTTATAACAAATCATGGACCCTTCCCAGTATACTTCCACCGATTCAATAAAGCCTCTTCCCCACATTGCAGCTGCGCAAACGGCAGTCAAGGCAATGCTTTGCATTATGTGCTACACTGCAGCTATTGGCGAATTAGATGGAGGAATGGCGAATTAGATGGAGGGCCTCTATCTAATTCGCCATTCCTATCAATCAGACATCGTATTCATCAAGTTTATTATTGGTGATAAATTTAGAGCTAAAAGAGTGATGAAAATTATGTCCATGCTGGTAACAAAAGGACTGCACTTATGCGCCACACCAGTACAAGCCACATCACAAACACAAAATGACTCTGAACTTAACCTCTCAGATGTTGATTAATGCAAGGACAAATGCAGCACACTTCCTTAAATTTGCAAATTTTTGCTTTAATTTTTCATTTTGTCTGTTACACATCTTACTGTATTTAGCCTAGAATTTTCTTTTCCATGTTTTTCTCTAATAAGTAAGAATCATTATATCTTTTCTAAACTGTGGGTTTCTCAAATTAAGAAGACTAGTTATGTCAATTCTGAACTTTTATGAATGATTCACTATCTGATATATATAATTATTTCTTCGCCTACTCTATATTTTTTATGTAATGTTTACCTTTGCCGATTTTCTTTTACATGGAATTACTGTATCATTTTCCTGTAATATGTGATCAAATGTTTTCTTTTTTAAGAACTTTTCTATTATGCAAATTTGTAATTCCAAATTTAAACTATTGTAGATGCAGTGGTTAATAGCAATCTCAACCACCTTTCATACTTACTTATTCTCTTCTGCTTTAATTTACATTACTTAAGTCTTCATTTTTAATTTTCAATTTTTCCTCTCTTCTTATGTACCCAAATGTAATTTTTTTCAAATGAACCTCTTTCTTTGACATGTGATACATCTATAGGCTTGAAAGTCCAACATTGTATTCATTTTTAACTCTCAACTAATTAGTCGAGTTCTGGATTTCAGCGGGCGCCTGGCACTTTGTGCGAGGTGTTTATTCCTCTAGTTTGAGGAGGGGGTGGAACCTGATAACCGATAGGTGCTGACCAGGGCCTCCTATTCTCGTTGTTGTTGTTGTGATACTTGGAAATGAGACGAAATGTTAGATATGATATTAAGAATAGTGACTACATTGCGTAACTCTCTCACAATCTCTTCACTAAAGTAAGCTAAAGTTATTTAAATGTATATTAGTAAACCTCAAAAGTTTATTACTTAGAAAACTGTTAGAAAACTTACGTTACATTTAAAGCCTTACATGATACTGAAAATGTTATGTGACAGATGGAAAAAAAAGCGTTTTTTGTAGTAAAAGAATAGAGAGGTATCAAAGTTCTTCTGTCGTCTCAACTAATAAAAGAAAAAGATCAGAGAGGAAAAAAGAACGAAAATACTCCACTTACTTTCAGATAAAAGGAAAAAACTCAATTCAGGCCTTCGTGTCCTTCGGCCCGTAACATTTTCGAAATCTGCGCCCTTAGCATCCCGGTCCATAGGCGTAGATTCTCCCGAGACATCTAGACTAGGTACCGGCCCAGCAAGCAGAAGAAAAACTAAAAGAAAGAAGACGAAAAACTCAATAAAACCACGGTTGAAATTACTCTGAGAACCTGGTCATCGGTCAAGAGAGCTAAGGGGGGACATGCTCATCCGGAAAAATGCCTTTGCCAAGGTAGTGTTGGGGAAACGCTTCCTAAAATCTTAACGACACAAGCAAATAGTACTTGGCCGACAAATGTCATACAGGAAAATGGGATGAAGTGTACCCCCTGACAAATGTAATATAAATGCTAATCCAAGCTATTTCCGAAATTACGAAGAATGGGCGGGACTTTCGGGCATTTTTTCCCTAACATTTTTTTTTTCCGATTTTACCCATGGGATCGATACTCGGAACATTGTATTTCTTAATACAACCACATATCGGCTATTCTCCCGAACATTGTTCTTTCGCCTCTCAAATCCTAAAATCCACCCCTATTTACTCCTCATCCCACCTAGGAATCTTCCGTTAATATCAAAATATCTGATTTTGTTTTTCCTTCCTTTCACCTTAACTTTCACGATTACCGATGTTTTAAAAATATATCGATTTCATTCAATAGTAGGATTTTTCTTTTATCGAGTAGAGCCATTTTATATACTGTTGCATAACTTGTCGGAATGCTTGTTTTTTTTTCTGTTTTTGTTGCCATAATTCAACAAAATTATGATGACGCGTGGTTTGGGCATATACAGTACATCGAAATGCTTAGAAATAGAAATATTTTCGTGTTAGAGTGCCCACTTGCTCTTTTCTTCTTTTTTGTACCTTATGTTTTCTAACATTCAACATCTGAAGAATCGACTCTGCGTTTTCTGAGAAGCAAATAAAAACCTCATCGTTTAAGTACTTTTACTGAAAAAAACAAATCAAGTAAGGAAAATTTTATTTTTATATCAAATTTATATCGACTCATTTCATCAGGCCGTATTTCCTTGGTGACGTTATTGGGTAAGCATCATTTTCACACTTCGAAGTGAGTTGAAGTAATTCATAAAAATATTTTGAAAATGAATGACAGTACATTGTTTAGGCGTTTAATAGTTAAAAATAATTCAGCTCAATGAATTTAAAAATTTACTTTAAATATCATGAATTTTTTCATAGAAGCTTATATTTTTTAGAAGATAATAACTGTAACAATTTTGGGGCTTCATTTGTCTAAAATGATCAATTTTAAAACAAAGATTAATACTTAACTATTTTATTTTATTTTGATTATATCTATCGTTCAAGAAACGAGGATTCAATAATTTTCTTTTGAGTTTTTTAGCTTGTATTTAGTTTTATTTCCAAATTTAACCAAGCTCAAAAATGCCCTGAATAAAAATTAGTGCCCTTTGCTTGATGTTATATCTTTAATTATAAAAGATATGTTGTGCATTGACAGTAAAGTCCACTGGATTTATGCTTCCAAATTTCATTTAGGAAGTGAAACTACTGTTAAAAATAAAACACACTTCAAAATCATCTATCAAATTCAATTGCCTTTGGCAGAGATACGTGGACCCTGAATTCTTTTGTTGCTTTTTATGTGTACAAGAGACTTGAGCCTGGAAATCTTGCAATATCTACGTTTTCCCTGCGACATTAGAAAAGGGGGAACTTCTAACAAATAAAATGTGCATTTCTGAGGGATTGTTTTTCTCTTCCCCTAAGCCATTTTTCGAACTTTCTGAGAGTAAACTTTCGCGTTCTATCATTCTATTCGCTTATATTTCTAGTCTGCCTTCTTTCGGGTGCAGCTTGTTTTCTAGCAGTGAACTCTCCCTCCCTTCAGTACTCACGACTCGACTCTCGGCATTCCTTTAGGTCGAAGCTGAGCGGATGTCTCTGCTCTTTACTTGCATTTTGATTTTCTTTTAGTGTGTCTTTGGATCAATCCTTTGAAGCTCGCGACATCACCAATTTAATAAGTTCTTCCTTTAGAAATAATACAAGACTCTTCAATTTATACAATTAAAATATCGATTGGTTTGGATTCTATTATTTATATTTTCATTTCTTCTATTTGATGTTTCGCTATATTTTCTCCTTGCACTGCTCCATCTTTATATCCAAGTGATTCCTACATCTTTATGTTTCAGTTTCGACTTCAGTAATTGATTGTAGCTGGTGTTCTGTTATCTTACGTTAAAGTGTAAACTCAAAATGCTATCAATTACTTAAAGTGGGCGCCTACTTTGTGTTAACAATGTATCTGATACAGACGCACTTCAAACAAGTTCATAAATAATGTAGGAATTGAATCACAAATGATCGTTATATGTAGTGACTAACAACGATAATACTTTCGTATAAGAGCATTCCGCAAACTGTCATACGAATCGAAAAGTCGTAAATCATAAATTGCCCACTGATACTATATCTAGTGACAACAACGATGATGCTTTTGTATAAAGATACTACTTAAACTGCCACAAATTAAATAATTAACTGAGTTGTTAAGATTAGTAATTATATATATAAGGTCTTGCATATTCTTACGTTTATATAAGGTTGTAATTAGAGCTAACATACAATGAATGTGTAATTATAATTCTATGTCACTCATTATGGCTTGCATGCATATGTATGAAATTGACATATTCTAGGAGTTGTTTCTGAATCTTTACGAATTATTCTTAAATCTTTAGAAGTAGTCACAAAAGTTATGAGAAATCGCTTCTTGTTTTTGGTACTGATAATTTGTACTAAAGTATTAAACGTTTTTTATTTGATTGCACAATAGCTACAAATTCATTTTTCAATATTTCATGTCTATCATTTTAAAAATCATGATTCACTGTGGGACATGCTGTAAGAGATTCGACGCTGCCTTTGTTAAATTATCAGAGATTGAAGATTTGTCTGAATTCACATTAGCTGATGAGGGTTCTGAAAATCATTTCATTTCTTGCAGAAGATTCGACAGTAGATTATCAGATCCAGCTGTTTAACTTTACCGACAAAGTAATTGCAATGAATTTCATTGCTATACATAATGCTTTTGCATTATAATACTTTTTATGATAAATCCAGATATCATAACATCAAAGCAAACAGATCTTGAAATATTTTCTTTAATTTTTTGCCATTTTCCAAAAGTTGAATAATGTCAAATACATTCTTCACTTATTTGAATGGGAAACTCATGGACAAAGATTTTTCACCCACCCTTTTAAGAAGAATCTCTTACTCTGGAAATCTTTTGTCAGCCCTGACACATCCATTTGTGCTAAAGCATTGGAAACATATCGATCGCTCCCTTGTGACAGATTCCCCAACTGCCATTCTCTCATTTCCTAGAGCATTGAAGCTTTTCTCCCTTCAACCTGGATTTGGGTAGTCAGTAGACTATATACCGAAGCTAATATTCCCTACCGAGTTATCGTTGAACAAAGGAATTAGAATACATAGAAGTCAGAACAACTAAATCTAGAGAGGCTTTCTGACTGCAGAAAGGCTCGAGTGCAGCATTTGTTTCAATTAAGCAGAAGCAGCACTAATCTCAACAACATTTCTGAGTGAAACCATCTTAAATTTTGACAAACAGTGGCTTTAAATGCATGTCCCATACACACTTCAGTTCCTCTTTGCTTTCCAGAAATCAGGATGTTAAATGCTACTGAATCAGTAATGATATTTTGATTCTATAACCTTTAACTTTCTGGTTCAGTTTTCCAGCTCAACTTACCTATGTATCCATTCTTCCTCGAAAGGGTAGTTGAACATTGTAGAATTCAAAGTATAAATTTATCTGCTCTGTTTGGTAACACATGCGCTTTTTTCCATCGTTCTGATTGCAACAAATACTAGCCAAGATTTCATTATAAAGGTTTAACAAGAATTCGGAATCATATAATTTTTTAGTGTAACGATAGTTTTAAAAATACACTTTCTTCGTTATATCAACTATCTTTCGTATTCAACTCTCTTTTCTGTTTTGTTTTAATTTATATTAAAACCTATCTAATTCATATTTTGTTTAAAGTATTACTTAAATCAAAAGTTTTTATGCATATTAATTAAAAATTATTTAAATGATCTGCTTTTATATAAATTAAATTAATTTAATAAAAAATACAACACAGCAACTAATAACAGTTTAAAAATATTTCTTATCTGCTTTGAATGATTGATACGACTTAATACTGCGTGAAAGTTTTCTTTTTTAGATTTCTGCATGGAGCAATCGAAAGTGGCTTAGCGATGTGAAATTTGTGGAAAATCCCCCATCATTTCATGTAACAATCGATCTGCCCAAGATGAAAGCTCTAACTGTGGACACCAACAGTATCCGTTGGAATAGATGGTGAGGTGTGTAGAAGCATCCGCAGGTGCGACGCATTATTTCTATAATGCTCAGTAACGGATAAATTGCGACAACTACTCTGAGATAGTATCTATTTCGATTTGAACTCTCATATTGACCACTGTCCTTTTATATGCGCAGATGCCTTAGAGTGAAGGGCTCAAAACGTGGGAAGAGAGTCCAAGTCAAAAGTAAGCTTTGCATATTCAAACAAAGGATTGCGTGCCAAGCTGGACAAAAAGGAATTCCTTTTCCCTCTGCCACGAAATTGGCTGCCTTGTCTGCTGTGTAAATGAGAAAATGAAAGCTCGCGTGCTTGAACAAGAATTTATTTGGAGTGGCTCAAATATGCGAAACGGCATTTATTTTTAGATTGGAAACGAACGAAAGAACTTGCTTGTCGAGGGCTTTCGTAAAATTTTGTATCCGTCCTTTTTTCATTATTGAAATAATTTTACTTGAAGGAAATGGAAATTCTAAATGTAATTTGAAGTAGCGAACTTTGGTAATCAATAAGGTGGCTTTTTAGTTTGACGAATCGTTTAATAGAATAAAGGGGCATTTTCAAATGTAGAGGTGTGCTTAACGCACTTTTGTCAAATCAATCAAACGGAATAATATTACAAGTTTCTAATTATGAAGCATTTCGTTATATATATAAACTTAATGAAAAATTTCCAACTTATATGAATTCCTATTGTTAAATTAGACAATGATATTTGCTAAAGATAATACAAAATAATAAAGTGACTGGTTTCTGAATAACAGTAATATGAAAAATATTCAATATTAATAATCTAAAATGATTTAATATAATTATTATTAGTTTTTAACGAATTTTATTTATAATTTACTAAAGAAGCAATTGCGCTGTATTAGTAACTAATGTAGTGGTATTTTGCAACAACATATCACTTATTTTTTCCATGTTTACTAGAAATATTTAAAAAATACAACGATTGCACTCACTATACGAAAATGAATTTATTGTAGGACATTTTATTTACAATTTCATAACTATCAGTTTTTTACAATTTTAAAATGCATTATATGGAATACGATTACTATTGATATCGAGTTGATTTTTATAAAATGGTTGGTAGTAGTTCATAATAAAAACGTGGAGTAAAGTATTTGATACACGTTCCACTTAATATAACGAATAATTTCTCTGTGCTTTTTGTCAAAGTAAAGGAAAATTCAGAATATATCAGGCTACAAAATATGTTTATTTCGTTCTTTCAGAAATAATCATACGCAAATGACGTCGAACGCATAAAATAAACTTGAATCTCTTCAAGAGCTGTGTTCCTTATTGAGCATAACTTCACCATAGCAATTCCTCTTACCTCGCAGCTTGAACTCCGCAATGGTAAACTTCGGTGATATTTCGGTAAATTCTCCTTGCGACGCCCGAATGGTGAGGCATTCAGAAGTACAAAAAGGCCCATTATTATCAAGAATTTCCCAGTTTCCCTTCTTCTGGGCCATTTCTATAAGCCCGCTTTACAAAAATCGAGGTTTCCCGCAAAATCTAGGCGGCACTGTTCTCTGTGGATTATTACAACCTTCCTCACGCTGAATGGCTTTCTTTGAAAAAGAGGATATCGTGAAGGAAGGGACTGTTAAAAAAATAAATACAAAGAGCATCCTTTTGTAGTGCTTGAATTCTCCCTCCCACAGTGATGAATGCTTTTCTTGGCTCGTTCATCGTGCTGCACCTCCCCTCCCTCTTGTTTCTGTTCCTTTTGTTTCTTCTTTTCTCCAAGATGACTGGAAGAATATTCAGAGGTTTCGATTAGATTCAATCTTATTTGAAGGGAAAAAAAGTTTATATTTAGGCGGAAGCTGTGGAAGTTATTCCCTGTGATTTTCTGATCGAACATTCTGAATAATCCAAGCAGTGAAGTCGTTTCTTTCATTAGACACCACTGCGAATTGATTTCATTCAGTAGGTGACCGCTTGACATCGATGAAACTTGTATTTTTATAAGCTCCTTCATTCACCACAAAGTCAACACTTATCTTTCTTTGGAGTAATATTTTTTTTTTTTTTTTTTTTTTTTTGAAACCGTATCCCATGGAATCTGATATTTTTAAAAATACCTTTAAAAGAGTTTTCTAAGATTAGCTTAAGAATTATTTCTTGACAATGCCTTTATTTGATTAATGTTTGAAATTGATTCATCATTATCTTTTTGGTTCCATTTCAACAATTCGATCTGCCTTTCTTCGATAGTAAATCAATAGTCTTTATTTTGTAAAAAAAAAAATTTTCTTTCTGACCAATGTTAAAATTTAAAAACATTTTTTGGTCTGATTACATATGAACTACTATTTGGAAAGTTAGTTTCCGCTATACGTCCTCAAATTATAAATTATTTTTTTGTCTTCTCTGATTTGCGCGCATTGTTAACTTCTATTTCTTAAACAACACAACTGCACAGAATTTCAGTATTTGAATAGGAAAAGCATCAGAAGAAATTTCAGCAAGGATAAAGAAAAGTTACAACGGCAATGTTTTTTATTCCTTAAAATTATTTAATTCTTTAAAACATGAGTGATTTTCGAAGCATTATTTTCTAAGTAAGAATATCCATTAATATCAATTTGAAGAGACAAACCTTTATTTCAATCCCCCCCCCCAAATAAAAATATAATTCTGCCGCAAATTCCCGTAATAGTATAACACCTTTATATTTATTATCGACTGAAAAACAATCTTTTCAGTTGCATAATCTTTTCAAAATAATTTTTAAGAAAAAACCTTATTTTCCTTACAATATAAAACTTATCAGATGGTGCTATGTTTAAAAACTAGCGTCTCCGATTGAAATACCAAAAAAAAGGACCTAATTTTCTAAAATTTATTCGATAAAAGAAATTGGACAGGCGAGTATATATTTTCCTTGCAAACTGTCATCGAAAAGGAAAATAAAACTTTGTTTTCCCCGCAAAATGCATAAGTATTTGCTTTTCTGAAAAGTCAGTCATGTTTGATGTAGTATTTCTACTCATTGAGCTCCTGCTTGTTGATCTTTCCGTTGACTTCCGCAAATTCAAAATGCTCAAGAGAGCCAAGTCTCAGCCATAACAATGTGAATGGCAGCTAAGCCTATTTGGCAAGAAAAGGTACTCCTGTTGACTTACGAAATAAAGTTTTTTGGTCCAAGAACTGGAATAAGAACCTCGCCATGTGATTCGTAAACGAAGAGCGACAACATTCATTTTTTTGTTAGGTTTTATTTGCGGCTATGTGTAAATTAACTTATCAATAAATCTGTTGCCAAATATTGAATTTTTTTTTCGCAAAAAAGAATTCTTGCCTTTATTTTTAAAAAATTTGTTACTGTAATAATTTTTTTGCAATTCTCTCTCTCTCTCTCTCTCTCTCTGTTATGAAAATTTTATATTTGTTTTGATATTGAGAATTTTTTTGAAATTTCACAGTTCACTAATAAAATTTAAGAGTTAAGATCACTTTAAAAACTCCAAAGATAAAATATTTTTTCCATTATTTTCTTTTAATATATATATATATATTATTTAAAGAATTGTTATCAAATTATTTTCATGTGAGTTGTAGCTCGGAATTTTTGTTAATCCTTTCCTACTTTACTTTTAGTAGCCGCAAACTTCTCAGTTTCTTAAAAGTTTCGATCTAAAGCATATGATTTGTTATGACTTTGATAATTATTAGCATGAGTCCTGCAAAAATAAGGTGCTCTAATGAAATAAGACTTCAATGATTTAACTTACGAGGCATAAGACACAGTCTTGGATATTAAATGGACATAAATATTGAAATGTATGATACTTTATTTATGCATTGGAATCCCGCGAAACCGTTTCATTAGCCTATCAAATTTGTTTCGCAAATTAAAAATGATGAATTGAATTAATTACCAAATTTTTCTTTTGGCATTTATATATATTTGCTTTTAACTTGTAATTATTTTATTTTGTTGATATAATAAAAAAGGTAAGTGATAAGATTGCCACACGGCCGTAAATCACTGCTACGAAGCAGTATATTTCCGAATATATGAGAAGATTTACATTACCCAAAATCCGCCGCTCAATGATTTGATGCTGAATGATGTGAACGCAAATGAAAATCTGCATCCTCGTTTCGTGTTGAAAGTGACTCGTTAAATGTCCTTGCAATGAATCGTAAAATATGTGTTTTCTGTAAACCTGTAGGAAGTATTTTCTGTTTCTGATATTGATTCAACAAATGTACTAACTGATAAAAGATTAGTGTAAAAAGTAAAATCTAATTTTATATCGCAGTAAGTTTAAATATGAACTAAAATTTAACCGTTTCGGCAGAGGAAAAATTTTCTCAGGTTATGATTGGATATCAACATCGATTTTCACAAAAGAGCTCGCGTCCTGACTAGAGCGCCATCTTTTGTTCTCTTGCGGCATTAAGTTTCAGTGATGCTTTTACACTGTTGGGAGATGAAAAGAAGCGTCGAAAGAGGAAAATCGCTTCCAAAAAAATGACAAGAGATCGTTTGGCTTTGCGCCTGATTACCTCTTTTCCCTCTGAGTGAAGATATTTTTTATCATCAGCCTTAATTCGATTAATTCTTCCATGAACTATATCCTATTAAAAGAGCTAACTCTGTGAAAACCACATTTCATGTTTTTTTATCCTCAACTTTATTGTTTTAAAAGAAATTTTTATGTACATATAAAAAGGAAATGACGGGGGAAGACTAGCAAATGGTATTTTCAATTCTTGATTACTATCTAATTTTGCGTTATTTGTTTAGCTTTTTTTCTCCCTTGAATTTACAATGAAAGCGAAGGAATATTTTTACAATATTTCAACTAAATATATTTTTTTATTCTCTTTAAGTTTGATTAAGTTCTGTGGTGCAGAGAACTTGATTGTTTCCACCCACTTCTTTTTCTGTAATATTCTCGAAGTAAAAAAAAAATACATATAAGAGAGAGAGAGTGTGTGTGTGTGTTTATAAGAATTCTTGAGTTAAAAAATGTCGTGTACAATCTTATCTCTTATTTACAAAATTCAAAGACAGTTAGCGAGATTGTAAATTACGTCCCCATTTTTTTATGTATTTTTTTAAGTTATATATTTCTAAATTTGAAGAAACTTTTCTTTGTATATTGATACCCCATATAAATTCGACTAATAAGCAGGTTGGAAAAACTTGCTGGAAAAGAATGAAATTAGGATCGTATTCATAGTAAATGATATTTTCCAGTATTTTTGTACTTTTCCCATTTTCTGTTTTTCTTCACGTACACTTACTTGATTGCAAAGTGTGAGAAGCCTTATAAACGTGACTTTAATATTATATTATGAAAATAAATATAGCACATTATGCAAATGAGCATACACGTCGCTTTACTCGCCAACTTTCATCGCGATCCTTAAAAAATTAAAGTTTTTCTTCATGAATAAAATACGTAATCGTTTTCATTTTGGATATCGTTTTTCTTTTGTTGAATATAAAAAAAGTTATAATTTTTTTCATTTTTGACTATTTTTATTTAATTTAATTTTTTTTTACTTTATTTTGAAAGCGATATTTGGTTCAAAAGATTCAATGTATTTGTTTCTATGATGCACTCCAATAGTACAATTGATAAAAAATTTTCAATCAGGTAGTTTGCATAAAAGTGCTTTTTTTTTTTTTTCCTTAACCCAAATATTATTGACTAGAACAACAATCTATATATATTCACTTTTGCTAAAAATAGAAGGTAACAATGAAATAACTTTTTTCTTTTCCCCTAAACAACCTTGGTTTTTATGGAAATATTTTTAGATATTTTTACTAAAAACGTTGAAAAGTGAATATTACTCTATATTTTTAACTTTCCAATAAACCATCTATACTAGTGTTTATTATTAGTTCTATTTCTCAATTTTTAGCCCTTCTTTTCACTCTCCTTTTTTGCTATTAGACCTATAGTGGATTTCAAACCTGTACCAGTATCCATCTCAGATATTGGAGTAAAGTCTCTGGACTGAAATTTAGAGTTCTAAATCATTCCCTAACAGCTTTGCCATAAGATCAGCCATATTATAAAGGTACAATGAGCAAACTTATAATTAAACATGTGAAAAAAACTTGAAATTTACTGCTTCTAAACTTATCTCATGAGCATAAAATCTTGATAGAGCAGAATAAAACATGACATTTGATAATGGCGTGACAAATACGAATTTTTACCTGAAGTCGTCCTCAACTAGGGATTCTCATCGAAAATATTCATTGATTTATTCTTACTTAACATCCTCAGCTAAGAATTCTAATCCAGATTCGAATATCATTCTAAAAGGAAATACATTCTTAATTTTAGGTTTTGTTAAATTATACTTAATTTTATTTACATGTCACTGTCAGAAAATATATAAAATCGTTTGAAGTGAAAAAAAAATTATTTGAAGATCAATAAAATATCCCCCGAAAGTCTCAACTTGTATTTTCATGTGTAACAAAGGAAAATGTATTTTAGGTCTTCTTTATGGAAAATAGCTCCTTTACAGCACAGAAGTTTAAGCTGATGAAATGGTCTACAGTATAAAAATAAAACCTAGACTAATGAGCATTTTTTCTTCTTCTTCTTCTTTGCTGTGAGACAACATCTTTTTGAGCGATCAGGAATTAAGGTATTTTTTGATTCGTTATTAATTCACTTAATGATGCAAATGTTGTTAAACTTTTTTTTATAATTTTTTAACGCAAGGAATTCATTTTTTCCATTGCACGCCTTCCTTAGAAGTAGATCAGCAAAAGTAAAGTTGGGTAGGGGAAAGGAGGTAGCAGTCGAATAAATAATTTAAGAATTAAATTTTCGAGCACTGAGCCGGGAAAATCCGTATTTCCTTCCATAAAATGTAAATTTCAGCCTTAGAACTTAATTAATTCGTAGCCATTGTAACATAAATAACTCATACTACTCCTTTCGACACCTTTATCCACCCCGAAATCTTCCGCAGCTTCTGTTTGTTCTAAATGACGTCACGAAAATTTTATTTAAGGAGCTCATTTTTATTTTATTTTTTTATTTATTTATTTATTTATTTATTTTTTCCCTTTTTATCTCGAACCCCTTTTGGTGAAATGAAATTCTGAAAAACGATTTGGCAGGAAAGCACATTTACGCGCAGAAATATTTAGACGCTCCTCACAGAAGGCATTCCTCATATTAATTTTCCTAGGTTATGAGGAGTGTTTTATAGACACTGACTATGAGGGGTAATGTTGGCTGCCAGATGCTGCCAAATGTCACTCTTCAAACTCTGTTTATGAAATTTTAATGTTGCCGAGTTGTCGGTTGAAAATCAAAGAAAGATAACCAACAAAGTTGCGTGATCTGTCGTTTCACGCCTTAACTGTATCTGTCGTCTAATTTTATACCGAAAAAATGAGGCGTGTTTATTATTGTTTTTTATTTCATTATTTTTATCCTGGAATATACGAAATTTCGGACACAAAAAAATTTTAAATTGTTTTTTTTTCTTTTTTAAAAAAAAAACAAAAAAAATTCGCTAGTTATTTTAGGTAAATTATAAGATTTTTAGATTATGAAGATCATTATTGTTTATATTATTTGAAATTTAAATGGGGTGCATCTTGTAAGATTTAGCTCTGAAAAATTACACACAAATTATCATGTGGTGTCTGCTCTATTTGATATGAGATCTGAATTTTCACTTGTTATAATTTTGTTATGGTCAATATCATACTTTTCACGGAATAAATGTGAAAATTTCCCGTGCCACCACAGTTTAAAAACATCCTGACTTTTTTTTAAAATAAAGGATCTCGGTTAACTCATTGTTAACATCTGGAAAGCAGAATCTCCCTTTCGGTCTTCCTTTTATTTTTGCTTCGATGTATTGAAATTTTGTAAGAATATAAATGCATTTATACTATGTCAATTCACTATAGTCTAACTTCTGAAGATAAAATTCTGTCAAATCAACAAAAAATTGTTCCAATTACCTATAGCGCTAGGATTAAGTGTAGACATACTTTCTGAATAGGACAAAATTTAATTTGTTTAACCAAGTCAAATCATATTCATAAATTAATTTTGTTTCTGTATTTGAGAAAAAACTGTAGGGGATTATTCAGTTAAATAAATGTTTACATTTGGGACAAAAAAATCTTTTCTTAATTTTATTAGCTCAAATATGCTAATAAGCAATTTGAAAGCGAGCAAGTTTTCAAATGTAGAGTAAATCTTCTGCAATGACTCCGCTATTTTAGCAAACAATTGAACATTAACAACACATTGTTTTTTGTCGATGATCAGACAAGCTGCTTTGGCTTTTTTATTTCCATATAGAATTCAAATACAGCTGCAGTATTTGATTTTTAAGCACAAGTTTAAATGTTAACAGTTCTTTGAGTTAGACTCTTGGAAGGAACTATTCATACTCACTGTAAAACAAAATGTTTCATTGCAAAGTTTTCTTTCTGTTTTAAATATTGAAGGCACCGTGACACTGAGGTGAAGATCTTTTCAACCAAGTGAAATATTTGTGGTTCAATCCTGATAGCTTAGAGCCTCTTGTTTTGACACAAACATGTCCGTATTGGTTTGGTTAGTATTTGAAAACGTTTCACCATTTCTCTATGCGGTGTTATATTTTCTCCAGGGGATACCTCCTACTCAAAGGTGATCAACTTGATGATAGAACATGTTTAGTAAATTTTATTTTTAGAAAGATTCATTTTGATCTTTTATTTTTATTATTAAATTTTTGAGATATTTTCAGAAAAATACTTTCCAAAGATTCTAATATTTTTCCAGAGAGAGAAAAGGAAATCTTATAAATATAAACGTGTGATGCTTTATTGTTGATTAGATGAAAAAAACGTTCAAAGAAAATTGTTCAACTTAAGAATAGCGTGATAAAGTGAATTGAGCTATATTCAATTCTTTTGATTAAGATAAACACCTAGATTTATTTTTTGTTCTAGGTGTATGACGCCCATTTCTTTGCCAAAAAAGAACATGATTGAATATACATCACAATTTTCTACCCTTCATTAAGAGATGTCGATGATAGTAAAGCTAATCAGCAAACGTTTCATATATTTTTATTGCGTGATCAAGATTTGGGATTGTAAGGCATATAACAAACAAAGAAAATTAAAAAAAAAAATCTTCAAAAGGAATTTTAAAACTGAGCTTTATTTGAATGATTCATCATTCATGCAAAGTTCGCGGCGTTTAAAAATGTATGCGTTTGTCGTCACGCCAGAAACGGATTAAATGTTGAAGAAAACAAAGTTGTATGTATATATTTTTTTTATCGGAATCACTTTTTTTAATTTTTAATCACATCTCCTGTATCACGCAGCTACTATTTTTCACTTTAATGATAGACAATCCTAAGCGACCTCATTGCTTACCGCTGTTGCGAATGAAAAAAATGCTTAGAAAAATTTGATGTTTTGTGGCGTCAAGAAAATGTTTGGCACTATTCCAAGTAAAAAAAAAAAAAATTAAATAAATAAGAAGTAATGTTACGCGACAGAAGATTTTTTTTTATTCTAATATCTTCTTGTCATGTACTGTATCCTCTTTTGGGGGAATAATAACAATAAAAATGTTCGAAGTATAAGATATCCGTGATTTCTCCAACTTAGAAGGAATTGCCAACCATCGGTACAAGTCATTCAAAAATCAAGCCGTGTAGGGAAGAGTTTCTTTTTTAATATACATGATTCTATTTATCTTCGTAAAAATTAAAAGTGGTAGTTATTAAAATACTTTTTTCTATTAATAATATTTTGTAACTGCAAATGACTTACTAACACAAAACATGTTATTTTTAAATTTAAAAAGCATAAACTGGCGTTTATATTTTATTTATATATTAATAGCTATGTTTAATATTTTACATCTGTCTAGTAGTCAGCGTGCCTGATAGGGTAGGGTGGTCCTGGGTTCGAATCCCGGTTGAGGCATGGATGTACTTTCTCTCTCTATATCTTGTCTTTGTCCTTTCCTTGTGTGTGAATGAAGTGTGAATGGTTGCCTACCCTATAAACGGGTCCCTATGGCATGTGTGTGTACTGAAGAAGTCGGACTCCACACCAAATACGGTTCAGTTGGAAAAGTGGAGCAGAGCACCCCAATTTGCCATCCTAGCTGCCACACGAGAACAACAATAATATTTTACACCAAAAAGCACACTGTTGGCAAATATCAAATATATATAAAACAGAAAAATGTCAAATTTTAATCACTGCTTGCTGCCATCAAATTAAGCTATCTGATTAATCTTATGTTCTGCCCACAGCGTCATCAAGAAAGTAAATCGGGTAGAGACATAAAAAAAAAAATGAAAAGAAAAGAAGAAAACTGCCAGCTTGAAACCATAATCATCGTTCGACTTCAGCATCTATCATGACTACATTATATGTAGTCGTCATGATAGACACCAATTACAACAGACATCCAATAATATTACCACCAACCACGCGTGCGCGGTTACATTTTTGTCGTTTTAAAGCTGTGTGATCTTGGTAATATCTTCGAAGACAAAATTTTGCCAACTTTTTCCGGGATAATCTTAAATATAGAGGTGTCTGATTATTGTGCTAACACTCTCTTTCCCTTCCTCGAGCAACAGAAGTAATCAGCAGTATAGTTTCTGAATATTTCTACACTTAGAATTCTCTCAGTGCCAATTATTCAATAAATATCGGAGGCGAGGCTCTATTTTTAATATTTTATTTTATTTATTTATTTTACACATTTATAGTAAGCGTTTGGAACACTTTCCTTCAAAGTTTGAAGAGCAAAATCAATTAAGTTTTAAGCAAATGATTAGCAACATTTTGATAACAAGTGTCTTATTATTTATTTAATTCGATCATATCTAGAGTATTCAACTGTAATCTCAGTAGAATTATTTTGCTTATAAACAAAGATGATTTCTCAACTAATATGTCTGAAATATATGTTTTAAGCATTTTAAATATTTTGGTGCATGATTTTTCGTAGTTGTATCTTGATTCGGATAGAATTGTATATTTTAATACTTAAAATTTCATACTATTTTTTTTAAGTTTAATGATCGCCTCCCAACTTGTCTAATGGTCAACGTGCCTGACTGCGGATAGGGAGGTCATAGGTTCAAATCCCAGTTCAGGCAATGCTGTTCTTTCTCTCTCTATCTATCCTGTCTTTGACCTTCCCTTGAATGAATAAGTTGTGAATGATTGCCTATTCTATAAAAGGGCATATGTGTTCTGAGGAAGACGAACTCCATACCTAAGTATGGAAAAGTGAAGCAGCGCACCCCATAATGCCTGCCTAGCTGGCACACGACAGAAACAACATATTTAATTAATATGAAATATAAATCAAATAGTGTGAAGCTATTATCTTAAATAAAAATGCCGTTTTTTAAGCTATCTTTTCTGATAGTAATACTATAAAACATCTTATGTTGTGATACAATATGAAGGACCTGAAATTAAAATTTAATAGAGACTGTTTTTTTCTTTATTTATATTTTATGTATTTACTTATTTATTTATTTATTATTATTATTATTTTTATTTATTTATTTTATTTATTTATTTTTTTGAGGAAGAAATTCTATCCTAATACTGGTTAGATCACTGTGTATCCGAAACTCATGTTGAAATCCACAAATTGAATTCTACGTCCTACATTTTTTGTGCAGAGTATTTCTTCTCACTCTGCCTATTCTTGTAGTATTAAAGTTACAAAAACCAGCATCAGAGTTGTATTGCCCCTTCCGGAAACTGGCATTCCGGGGAAATGCGGAATCCAACTCTCTGATTCCTCATCGACTTTTATCTCTCCCAGTTCTCTTCAGAACAGCGTAAAATGTTTGTGTGTGTGTGTGTGTGTGTGTGTGGTTATGGAATCTTCAAAAAATAAATAGGGAGAAAAAAAATCATGTCTCCCTATGCGCTAAAGGGATTTCCCTTGTTTCTCGCGCGATCAATGTGATTATTTTCCCACAGCCAATGATTCCATTTCACCCCTTAAGTCATGAGGCAAAAAAAATAAATAAATAAATAAAAAGATAAGAAAAAAATGAAAAATAATAATGACAACAAGAAACTAGGACTTCCGAGGAAGGGGGAACATCCACAATCAATAAATTGTTCTAAAGCTGCCATCCGAGAAAGGGGCCGGAATAAAGCAAACTGCCAACCCCCATTCAGAAGTTCTGATATCCTATAGCGTTCCAAATTTTTTCTCTTCCCTTTTTTGATATATTTCTTTTAAAAAAAGTTTTTGTTCCTGGAATAAAATATCTAGGGGAATTCATTTCCAAACAGAAAAGGGAACTGGTAGCTATGGTTATTCCTGGATCCGCGTTTCTCCTTGCATTTTATTTTGTTTGTGTCTTTCAATTGGTCCTGGTTTTAACTTTGAAATGACGTACCCCACGAGAAAGGCTTCGAACATACGTTTATGATAAATGGCCCGTAATTCTGAGCTTTTTCTTCTCCTTTGAGGTATTTTTGTGTGTGTGTGTGTGTGTGTTTCAGTGTATTACTTTTTTATTCTTTTTAAAAAATCTCTATTTTTTAATTACTTGATTCAATTTTGATTTTCCTGAGCCATTATAAGTTTGGTGTGCATTAGACTGATTTTCTCTCAAGATACTTTCCATGCAAAAATATATCATTAAAGAGTATTGTTGGCTTGTACAAGCTTAATTAATTTTTGATATAATATTTTATCTAAATGCTGAATATTTTAGTTTGATATAATATTTTAATCTATGAAAATAACTTGAAGTTTTTAAGTCCGAATCAATGTAATATAATTTATTTGAAGAGTTATATATCTTTCCTAGTAAATATTTTCTACTGTCACCGTACAACCGCATTCATCTGTTGTCCTTCTCAAAGTGATACTAGTAAATTCTATAGTGTTTTGATATACTCCAATTTTTGTGAAATTACATCGAAGGTGTATAAAATGATATACTTAAAATCAATTCTATTCTGATTTTAAGTCACCAAATATAATTGTTGTACTAAGTTCTCTACTGTATCACACTTTTCTCCATGATTCCCAATGTAATTTGTCGTAATGTCACGTGCGTTCAATAAGTGATACGAAGATTAAGAATAAAATTTGAAATATCTACTTGTTATGTGCTGTACAGTATTTATAATTCCTTATCTCCTTTTGAGGAAAATTTTTAAACTTAGGAGAAAATATGCTCCCCATGAAATAAGGATTTCAAATTTATTTTCTTTGAATGAGTTTTCAAATATCATTTATATTCTGCTTCCCATAAAAATTCTGATTGAATTATATATAATTCAGCAAGTGGGACCAAGAGTCCTTTTGCTTTTCTCATTGAGTGTCGGCATTTCGAAATAACTATCTGATTTGAGTATTAGTTTTAATTTTATTGGATCAAATATTAAGTCTCTTATTTTCAGGTTTTAAATACAGTATAGTTTACAAAACCATATATTGTTGCTCATTTTAACGACAGTTTTGGTCTGCTCACTTTAATCCAAATACGTCTAATGCACTACATCATTTCAGTCGAAATTCATGTGCTCCCCCAAAATTGTCCATGGAATTGAGCACGATTATGACTGGAATAATAAAAAAAAAGACACATACTACGAATACATTTCTGCTGTTTGGATGTACGTTTGAGACATTAAAACATGTATTATTTTGTTATGCAAATCATTCTTTTACGATCTGTTGTTAGAGGGAAACGGTGTTGGAATTACTCTAAGAAATTTATAAGAGCGGGGAGTGTAGTGTGCTTTAAACAACTAAGATATAAGGGAAACACTCGTGTTGGGCAATTTTGGCCGGGAATCATAAATTTGAACCAGGCAGTTTTGCTCTGTCAAAGACGCATGGCTTAGCTTAATCTAACAAGGCCAAAGGGAGTTATTATAGAGTCGTTATTTATGAGACAGGCTCTTTTTGATGGTTATACAACGTGTATTATGTATGGAATACTGTGCATTGCGAATTATCCCAAAAAAATAATTTAAAAAAGTAACATTATGAAATATTACCTATAGGGAGGTAGATAGTATTTATTAATTGAAAAATAAGTGGTTAAGAACTCTAAAAGAAAGAGTCGTTTTTAAAAAAATTAAAAATTATAATCTTACATACTGTTATTGTTTAGTATAGAAACATTTTTACTAACCATTTTTTTTAACTAAGTAATTTTGTAATTGCTCGTGGTACTTGAATTTTTTTGGAAATGATAGCAATTCAAAGGACAAAATGAATCGTTCTTGAAATTCACTTTTTGATATCTTTGTCATTACGTTTCCTTTTGAGATTTCATGAATAAGTTCATTGGAAAGAAACTATTCTCTGGCGTTGAAAGAACTTTGAGCGTTTGCACTTTTTTATATCTTTCTCGATTTATTTTTAATATTACCGTCTCCTAGGTGTAAGTAGATTTTGCTCGGAGCGAATGATGGAACAGTCAATTTTTCCAACCTGCATCCATCTCTGTCTTTTTATAAGCAATAAAAATTCTTTTCGCTCAGCCTGATCTTATGTCCAACTGTATATATGATAGGTTTTGAGCCATCTGCGTTGGAGTTTATATTATCTGGTCTATGGATGAATTCCCTCCACCCCATCTTGAGAATAATAGCTGTGAGGGCGGGTCATTATATCGTTTATGACTGGATAAGGGGTCGGCAGAAGAAATCGAATTCATTTTATGCATTCGTTCCATCCTTCTCCCAACTCAATTCACTTTTACAATATTCCCACCAACAGCAGATGTGACAACGAAAAAGTCCCCAGTGGTCAGATCTCTTAAATCGGATGACTGGATGATTTTTCGATTGCAACACTATCACAAGGTGATACAGATTCCATTCTTGCTCATGTTATTGCTTCCCTTTTCCAGTTGGGGTGGTTGATCTTGGAGATAAAAAAAATAAATAAATAAAAAATATAAAAAAAAACCTCTTGGTTCGTATGCCAAGTGATGAAAAACATGATACATTTCAATCTATTTCATGTCTGCTAAATAGACCTGAACTTTTCAGATTCAGTCCGAATTTTTGCTTTCTGTACGAATTTACCACCTAACAACCTAACTTTTGAATATTTTAATGGCAAAAAAGGGCATCCAAATTTTGGGAAAAATTTCATGATTTCGGAATCAGCATAAAAATAAAGAGTATCGTTAATGATGATAATAATTTGGGTAGTATATATATCGTGGATTAGTATCCTGGGTACGTGATTTCACTTTTTATACAAGTCACCGCTTTTTATACATGTATTATTACATATTACACGGACTGTGTATCATTTATTAAATTCATAGGAACCACATGTTTTTTTTTTTTTTTTCAATATAAATTCTGTTTGCACATTTGTGAAAATGTTAATACTTTTAATTTATAAATTTCTTTCATTCATTAACAAAAATATTGAAAATTTGGGTAAAAAAAATACACTTGTTTCCAAAAGTTAAGCACAGAGAGGAAAATGCTAATTACCGGAAGCCAATCAGATTTGAAGATGATTCGAATCGCTGCAAAGGTAGATGGAAATATGCAAATATGTTAGCTAACAGCTAATCGCGCTTTCATGTCAAGAAATATGCAAAAAAGGCAGTCTTATAAGATACCAGCTTTATGAAGGATTACAGAAGCTGGTAAAAGGTTTCTAAAACTTTCGTACAATTTGTTTTCAAGACATACGAGTTTCTATGACTTTCAGAAGACGAATGGAAGATTCTGAGCGCTGGCGTGCTGTGGGGAGACATTGAAGCAGGACAATCGATCTCAGATGTTGCTCTTTTCTTCAACGTTCATCATTCTGTAATTTCACGTTTATGGAAACAATTCCAAACCACACAGACAATTGTCCGAATGCTCATAACCGGTTGCCCAAGGGTTAAAAACACCGCGGAAGATCGATACATTCG
Source organism: Latrodectus elegans (assembly GCA_030067965.1). NCBI lineage: Eukaryota > Metazoa > Arthropoda > Arachnida > Araneae > Theridiidae > Latrodectus > Latrodectus elegans. Next base: position 3,923,447 of record CM057817.1, on the reverse strand, counting down.
ATTTTAGCCAAGCGGAATCGCAGAGTGACCTCCACACGTGTGGCTACAGCGTCCATTGGTAAGGTGATATCTGCAGCTACTGCATGCCGAAGATTACATATGAGTGGATTGTACGCTTGGTTACCTCAAGTTTGTGTTTGTCTGTCCGTCCAATCAAGATGGACACAATTAAATTGGTGCCGGGAATATGTCAATTGGATTTTGTGTCTCACTGGGGCAATGTCATGTTTACTGATGAGTCAAAATTTGCTCTGGAGCCAGATGACAAGTGTATAAGGATATGGCGTTAACAAGAAACACGCAATCAGCCCCAAAACACCACGCATTCCGAGGCGTAAGCATTATGTTGTGGGTAAGGATTTCATTAGGATACCGCACCGACCTGCACATCTTTAAACGGGATTCTGTGACGGCTGTCCGGTATCGAGATGATGTCCTAGAACACATTGAGAGATTGTACGTTGCAGCAGTTGCCCCTGCTTTTGTTTTAATGGACGATAACGCACATCCCTATAGAGCTGACATCATCGATGACTACCTGGTGAGTGAAGGGATTGCTCGTATGGCATGGCCAGCATATTCACCCAATCTTAATCCCATTGAAAATCTTTGGGATGCTCTCGGCTAGGCTGTATCTTCATGTTTCTCATCTCCAACCTCTCTTATTGATCTGGAAACTGCTGTACAAGAAGAATGGCGATTGCTTAATTCTGCGGTGGCTGACCACCTAATTGAAAGCATGGTCACAAAGTGTAAGCTTTGTATGCAGATGAGGGGGAATCACATACCCTATTAATATACTTTTTTTTTCATTTTATGCTGTTTATTTTCACTTTATACATAATTCTGTTTAAATCTCCAGTATGTCATTTTATCTGATAACTTATAAAAATTTAATATTGTTTTCATTTTTGTATATAATTATTGATTTTATTTTATGCATAAATATGTATATTACTTTCCTGTTGAGTTTTGTGTCAATCAAAGCAGTATCTGTTGATTTCTTTGCATTTTACATCTTCGTGCTTAACTTTTGGAAGTGGTTGTATTATCAGCGATATTTCTACGACATTTCTCAAAAATCACTATGACTATTTAATATGAAATATGATGACAGAAAATACTAATATGATGCTGCACATTTTAATGGCAAAATGTTTATTTGAGGATGCATCAATTAGTGATTACTGTAAGAATTTATTTTAATTAAATATATAAGAATTTGAAACATGATTGTGTGTTTTTTAGTTTTACTTATCATTTAAAAACATTGAAAACTATGTAAATTGCGAATTGAAAAAAAAACAAGTTATATCCAATTTTTCCTTTGTAGACTTTTTAATAGAATTATTTCTATCGCTAGTATAAGGATCTGATATCAATGATATTTCTTGTTTAATTAATGTGCCAAAAGATTAATATTTTAACTATCAAACAGCTAAGCCTTAACCTCACTCAGAAGAGCTGATGAACCATGAAGTTCCTCAGATGAAGAAAAAGACCCGTTGAAGGAAAGTATAATTAGGTTATAAATTAGGCTCAGTATAATTAGGTTGGAAATTTTGATTCTGCCTTACAGCTTATGCAGCAAGGGAATGTGATTTTTGCACTGAACTTTATAACAGCTTGAGATAAGAAATAGAATGGGCAATTCCTCAATATGATTCATAATTTGTCGAAAATGATTGTTTTATCCTAAATTTCTCGAAAATATGAAGCTAAAGTTGCGACTTATCTTGGTCTCAAAAAATTATGAGGCTATAACCGTAAATATGATAAAATTATAAATTTTCCAGTTATTATAAAGATAAAATATTTTTTTTAATTAAATTGTGTTTTAGTGTTTAAATTATATTTTATCATAAATTTACGCATTTTGTGACCCGGACAAAAATCAGTGTAATTTCATAGTTTTGCAGGAATTGTAAATCCAAAATTATACATTCAGACTGTAATTAGAAAATTAGATTAGCATCTAATAAGAATTCCATTTGCAAAAATGTATGATTGTGTATTAAATCCCCGATAAATTCAACTCTTTTGAGTATTAATTTTAAATATATTGGTGTCAGCTTACATCTAAGTTCCTAAGCACATTATTTTACCAATTATTTTATTTTCCTAGGCATTACTTTTTGTATCTACTTATAAGATAAATGTAACAAAATAATTTTAAAATGGGTTTTATCCATAGCATGATTTGATAACTGTAAAGAAATAATAAAGAAAATTTTTATTTGGTCTTTTGATATAAATAAAAATGTTTACTTTTTTTATTTCGTATTAGATATAAAGTAATGTCCAAGCTAAAATGTACCCTAACAGAAAAATGTTATAAAATATTGAGTCATCACTCTTTAAAAAAATAAAGAAATGACCCCAGTTGACGTTTACTTTCACTGTTCCGTTTCTTTCCAATAAAATCCGTCTTGCGGGAGTATGAAGTTTTAAGGAGCTTTTGCAAAATCAGGAATAAAAACTGTCCAATAAAAAAAACTCTCTACTAAAACTCTTTTTTTAAAAAAATCCTGTATTTGAAGTCGTATTTTTTTTTATAAAACCCCGATAACAGCTAAAGTTAAAATGGAAAGTATAAAAAAGTATCTATAAAGAATTCAATTTTGTTTCTAGCCCCAAACTTTGGTAGAAGTTCCAAACATTTGCTACCTCAGTCCGAGAAAAGAAGTATGGGATATACTTTAGCATTCAGCGAGTTGGTTCCTTGCCGTTTGTTGAAGATGATCGATCTTCTCAAGTTTATCCCACTAAAACCATTGTTTTGAATCACACGTTGTACAGAAATACTTCCAGAGTGCATTCCAGTACCGAGAACCCTTCTGAATTAGGAAAGAGCATTTCAAAAGCTGTCTTTGTATAGTTACCCCAATTCCTTTGGAATTATCCTTGGAGGAACAGCACAAAGTTCCACATCCTCTTTCAATGGCAAAGATTGGGCGGGATCAATACCTCTTACAAGTCCCTCGCACCAAGATCGATTGTTTTACTACTACATAGACAGATCGCGCAGGTATCTTGTGTTTTGACGAACTATTCGGGCTTGACACGAAACCATCTTTATTTTGTTGCTCTTACTTTTTCCATGTTGGCAATACTTTTCGTGTTCTTTTTTTGTCCCCTACTTCTTTATAGGAGCCTCCTTCGCTGTTGACTTTTCTTTCTGGGCTCTTCGCCTTGAATCGCGGAGATGTCCTTCACTCTCGCAGATTTAATTCGAGGTAGAGTGAGCGGTACTTTTTAACGAAAGGTCAAAAGCATTCAGCAAATTCCGATTATTCTTTCGCGTTTACTTGATTTTTCATAATTTGTCGACATGGATAGTTTGAGAACTTAAAAACTCTTAAACTGTTGAGTGGTATTTCACTTCTTGTAACAATGTTTTATAAGTTTAAAAAAATTTATTATATTATATAATTTCTCATCTTCTATCACAGCTTTTTTTTAAATTCTTATTGTTGAAATCTAAGATTTAAGGCATGCTCCTTTTTGCTGAAAAAGGGGTATTTTTTCTTCTACAAACTCTTTATTATTTTAAATGGTTTTAATTAAATTGTTAAAATCTACATGTAAAGTTTGTCAAAATAATGTGCATAAAAGATGTATGCATTATTTAAATATTTGTATATATGAGTATTATAATGTGTGAAAATGTGAATATTATATTTATCTTTATTTACATATTCATTTTTACAGCTTAGCAATGGAATGTAATAACAGTTTAAATATTAAAATCCTCATGGACTGGATAATATGGTTTCCAAAAGAAACAAATTATATATTACTTTTTCAAATTTTTCATTAACAAGCTACATCATACAATATTAGTATGGTTGAAAATTAATTTAATGCGCGTTTTCCTTAATTTATATCAGTTTAAGGAATTGTTAAAATGAATTTTAAAATTAAATATTGCGGCATGCATAAGATAAAATAATTGAAGGAAACTGAGCATAAATAATTGAATAATGAAGGATAAAATAATTGAAGGAATCCGATTCTTTTTAATTAAATGCGCAAAACACTCTTTAAGTAAGAAGAGTATACATTTAATAAATTATATAGTTATGCTTTGCCTTTATTAATTATTTTAACATTATTATTGCTCTGCTTATTAATAAATGGATTATATTCTCTGAGATCTATTACAGATCTCAAAAACACAATTTACAGATCTACAGTTAAAAATTTGTTAGGCTTTCAATTCAAACCCTATATTTTGAAGATCCATACCAGTTTTCCCGTTTAAAATTGAACCATTTGAGTTGCTTTCACTTTCAACGTCGTCCTCTCCTGCAAAAAGTATTCACCACCCTATTCAAATAGGATTTAAATTGCTCTCCTTTCTTCAGTGGCTTCGAAGCGACAAGCAATGCGCTCCCAAATCATAAGGAACAGCTCACTCTAGGGCTGCTAATCCAGTTGGCTGATTGAATGGGGATGGGGTATCTCCTCCGTACTGAATTCTCTGGTGTTATATAACCCAGAAAATTCTTCTTCCAATCCTTAAGAACACTAGTAACACAGCACTCATCAAACGTTTCAATGTGTTCTATTTTAATCCTCAGTGAAACACGGGAGCTGATACATCTTCTCCAAGAACCTGATTAAGTAACTCTCTTCTTCGAAGACGGTTTATGAGGTTAACAAAAAATGAACATAAAAGTAATTCGATTATAAATCTATACCCGAATTCAGTTTTCGATAGATTTTTTATTGCTAGGTTTATTTCTCTCTCTTTTTTTTTTTTTTTTAAATTTTCAATAGTACTGAAACGTTTTCATGTAAGAAAAATGATCTCATTCTAAAATTCTATTTCTTAAGGTAATTAAATTTGATGGAAAGGTAGATTGGGAATTTGAGTAAGTATGTGAGTAAGTCTCCTTCTAATCCGAGATCAAAATTTTAATTCTCTTAAAACGCCTGCTTTTAACGTTCGTTATAATAGCTTGGGGCCTGCTAATTATTTCCAGTTTTCTTCCTTGATCTTCCTTGATCTTTGCCAAATTGCTTCAAATGAAACAAAGCCCTAAGGCTCCGTTTATGAACGTTTGACAAGGTCCAAGAAGGATTTATACCACTTCAGAGTCTATCTGAGCATTGTTTCTGGGTGCCAAGCAAATACAAATGTGCCCTTCTGGTGGTTTCTCTATCCCTTTGGTACTGCTCATCCTAATGAGAAGAGAATTAGTTGATAAGTGTGATTTCTCCACTTTCCAATATCAAGTGGCACTTCAGACTGCAACTCTTTCAATCTGGCGCTGAGTGAATTCACTCTCAATCAAATATACAAATCAAGCTTTAGATTCATTCTCCTAAATATCACTGAACGTTTGCCTGCGTACTCTAGGACTAAACTAGTAGTCGAAGCATTTTAATGCTTTAAAAATATGTCTTGTTAAGATATAATTTTTATGAAAACAATAATCACGTAGAATGTTCCATTCTAAAATGGCACTCTGAAGTTGAATGCAGAATCGCCATCATTAAGCGTAATGAATTGAATGGCGCTTTTAATAGATTTTCTGTTGTAACATCATTTTTAAATGGGTTTTATTTATTTCTGAAACAAACACTTGAGACAAAAGGCTTTATTCTCTTTTTGCTAAGCGCATTTCAAATAGACAACAGAGATTTTAAGAACTACTTTTAAAATTTCCACATATCATAGGGGAAAAAAGTTACTTTTATTGTATCTTAAAGCACTTTGCAATGAATGGTTTCCAAAAAATAAATTTTTCTGCGATAATATAATTCTTAGATCTGGCATTCTTTTTAACTCTGGCTTTCACAATGGGGAATTTTGTGCCATTTTAATAATTTAACCGTCTCTAACTCATTAGTTGAGGATTCTATGGAGAAATAGCTAATTTTTATTTCACTCGAATATTTTCATTGTTGTAAAGAACATTAGAGAAAAAAAATTTCTTTTGTTGTTGAACAGTCATCATTTATGTTAAAAATGGAAGATTTTTATCCACTGTGTAAATAATTTCCATGAATTTTATTCAGTTAGATCATTAAATTGAAATACCTTAAAATTGTGCCTTTAAAATACCCATTAAACTCTCGAGTTGTACCTTGAAAATTATTTTATTAATTTTTCAAGACTTTTTTAGTATTATTCTACTTTCTTAAGATTAATTAAACAATGAAATTTATAAACAAAAGCATAAAAAAATAAATAGGATTTATATTCTGAAAGAGATAACATACCAAAATAAAGTAACAAAAAGATGCCGGTCAAAATGTCTAGTGGTCAGCGTGCTTGACTACAGATAGGGAGGTCCTGGGTTCGAATCCCGGTTCAGGCATGGATGTACTTTCTCTCTCTCTATCCTGTCTTTGTCCTTTCCTTGTGTGTGTGAATGAAGTATGAATTATGCCTACCCTATAAACGGGGGTCCCTATGGCATGTGTGAGGGTGCAATGTTGACCCACCCCCTGTGGTACACCCGGGGCAACGCCTCGGCGGCTAAGAGGTCGCTGTGTCTGGCTGGTTCCTTGGTATCAGGGAACAATTGATTAATGTTACAGTTGTAACTGTCTACAGTCTTCCATTGGAAAAAAAAAAGTAACAAAAATATCCTTCGTAACTCATTATAATTTTTATTCTTTTACTTTTCAAAAAGGTCTCGGGGTTTGTTTACTAATCTATTGGTTTTATCAAATATGTTAGTATTATTTAATTTTGTTTTTTCTTTCAGACAATTTGTATTACTACAATGTTTAATTGGATACATATATTAGAATAAATATACATTTTAAACAAGTTTCTAGAAGAATATATATTTAGTCGATTCCGATAGAAATGAATTACTAATTGATACCATTATGATACTATCCGATTAATGTTATATTAAACATCTTAGCTTGTAAAAATATATACTTTAACATTTGTATTGTTTTTTTTTTTTTTTTTTTTTTTTTTTAATTTTAAGCAAGTTGAAGTAAAATATGTTAAAAAATATGCGTCTCGCAATGTTTTGTTTTAAGAGAATCTAATATTCTAAAATATTTCCAGTCATTTTAAAAACACCATCAAAATATGTTTTTGCTCAGTATATAATCGGTATTTTAATTGTCTGTTAAAATAGCTTTGTTATATTCAAATCAATAAAACTATATTGCCATTCAATAAAACTATAATTAAAACAGAATAAAAAAATCTAACTATTTCATTCGTTTACCCATGTATACAAACAGGAAATTTTATATTTATATGCAACTCGTTAGTAAACATTATTGAATAACTATCGATATAAATAATGTAAATCTCGTGTGTTTTTGTCACGCTTATTTTATTATTGATTTCGTTACAAAGTTTTATTCGATTTAGAAACCTGGAAATAGTGGGGAAAGGTCACTCGTTATTATGACTGTTATTAATCTGGGAAATTATTAAATGAAACTATTCGTGCGTTCAGTCTAAATATTTCCACTACATTGATTCTTAGAATGATTTACAATTTAAGTGACTGAAGGAAGTTTATCTTCCTATTATTATAATTAATCTATTTTTCATGATTTTTCCAATAATAAAATACGTGCACTTGATACATTTCACTATAATCTGTCTTTATTATAAAATTTTGGAGTACTTTCAGTTCCTTATCAAAGCTGCAAAATTAGATATTTCTTTAAATGTATTTTCTTGAATATAATAAAATATAATTTTTGAAAGAATAATTTATAATGTTTCAGTTTGAAAAATAGATGATTTTTTAAATATTACTCTATTTTTTCCCAGTAAACGATTTTTGAAAAGCAGTCGTGATTTTGAAATTCGAAAATTCCAGTATATATACTCATTTTTCACCATATTACATTTTAATATTACCTTTTTTAATAACATCATTTTAGAATAATTTTAGTTGCTTATTAAAGTTCAAAATCTGATTTTTTTATGTACTTCCCCTTCACGTGTATCTTTGTAATAAAACAATTTTGGAATAACATGAAGATTCAGTGAACACAATGAGGAATTTTTTTATAGTACTTTGTTTTGCTGATGATTTTGGAAAAGCAGACCCTATTTTAATTACAACCAGTTTCCTAAACAAGGAGTTTAGGATTGTATATAATGATGCGAATTGTGACTATACCAGCTAGCGAGATAGGAGGGTAAGACCTCTATTCTATTTTTTTTTTTTTTTTCCTTCCTTCTTTTGAACTTTTGTAAAATTATTGATGTGTAAACTTCACTTTACTCATTGATTCAGTCGAGTATTCAATTTATCAAATTCTTAATCTCTTCCAACATTTTTCAGTGGACTCGTTACAATGTACTCTTATTTAAATGAAAACCCAGTTCTCTCATTTTTATTATTAAAGAAGGAAGAGTATTTTTAAGCTCTGAAGTATCGCCAAGCATTCGCTGTTTTTCCAGCTATTTCACATTTTAAAACATAGTTGGCGGAAGCGCTTTTCCCCATTATTTTAATTAAAATTTTCCGGTAATCGATCTTCGTTAAAATGGACGCAAACAATTGTCACGAATAAGGATTTTTTCCCCGTTCCCCTCACTTTGCTTAGAAAACTAAACCATCATAAATCTTCCCACAGCCTGTCAACCGCGTTGTAATCTCGTATGAAAGTCGCCACTATGCAGCCATTCCGAAAGAGATGAAGCTTTTTGTTTTCTTCCAATTTATTTGCTTTTTATCCAAGTATGTAACTCGTTAACATCTCACTCATCGAATAGAAGGTTCAGGCAAAAGATGGCGAGCAATTGCGCTCTCTTCTGGAAGATCTTTTTTATTCTTCGAAAAAAACGAAATCTCTTGTAAACCTACGCCAAAAGAGCATCTGGTATTCCTCCTGTTCGGAACAGAAGAAAGTTGGAGATAAAAGATTGGGGCCTTGTGTGGCTTATTTATATTCATTAAACGCTCTCCTCCACCCCTTAAGAGCAGGGATTGGAAGCCCCCTCAACCCTTGCTCAGTGACAGAGTTGGAAGATTTTCTTTTGTTAGGTGTCTCGAAAGCCTCTTTTTGAGATCCCCCACACCAATACTTTGGGGTAATCTCCCGAGGAGAGAATGCAGAAGGTGTTTTAATTAATAAAATCGCTCCTCTACCACCCTTTCTGCATAAATCCTTTCGCAGATCGGGGCTCAAAATATCGGCTGCCTATTATTCCGGCATTGTTCAATTCTGGAGAAGGCCCTGGAGACGGCTCCGGTAACAATCCCCCCTGCTCAAACAGAAGGAAATTAAATGTCAGATCAAAACTCTTTTGCAAGCTGGGAGATGCGTCGGTTGAGTTGGGATGAGGGGTTCGACTGCAACGGCCTGCGAAAGCATTCGCCTGTGCCTCGGCTGAGGGCATCGCGAATCTCGGCTCGGTAGCAGTCGACTAATTAACTGCAGTTCATGTTGAGATTATACGACTTTTTAGGTCTTGTCCCTTAAAGATAGTGACAAATGCACTTTTCAGGAATAGCCGCTATGCTTCCATCTTAAGAATCGGAATTATTTTACGCCCTCTTCGAAAGCGATTCGTTTTGAAAGGTAATAAATATAACTTAATTGTAATAGTAGATATCTGTCAGGTAATTTCTCGCTTTCATTTCACATTTACTTGAAAAGATATCGCCGAGCTGGCAGCCGAATGGTTAGCGCTCTTACCTTCGGTTCAACAGTTCGTGGATTCGAGTCCCACCTTGGGCATGGATGTTTGTAGTGGTTCGGAATTCACTTTAAACCGTAGGTCCCGATCTAATTAGCCCTCGTGCGCAAAAAATGACCGTTGAGCAACAAACCAACAAACATTGAAAAGTTGTCACGTGTGTGGGGTCTTTTTAAAGTGATTTTACTCTCATCACTTTAAAATTTATAATTCTCTTTGAAAGAGTCCGGTGTCTATTTAATCAGATGAAATGGCATTTACATTTCAGGAATATTTAAGTTAAAAAGTTAATGGTAAAAAAATAACATAATTGATCTTTTAACTGATTATAATAGTTTTTTGACTTTTGAATGAGGGAATAAGAACAATATTTCCTTAAAATTAAAAGCTCGGATGTGAATTGTATATACTATGCATATTTTATCACACACATATTACGTTGTAATATATCAATTACTTTTAAATAATATAACTTTATTTTCATGAATATTTAGAAAAAAAAAGTCAAATATCAGATTTCCGTAAAATATAAATTATATTTTTACTGAGATTGGATGAAGTGTTATTTATCAGTGCTAATAAAAATTAGCATAAATAAAAAGCACTTGCATTAAACAATCATCAAATAACTTTTTTATGTAATTTCAAGTGCAAATTTATTTCTAAAAGGCAAACTATGTAATAATTAAATTTTACTTAAGTATGTGTCACCTGGTTTGCTCTAGGAATTGTTTTAAATGACACAGTCTGTAGGTACATTTCAGAATATTGGTCTATATAGGTGATGTTTTTATAAAAAGGTTTCATTTTTAATGTTAATAACTACTTGATAACACATAAAAATTCTTTTCTATGCTAGCATTTCGAGTGTATGCATGATATGCGCACAAATGTTTTCGAATAAAAAAGGAAGTAACACCAGTGTGAAATCCTCCTCCTTATTTTTCTGCAGCCACACAATCAGTGACGGATGCAGAGGATAGAGAAGGAAAGTTCGTGTCAAATTATTCCCTTGGATGAATTCTCTCTTCCTGGACTTTTCCATCGAAATTCTCGAGATTCCCTGCACACACCCCTTACTGTCCGCCAATAGATTCCTCCAGAGAAGTGAAAGGTTCTCGGAAGGTACCACCGTATCCGCTGCGCGCGTGTCCATCTCTATCGGAAACGATGGCGAATGAGGCGGACGTCACCATTCCCGCTGAATCTCACACTTCGGTCCTCTTCCGGTATCCGCACAGATCCGGTGAGGCAGTCAGTGCCTCAATATCCGGTAACCTGGACGCCCAATTGAGTCCTTCTATGATCTTGCTTGTCAGTTGTTGGACCCCCTTCGTAGGTCGGCCCAATTCCCTTTCCCGGATAGTATTCTCTCACCATTTCTTCTTATATATATATATATATATTCACTGGTATTCTATTCCATTTTTCCTGATAACTCCTTCCCAGAAAAATTATCTTGGGGAGAAACACTCCGGTTTTTCACTCATAATCTCTTATTTTCGCCCCATCTTCTACTGGTTCCTCCTTTTGATATCTCCCGTTTCTTCTCTCTTGATATCTCCCGTGTTTTGAAAATGTACACAGAAAAAAAGGCAACAACAGAGGGTGAATAAGTTCGATCCTCATCAGAGGAATCGATACAATTCGTTAGTGAGATATTTTGGCTTTCACGCACGACGCATTTTCCAATACTAGTTGGAAAATTACTTACCATAGCTGCCACTTTTTACACAGTGTCTTACCAATCCTTACATTTCAAAGAACCAAATCTTGAATTTTTCGAAAACAAAATGGTTTTATATACTCTTTATAAGTTTTAGATTTTTGTGTTCAAAATAAAAAATAATAGTAATTCGGATTCTAAATGAGTAGAGCAATTTATTTATTTAAAATGTTATTTTAAACTATCAATTTATGTAATTATAGAAAAAATATATTTTATTTGGATGGGAAATGTTCCAGTTGTTTTGCTTCGATTTGAAAATAATATTTCTTTTTTGCTTGGCGATTTGATTTACTTATTTTATGAAATACAATTTTTCTCGATCAAGAATGACATATTTATCAATATAATTAGTGCAATAACTTAAATGAAATATTTAAAATCCGTTACCAACACCAATATTTGAGCTATGTGAAAAAATGTCCTGGGCCTACATCTAGTTGACGTGAATACAGCTACGCAACTTATAATTAATTTGTTTCTACAAACAAAGTGTTGTAATGTGTGTATTGATTGCTAGATATCTATTTTTTATTTTTTACAAAAACCTACAGATATGAAAACAAGATTACTTAATCTTTAGCTAATAAAATAAAATTATAGAAAATAATTATTATTCTTCTCTTTGCTTCCACATGTATTACCAACGTGGTTTACTTACTTTCTATGGATGCATCCTGTAATTATTAAAAGAGAGAATCTGATGCTACACTACCTTTGAACTAGCAACTATTCAATTTTGAATGAAGCGGATCCATTTAATTGACTATATATTTTTAAGATAGCGTTAAGATGGTAAACGTAACAATTCGAATAGAATTCAATTTTATTTTAAATTACTTAACAAAAACTAATATATTTTGATATGAAATGCAATATTTTATTTAAAACTTAAGAATGTTCTATTTTATTTAGAGAACTTATTTTATTATTCAATTATTCAAACTGGATTTTTAAATTGAGAGCACCTACTTAATTTGAATATCAGACGACAACTTGCCGTCTGGTATACAAATCGATAAAATTAAATTTCACAAGCTGGTTGTATGCAAAATGTGATGGCTCTTACTTATTTTGATTTTAAATTATATTTACTTACCTTTAAATTATTAAGAGAGTTGTACAGTGCATTAAGATAATTTCTTTCATTATTGACTTTTTAAGCATTTCCTGAAATGAACTTTTCAGTTTAAAATAACGTCTGCCTTTTCTGCTTATGAGGAGTAGTTTTAGTCTCGAAAATTACTTTGAAACTGAGTACAATTCAACAATAGTTTCTATTTCGTATTGTTTTGAATAAATTCGAAATTCTAAACTTCTGAATTTCATTTTGAATTTCTTTTGTTGCTCAACTGTAATTTGTTTTCAGTTGTAAAACATTTTCGTTATAGAAAAATTCGCGTTTCTATTTAATTTGTCAAAATTCCAATTTATGTAACTACGTTACTCCTAATAAAAAATATATTTATTTATTTTTAGCTTCGCTTCTTACTTTAGAATTTGTTAGTTTTACTATAAATTGATGAAATATCGTGTTTTATATTGATAGTCAAAAAGATAGATCTGAATATATACAAAAAGTCTTGTGGGACAGAATCGAAATGTAAATAGTCAAATCTGTGGGCAAAAAACCAATGAATTCCGACCCTCTATCGTGACTAGGTAAATGGGGGTTGAATTTCAGTTTAAGCCGTCAGTTCTATTCAAATTAGACGGTCAAAAAATTGACTGGCGAATGACAAACCTAACCAAAATTTTATAAGTTACTACCTAAAATTTTACGTTACATTAATCGTGAAAATTATATTAGGTTGAATAAAATAATCTCTGAAATTGAATCGGAAAATTTTAACTAAAAGATTCAATTTTTTATTATATTTTAAATATAAAATTACCGATAGTAAATGTTTTATCATAAAAATTTCTAATCGAAAATAAATTTTTTAAGAAATGATTAGAAAAATAAAATAATGACTGTCTTCTGTAAAATTAAAGAATAAATAATTTATAAATTTAAAATAATCTGTTCATGAAAACACATGATCAAAAGTGAAAAAGTGTTTTAAATGCTTTTCTAAATTTTACTAGTGAATAAGGCAAATTATTTACTTTTCCACTTAGGAAAATAATTTATTTTAAGCAGAGTCTGAAACATGAATCCGAAATTAATGCAGTCTGTGAAAATGATTTAAATAACCTTTTCATTTGGCGTTTTTCCAGTTTATTCATTTAGTTTACTTTTTCACGAAATTAGCATCTTTAAAATGCTGACTTCAATTCAGTTTACACATTGCAACTTACTGTGAATATAAGATTTTATAAAATAAACTTCAAACACGCTTTTAAAGATTGTCTATTACTAATTTATATTTATCAGTTTAAATAGTATATTTATTAAATTTATGTTAAATAACTGTTCGTATCTGAGCATTTAATTGATAAAAACCATAATTCATCATTATTTTATATCAATCACTTAATCTATTTCTGCAGTATTTAACATTTTATTGGGTTTATGTTTTAATATTTACCCATTAAAAAATGTTCTCAATAAATGTACCAAATTTACCCAATAAATATTACTCAAAATAAATAACGGAATTATGAACGAATACTTGCAGCAACCAAAAATTACTTTTTATATATAGTTCACTTATTTTTGGTTAAACCAAAATAATACTCAATTCCTCAATTTTGATTTTAACGAAGATATTGCAAAGAAAGGGAAATGATCTGATTTTAATTATAAAAAAAATAATTTGCAACTTTTGACTCGTTTAACTGTTTAATTTGTTACCACATTTTTTTTAAGTGTAACCTTTTTTTTTTTTTTTTTACAAAAAAGAGAAATTACCTGTATTTTTTTTATAATTAAAAAAAAGGAAAATAAGTCTGCTAAGCACCCTGGTGAAATGGAGTTGAGTGAAAACAACCTTCAATTCGGGAGAAGGGGACTGATTCCTCGGAAATATGCTGCTGCGAGTGCCGTCAAAGGCCATCCATTTTATTAGCCTCACAGTATAGAGTTCTTCCCTATCCCGATTTTTTTTTCTTTCCCTACAGTTTTCAGTGCAGACTCCTTGTGGTCTTCCTCCAACTGTAAGACTGGTGCATAATTGAGAAAGCAGCCTTGTATCTCATGAATCTTTGAAGACATGCTCCTCGAAAAGTATTATGAATGTTTAAAAGAGGTGGGTACTCCAGGGCCAAAAACACTCCCTTTTTGCTGTCGTACACATCCGATCGAGATGTCGGGATTTTTTTTCCTCTTCATACTGTGGATGGGCTGAAAGAGTTGGTACAAAATAAAGACGTGTAAGTTTAAATTTCCCCCTTGCGTGTTTGGCAGCTTTTATTAATTTCTGCATTTGAAATATATAGTGGAATTGTCTGCCGTTACATTTTATATCATTTGGTTTTTAGAGGAAGAATCTTTAAAATTTTTGCTCAATCAATTTCAGGTATACTTTTGGTATCAATATTATTCTTTCTCTAAAAACTGAATATAAAATTAATATTTTTATAATAAATTTCTAAGCAATATTTAGCTGCACTCACATTTCAAATTATTATTGAATTATTTAGGAAACAATTTTTGTTTATTATATTCTATTGTAGGTATTTATTTATTAAATGACTTATTACAATTATGACAATTATTACAGTATTAAATTTTAAATTGAGATGAAATTTTTTGTGTTATTGTCTATATAAATTTAACAATATTTTATCGATTAATATCCTTACTGTCAGATAGAATAAGATTTTTTTTCATTTAATTGAAGATGTTGATTATTTTTTTTTGCAATTATGTGTCCAATTTAATAAATAAATGAGTACTGTTTTATAGAATGCGTTATTAAATAGAGTAACGCCGAATAAATTAAAAGTAAGCCTATTTAACTGTAAACTTCTAATATGAAAATAAAATATGTGTTTGAGATATCAAATCGTGTACTTACAAATATAGTGTACATTGATTTGATTCCACTTTGTAATTAAAATTTCGTTTGTAGCAGAAATACAGGCTATTCTATGTATAGTCATGTTAATACATTTTACACACTAGACTCATTTAACTGGTGCTGTCATCTAGTGACGAATTGTGAAGTAGCAATGGAAGGTATTTTTGAGTTATGTAGCTGGTTTTTATTTCTTTACAATAAATTAAATAAAATATAAACCTGCTAAAAAATCAGAACATGAAATAAATTCTGTAACTTCACAGAGTTCATGGGTATGAAAAATGAAGTGAAATAAACATTATTATCAATAAAAATGGAAATTTTTAAAAACTACTTATATATAAAAGAATTTTATTTTATGTAAGTCCTTCATGGAAATTGAATTATTTATTTTAATTACTTGGGACAATAAATTTCTCATAAAATATTTTTATATAACTTAAGTTAATTTCGATATCGCGAAGTACTAGTAATAGAGAGATAGACATCTTTTTAAAGAGACCCGAGTGGAAGAAAAAAAAGACATATGAAGTTCAAATTTTTGTAAAAGTAGGTATATCTATGTATATGAACATGAACTTCTTGACAATAATTGGAGTAATGTCAAGTTTTCCTGCGCAGAGAATGTATCATTTTAGTTGTTAATCATGTTTGGTTTCAACGAAAACAAATTTTAACATGGAAAGAGGTTTTAAGGAGCCTTAAAATTTAGCTCCTATTTTATATTTTGATAGTTGTATCTAATTAGGATATTGCAAAGCAAGGTAATCCAAATTTCTCCAATAAATGTATCAAAATATTTAAAACTGCCTTAAATTTTCACTCGATTTTTAATTTTAGATTTGAGTTCATGTTAACAAAATTCTGGAGTACCCAAATGCAAAGGTAAAAATTAGTCCATTGAATGAATTGAAAGGATTTCGCTTACAAAGTTACTACCTTTCATTTTTGAATTATATTCATATTTTTAGCTACAATGAAATGGAAAATTTTAATCACTATTTAAAAAAAATTGCAATAGACACCTTAACTTTCGTATTTATAATATTGCATATATCATATATGACTTAATATTTATTATTTTGCTTTGCCTTCCTTTGAAAAATTCGATAATAATGTAAAGCATAATATTCAAAAAAAAATGCACTGTTTTACGTAATAATCTTATTCCGTAAGCTTGGAGAAAATGGCATTAAAGGGAAAGAAACTTTTAATTTCAGTGGAATTATGTACAAGAATTTATAATTTATTTACTAAGCTACTTTCATATTAAATTTTTTATAAAGTCAAACAATCAATTTCTGTTGGTCACTGTATATTCTTTTTAAACTTGTCTAGTTTTAAACATACTTCAAAATCAAAACCCATTTGTATATCTTCAATTGCCATCGAAGTAACCTAATGACATGTATTCAAAGCTGTCATTTCTCTTTTAGCAAGTACAAATCAATGATGATTTTTGCGGAATGGATGTTAACACTCCCTTAGGAGGAAGTATGCCCATTGAAGCCACGCCTGTTCTTACCTATTCCGGACTCCTGCTTACTTCAGTAGCTGCTACTTCCACCCACGATTACACAGTAGCCTTTATGGGCACGGCAACTGGCCACTTGAAGAAAGTAAGTATCATTTTTATTCTTCTTTCATGCGACTTGAGATGCTTCTGAGAGCTATGAATTGAGCCACCTCTACTAACGGCTGGTCGTTGTATGTATTCCTGAACAGTCCTAGCTTTCATTCAGTGCGCGCTCCTCTCTCGTGGGGAACTTTATGAGTCATGTGATCCCATGGTCAACGCAGTTAATTAGTTCTGTCACCTGTTCCACGCGTACCCTTGTCACCTGACTTATCGGAACACTTCCATCAATTTCCTTTCTTCCATTGGATCCGGCGGCTGGCTTCTACCGCCTGTCTCTTGCAGATTGCGCTCCGAGGTGTGGCATTTTTTCCTCTCCAATCTCTCCCGACCTTTCATCATTTTAGCCGATGGCATTTATTTTAATTTTATTTCCCCCTTTTTCTTTTCCTTCTACTCCTCACTGACTCCCAGACTGTGATTTTCAGTTGAAGTGGGAGTTGTATTCCTTTTTTGTTTTCAATACCTTTTCCCCAAAATGTGAAAGTGTGTGTGTGTATGTATGTATATATATATATATATATATATATATATATATATATATATATATATATATATATATATATATATATATACACTTTCGCATTTTGGGGAAAAGAGAGAGAGAGAGAAATTCTTACAGAGTGCGAAGATTTTACATTTTACTGTTTCCCTTTAGTTTTTGTCCCCTGATATCATAAGTGATATTGCTATTTTGGAAAAACTTATCGGCCAAGTGGAAAAAAAGCATTTTGTGTGTGTGTGAGTGAGTGAGAGAGGGAGAGACTTATTTTTATTTGAAATAAAAATAATAAAAGTCATAAGTACATAAAGGATATAAAGACGATGTGCCTAGAAAATAACGTTTTAACTAGCTGGTGTATGTCATTTCCCCATAATACTACTTATTTCCTTTCTTGGGGTAAGCAATTCATATTCCAATTTTTAAATCAGTAACTGCAAAAATATGAATTCGATAATCAAGAATACTCATAGTCTGTATTTGTCTAAATGATGTACATTTTATTGTTATTCTTTTAATTTTCTCTTTCTCTCAACTATTTTAAACTTCTGCTCAATAATTTCTAACTTAATAAGTTGTGAAAAATATTTCTCCAAATTAATTGCCTGGTGAAAAATAAACTGATTCTCTTTTAGTTTCACTTAATTCATAGGATACTCTTTGAATGTTGCCTGATTTCAAAGAAACATTAAAATGTGATATTTATCACTTTCACAAATATCATTGATATACAAAGAATAAATAAAGTAATAGTTAAAATAAATATCTGTTTAACTTCTGTGTTTCTTTTTTCTTTATTTTGTTACAGTATTGTCAAGTTAAAGCCATTTTATCAATCACTACCTTTTCCGAAGATCTTTTTCTAGATCATACTCTCAAATCAGAAAGAATGCAACCTAAAAAGACACAAACTGATAGATTTGGTATAAACCGATAAAACCTCAAAGTCAGAAAAAGCTATATCCAACTCTATTCGCTCAATCAATAGAATCAAACCCATGATGGGTAATTCAAAAGATATCGAGTTTAATGTTTTCAGCTTAAACGTGCCTTATTCTTGGCAAAACGTGTCGGATAAAGCAGAAAAATGTCATAATGTGAAGTACTGATCGATTTAAAAATCTTAAATGAAATGAAGTATTCTACCAATAATCTACTTATTTATATCTTATATTTGACCTTTTTACAATTAAATAAGTTTTTTTGATATTTCCAAACTACTAAGGAATGTGGAACTGTCAATGGTAACCTCATCGCGAATTCTGACTTTAAAAAATTAAGTTTGAAATTTTTCATTTAATGCTTGCTAAAACTGCAACTAATAAGTTATTCTATTTTTTAATTAAATGTTCTGTGAAAATTCAATAATCTTTTATAATTTACATGTTCGAAGAGCATAATTCTTTAATTTTTCAATGCCGTATCGTATAAGGGCTAAAATGAACTGTCTTCCTTCATCTATAACCGCTCACTCGATTAATAGTAAAAGCAAAATTCCCTTTTCACTCGATCAAAAGTACCCCAATAGCTCTCTTTCCGTCTTATTTTGAACTATATACAGAAATAAATTTTATGCTTCAAATGAGAGTAGCTATTTGAAGAGTATGAGACCTATTGTTGGACTCATTTTTTCTGAAGTTCCATAGATTAGAAATAAAGAAATTTTTCCACCGCGCCATTTCAATTCTCATTTATTTTTAGTGTACCAAAATGTAGAGTTGTGCTGACTGCCAGTCAATAGACCACGCTACCATATTATCTGCTTTTTACAGTGCTTACATTAAATGATTTCATCCAAAAAGACGAAACGCTCGGGGACGTGACAAGCATCTTTGGACCCCTGAGACCGAGAATAAAATGTCAGGAAAGAGAACTTGCGAGGGTGGAAAAAGGGAGGGAAAAAGGAAAAATGAAATCCTGGAGGAATCAGAGACTAATGCGATGTCTAAGCTGCAGCTGAATCAGCTTGTAACTTGCGGAGTCTGCAACTCACCGTTTCGCTGGAAGAGTTGAGGAGAAGGGTGCTGCTGCCCCCACCAACGAATTTCTTATTCCCCTCACCCTCGATGTTTGAGTGAGACGAATTTAATACACTTCCTGATTGGAGGTATCTTCCTCCCCCATCATGACAATTGATTTCCGATGACGATTACCCACACCACACCCATCGGTTTGGCTCCTATTTTCCTCCAAATCACCTAAATGGTTGGAGAGTGATCTCTTTTACCATGCCACTCCTTCTATTATGCAAGAATCATTTCTGGAAAAGCGATCTGTAGAGCCAAACTTATGTCTGGAAATCTCGAAAAGCTTTTGATAGGTTATTGTTAACCTATCTCAGCCTGTATGAGCCATCTCTGGTAAAGTTGGCTTTATGAACGTATCGAGGGAGCTGTGTATGCTAATCTCGCTACTTTGTACGATTCTTTGAACTTTTTGTCATGCCGAATCCAAATCCGTTTTCTTCATTACTCCATTTAACTTTTCGATTTATTTTTAATCCTATTCCATGTTTCCCAAATATTTCTTTTTTACTTTGCCATCTTTTAGTCTATAATAAAAAGAACGCTATTTATAAGATATCGATTAAAAAAAAAACACAATTTTCTTTTTCAAACGAAAAAGAACTGGACATTTTAAGTAAAACTTTCTTTGAAATGCTATTGAACATTGAAAATTGTTACATTCATAAATTTAATGTGTTTATATAACTAGACGGGTAAAAATATTCTTTTCGATATTTTAAAATTCAGTTATGCTGAAAGAAATAATTTACTCATAATAAATGATGCATACATTATGATACATTAGACTAGAATAATTTATACAAATTTTCATGAACAAACTCATTCATCATCTACTTAAATTCAGAAAAATTTGTCCATAACTATTATTTTCTCATCATTCTTCAAACATAAACATAAATTTAGTAAGCAAATATTAATTAGTTTAGTGGGAGAAAATTTAAATCTATCAATAAACTATTAACTACTCATTACTAACCTTTAGTCAAATGCCGATCATTCTAACGCCTATGATACTATGTGAAAAATATGGATGCATAAAAACTGTGTTCATAAATCTGTCCTTAATTTGTTTTTCGCATTCAATTTGAAATTTTAAGGTAATTATACAATTAATTATTTTATATTTACTATTAAAGTATCAAATTACTCAAGTAATCAATAATTCTTATCATATTCCAAAATAGCTCAGAAAATCTTTTATCTGTCGGATAAGAAAATAATAATTGATTTATAGTGCATTGACAGATCATTCTCATTGGATCCCTTCCCGTAATATAATTTTTTAGTAACATTATTGACTGCTTAGTATTTACACTGAAAATGACCAATATCATTTAGGTCGAAAAAATGTTGGTATGTATTCAAACTTTTCAATGTGATTAAAAATTTATATCTCGCCAACTTGAAAATAAATTCCTAAATATGTTAGTAATTTTACCTTAATGAATCCCTTCTTCAAGTGCAATTGGAATTTTAATTATCTCTTGCTACCGAGCGTCAATATTGTCAATAAAGACTACCATCTCAATTAAGAAGGAAACTTTTATTCGCTTCTGAAAATTTTCGATGTCAGAAAATCTTTTCATCTACCATGCCTGAAAATGGAGATCTAAACACATTGACAAATTATCCTTAATGAATCCCTTCCCAGGTCATAATCGGGAATTTCTTTATTATCATCGCAATAAGGCTGGAGCTCCTCATCCGGACGAAAATCCCTCTTTTATCCCTGTTCTGCCCTCTTCAGCTGCCACCTCAAGGAGACCCTACTCAAAAAGCATTTTCGAAGAAAAACGTCCACCTCTTTTAAGGAGGGGGAGTTGCTCTGCATTGAATTCTTTCTGACTGAGGGAATGGTAGCTGGAGCACTTCAAGTAGACTTGGTCTTTCTAGATTCTACTGTAGGTACTTCTACCCATTTTATTTACTTCAAAGAAGGTCTTAATCCATTGTGTGTTTAGCTTTGTACTCAAAGCAATTGCCTCTTTTATTCCTTAGGATTTCTACCCCCACATCTTCCTTGAAAGAGCTATTTTTTTTTTTCCTAGAGGAATTCTCTTTTACATTTACAAGCCTGATTTTAAGGTACTTTTTTTTTATCACGTTGTTATTTTGGTTGGGTTAAACAAGAAGAAAAAAAAGAGCAGGTAAAACTTTTTTTCCTCATTTTATATTCGTGGTACCTTGGGAATATGCGGTTTTTTCGAATCCTAGTTGGGCAGAGAATTTAGTTAATTTTTAATTAAAAATTTTATTTCCGCTTAGAATAGAATTAAGGCTATTTATTTTTTAATTGAATACCCAACTTGTTTGATCGTTTAAAATTTTATTCCTAAAATATATACAAATAACTTTTAATAATAGTCTAACTAGCTTTGTGAGTAACTGTGCTAACGTAGATCCTTAAATTTTTATGTTAACTGAATGGTTGTATTTAGTTTTGTGTCACTTAATTTTGCTTTTTTTCTACTTAAGATTGATTTTGACACCAACTCTATATTGTGCATCTAAATAAAATATAAAATTAAGTATTTCGCTTTTTTTTTTTTTTTTTTTTTTTTTTTTGTCCAGTCTGTATGAATTTGATTCCTATAAATAAGAACTTAAAAGTTTTATTTAATTCCAAATCTTCTGAAAAAAAATTGAAACTTTAATTTATAATCCAACATGCGCAGTTCAAGCAGAATATGAAGCTACATGTTCAATAGAGTTGTCGCGATAACTTCCCCAATGACGTGGGTTTGAATTGCGGGCCATGTCATAGGTGTTGTTTGGCATAAATCCTTTCTTGTCCTGCTTGCTAATTAAATGTCGCCATGAGCAAATATTAGTGTTTCAATAGTTGCATAGATGCACTTAATGTGATGGAGATCTACCCAAACATTTCTACCTTCTTATTTGCTGAGAAAATAAAACTTTTCATCAGTGTTCTCTATCCTTGGTACAGGAAAACATAAATGTTCTTTTACCTATTTCATCAATTATTTAAAGTTATATGATCCTTTTATAAGTGAAAATTTTTTATCTATAAAGTAAAGATTACGATCAAAAAAATTCTGCAAAACTCTCCTGAATGAAAATCATTATCAGAAATGAATTTGGCCCTGTTCTAAGCTTATTATTTCGCAGAACTGTAAGTGCTGATTATAAAAATAGTTTATAACCAGGAAAAAAATATTTTCAGTGAAGACTACTATGCAAAACTTGATTAATCTTTCTCTTAAAGTATTATTTAATCTAAAAGCAAGCAAGCGCAATCTACGAAATTTCTATAGGCCTCGCGAAAAAAAAAATGTTGCTGGAATCTCGATTTTCTACAACAATGTGTCCTTCATTTGTACATTTTCATTCCAACTCCAAATGACATTTCACTTTATAAAAAATGTTGTTCTTTTGACTCAGAAGAATTTAAAAAATAATAATAATACTTACGCCCCGAATATTTGCCATTGGAGAGTGTTTGCTTTACTTTGTTTTTTGCTGCAAAATAAAAGTCCACTTCTCCAAAAATGCTTCCAGCTGAAAAATAGCGGATGCTTCTGGAGCAGGAAGGTGATTCTTTTGGAATCACCGTCCTACTTCTTTTCCACCCTCCTAACAGCTTTGGAACGCACAAACCACACAAGTTTAAAAGTCTATTTTCGAGATATGTTCCCCCCTTTTTTTTAAAGTGTGGGTTGTTCCCTCTTCTGAATGGGAGCTGTGTTGTAATGGCTGCCGTTGGGTCTTCCTCATCCCCTTCTTTCTCTCTGGATCCAGACATTGGCACTATGCCAAGTGGCGTCTCATCTTTTCAATGGCATCGGATGAGGGGCACTGGAAAACTGCCCCTGAAATCGTTTGGCATGGTGGGAGGGGTAAGATGGGGAGTTGGGAAAGAGAGGGAACACCTGAACGGGCAAGAGAACAAAATAAATTCGCTTGGTTGTAGTTAGAGGGAAAGAAAGTTATTTATTTTATGGTTTTATCGTAAAGTGAGAGGGTGATGGCAACGAAGCGCGGAATTAGATGTGTTTTAATTTTATTTGTATGTTCGATTATGTTTATTTTTATGTTTCTTCCCTAGTAAACAAGAAATGCTGCTAACGAAACCCAAATTATTTCATAAAACAAGCTATTTCATAAAACACAAAAAATAATAGTAAATAGATAACTTGATTATCTCACTTTTGCTGTCACATTTATCTGCCTCATTATGTGCTGAAATGAAACCTTTTACTTGTATATTTGTATTTCCTCTTTTTCATTTATTTATTTTTGGTATTTGTATGACGAAGCATTTAGGACTAAATCATGAAATTTATATGACAACAATTGACCTCACTTAGTGTATGTGGTCAGGTAACAGTAAAGTAATCACTCTCATATATATTAAGAAAGATATGTGAATCAAATATATTTATTTATTTGATTTTCCGCTTGATATATTCTTTGAATAAAAAATTTTGTATCTTACGAACCAGCTTATATAAGTGTTGAAAAAAGTCTGCAGTTGCATTCATTTACCTCAGTAGTCTGGTTCTCCTGCTTCAATTATTAACGGAAGTCTATTTCACCTGTTTATATCATGTAAAATTACTAGAAATTTTTTGAAAAATTTGTTTACACACACACAACTATATATATATATATTTTTTTTTTAATCTTGAAAAGAACATTACCATACGCTTTTATCTAGTATTGTCAAACAAAGATGTTATTACCTAAAGACATCTGGATTCTAGAATTATATATGGTACTCTTAGACTTATATATTATCAGTTTCCTCATAATTATTTCTGTAGCATTAAAATAAATTACAGTTTAATCGGTAGCTGCTGTTATATCAGAATATCGGAAAAACTTGTATTAGTCAGTCGATATCAAATATGGGGGAACTATTGGAAAACTTAACAGAGAGTGGTAAAAAAGATTGACTATACTCTTGCCAATCTTTTTGATAAGAGAATAACAGTAGGAAAAGAGAGAGGGTGAGAGAGGTATAAAAATGGATGGTTAGTAAAGATGATTGACTATTCTCGCCCTGGCTGCTAACGTTGCATTTCTCTAAACGTTAACAGAAGACCGATTTCACAGAGCAGTGGAAATACTTTATATTGAAGCCGTAACAAAATGATCAAGAAAGAAAAAAAAGTTTATAGTATTATTTGGTTGTCAAAACTCTTCTGAAACTTATCTATACAAGTTTCATATTGATTTCTATATTTGGACTCGTAAGAAGATACTTTGCAAATTTTTACCATACACATTTATGTCAGCAGAAAGAAGCTCCTGTCAAAGAAGCTGCTTTCATATTCAATAATGCAGTTTCATAATCACACTTTCCAGTTTTTATAATTAAGTTAAAGTACTTGTTTTGCCGAGCAGTTTTTGAACTAGATCCAGATGCTTTTAAAAAAATTAAACGAAAAATTCTAGATAAATCTAATAAAAAATCCAAAATCTTATCTGGGTTACAACTTAAAAGCTAGAACTCTTTAAAAAGCAAAGAATTTATTTCATACATTTCTACTTTATCCTTCACTTTGTGTCGTCATTCCCCCGGAATAGTTCCTCTTTACTCCTCAAGAAAACCGGAAAAAAGAAGTGAATTAGGATGCCAGTTTTTATTTTACAAGCTTTTCCTTTTCGGCAAGACAAGGTAACTTGGAGATACCGCATTAAAGTTTAAAAATTGTAAAATTTTTATTTATATGAAAAGAGTAAACAAAGATGGCCGAACAATGAAACTCGTGTCCCTCATCCCTACTCACATGTCTCGCCCGGAAACAGCACGAGTAGCAGATAAAACTCCTAAATAACTGCCTTCGTAACAAGTGGTGAGGCGCCTACGTTTCAGCGATATATCGTAAATCAGGTCCTCCAGAAATCCATTCCACTTTAAATATTCTGTTTCCGGAATCTTCCTACAACTGCCAATAAAAAGAGGGTAAACTCAGAATCTGGCTACGGGACTATAAATTCCTCTTTGATGCATGTGTGTGTATGATTCCCTGACGGCTATAAAACAAATCCTGAAAAAATTGCCCAACTTTGGGGTTGTTTATTTACTTGCGAGAGTAAAAGTGCTTTTAAAAAAAGAGCAAAACAATAGGGCTTTTCTAGGTAACCACGGATCATCTAACTCTGCCTCGCATTTTTGCTATTTCCACTCTTCACTTTTATTTAGGAATATTTGCGAACGGTCTCATATTTTAAATATTGCTCAGCTTCGGCACCAAAGCTGGACGCGAACTCATATCAAATTTTTGTTTTCTGGAAGAGCGTTTCTTGTGTGAATTGCAGGAACATTTCACATCTCACGTTTTGAATAAACAAATCACTTTACAAAAGGGAACTAATTACCCCAATGTTTTTACGAAGCTTCACCAGCAAAAAATAGATTTTCAGTTTGGTGTGTAGGGAGAAGTGAATTTTCATTGCGTATTTTATTTTCAATTCGAAAAAATCTTGCAAATAAAATTAAGCTTTTTTTTTTTTTTTTTTTTTTTTTTTTTTTAATAAAATGCTCTGTGGAAACGGGCTTCTGTTAAGAACTTTTTGGTCTTTTTTAAGAAGATTTAATCATAAACAGTGAAGTCTGCAATTTGTTAAATGGTAAATTACAAAGAGGAACCCCATGTATTAGTAAATTTACATATTTTTTCTATTTGCAGATATTTTTGTTTAATGACGTTTGGAAAACAGAGATAAGTAGCTGTTGTTGATGTTTCTGGTACTTCCCACTAAAAATTCATAGTTAAAATTTTATTCACGAGAAACTGAAATTTAAAATAAGAGTGCAATTTTTTTAATAGTAAATTACAAATAGGGATAAACTTGAGCATGAGAGAACAATTTCTTTTTTCCTTAATGAAGAAAAGAAACTAAAAAGTCACTTTAGAATAGTTATAGCTATACAGCATTCCTTATTTGTCACTGAAATTAAATAATGCGGTTAAAATTTTAATATTTTAAGAATTCTAATTAAATTAAATTTCGATTTCTCTTTCTTGGGAGATAGTTAAGGTCATCGAGATATTAAAGTTGTATGCTAAGCCCAACTGACGTTGGTATCTTTAAATTCCCTCATTCGTTCGAAAATTTCAATTCACAATTTTTTTTTAAATGTGCCTATTCTTTTGAACCACTGCCCTTCTAAAGGAGCCAGTTTTGCACATTAATACGCTACTCCCCAGTAATCACGCAAAAGGGAGAATCGGAGGGACTTCCTCTCGGGCGGCGTTGTAAACCTTACCGGAAACCCATTTTAATTTCCTTAAGATATTTGCTACAGAGTTAAGAATCGAGCCAATTAATAACGCAGTCCGAAGTTCAGAACAACCCTGTTTTTTGTCAAAGATAGCAGCAAGGTGCATCTGAATGCTTTTATTTGTTTTTTGCTGACGCATTGTAACACTTCCGACATAAACGAATAAATTCGACGAGGGAGCGGAAGGACAAGTGTGGGAAGAGAGTATGGTTTGTTACCTCATTGTTAGTTTTGAGATCAGAGAGCCCCTTCATTTATGACAATCATTAATATTTATGAATTCATAATATTCTAATAAGAAGTAGGAGCTGCTGTGGAGGTGGGATTTTTAATGGAAGCAGTAAAGAGTGAGTGGATGTGTGCATCGGAAAGAAACTGCAACTTCTATATATAATGAGCATGACTAAAAGGAAGCCGAATTCACCACACGACACAAAGAGTTATCCGATTCCAGGGACTCAGTAATTAAGAAAGAGGAAAAACTCGAGTGATATTTGTCGGCGTCATTAACCATTGATCGCGTCCTCAAAATGGCGCTTTTTGAAAAGGGGGAGGGAAAAACTTTTGTGAAAGGAAAGGATGCTTCAACTTCGGAATGCAGTTCGTGAATAAAGTAAATGTGAGTAACTAAAGAAAAAGCAAATTTTTGAAAAGAACTTAAATGCCTACTTAAAGAAATCTTCTAACCGACTCCTTTATTAAGTTAGATTTTCGCGAATTCACGAAATTAAGTAATTTATTTATCCTCCCTCTTTGCTCTTGCTTTTATTTTCTTCCTTGTCTTCGATCACAGTTAACATAGGGATTTTTATATTGGCTCTCATTGAACTATGCAAATATGGCACTTGTGTCCCTCAATCCCAATCAGATTACTCTTATTAAAATATTCCGAGTGAGGAGGAGAAGTGACGCATATAGTAGTCAAAATAATATCGCTGTCCATTTATTGGATTGGAGTCATATTTATTAAATGCATGGAATATATTAAATATCTCCTGTAAGATGACACGTTTGAAAGATTTGATGTCAATGCTTTAAGAGAGCATAACACGAAAGCGCATTGTTTGTATAAAAGAAACCTTTCCAAAATGATTAGATTCTATAGGATTATAACACTTCATTGCATCTAGTGAAAATAATCTTTGTAGCTACCACATTTAACTCACTATTAAATGAGGAAATGAATGTTAGTCAATTAAAATACGTATTCTTATAATTAATGATACAACTTGCATAAAACTAAAAAGAAATTAAAACATTCCGTTTCTATCAGAATGATCTTTTATCACGAAATTTAACATTTACTACAAGAAAAATTTTCTGATAAAACTGCTTTTCCTACAAAACCATAATCGTGCTGCGAAAAATTACTGGTTAGCGTTGAACTTTGGGATTGAATAAAATAATTTATTCCGAGTGTGCTGTTTTCAAAACTAGATTATGTTTGATAATTTAAGGACCATTGATTCTCTTGGAGATGATTCGAAGCGATAATTATTCATCAAGCAGAGCATCTATCAATAAGACAAACAATGAACAACGTTAAGAAAAAGTGTTCTTCTAATTGGATTCCTGCCAGGTATACGTTTCAGGCGGGTGGCGTCTGAGGGGAAGAAATTGATGACTGTTGCAGCGAAAGAGTTCCTACCTTCCGCATACTTTTTGTTACTAATACCAGAGGAACACGGGAACGTAATAACCACTTGAACCATGGTACGTGGCAAAGCCTTTTCCAGCTTATCAGAGAGAGAAAGGAATCGATGAAAAGTGGCTATTTGGCTATCGATTGTCAGAGATGGAAAAGCAAAGCTACCGGATACATCCGGCAGTGTGGGGGTCATCATTTCGTTTTCTCGTATTCAGAATTTTCCCCTATCTTCTCAAGTTAACGAAACAAAATGTGAAATTTCGAATTTAATGAAAAATCCGCGTCTTCTTGATGGTGTGGTTGGGTTTCAAGCTCCTGGGCATCATTAGGAAGTGTGGCGAAAGCATTTTATGCAAAAGCTGAACCATTTCAGACCGAGTAACTTTTTTTTTTTTCACTCTTGAGTAAAAATATTAAGAAAGGAAGGCTACATATTAGATTAAGTTTTCATTTCCCATTGATATACCTCAATTGCTTCTCATCTTAAAGATTGCACTTGTTGGGAAAGCTCAAGTTACGAATATTTGGCAATGTATGTTCGCTTAAGCTGGATTTTTAAAAATGTTTAGATGCTATTTCTTGTGTCGAAATGTTCACTCAGATTGTTACATTAAAATTGTTCTGATTTTAAATATTCCATTTAAATTCAGCTTTCTTATTTATTTTGTACCATCAGGTCAATCCAACCTGCTTGCGGGGGAAAATTCAGATTTAGAAAAATAACGGTATTTGTGAATTATTGCCTTTGCCAGCAAGACATTATTCTATAGAAAGATAAAACCTCTTTTCATGGTACAAAACGCCATTTCATGTCGCGAAATCAGTTCGTACATCAACTCAAAAGGAACCGAATGAGGTGCTTACAAAAAATTTCTGTTACAAGTGCTGTTTAAATTAGGACTCCTTTCAAACTCGTTCCAATCCATTTCCGATCAGTATCACAGTATTCAATTCAAATTGAAACGCGTTAATGTTAACTGTGGGTTAAAGCAATACTTTTTCAAAAATCAGACAGTAAATATCGCTATTTTTTTAAGAAAATTATGTGACAAAGTAAAAAGAAAAGGGAATCTGACATTTTTCCCTCAACTCCTAGTGATTACATACAGATGTCAATTTAAAAAGTGTGAGAAAGTATTTGCAAATGCTTCGACAGATGTCAATTTAAAAAAATGTGAGAAAGTATTTACAAATGCTTCCATTATGGAAGCAAGAAGAGTCAGAAAAGTGACATTGCTGCAGAAGAAAATTTAAATTAAATTTAAATCAGCGTCAAATTTATTACGGCTTAAATTTTTTATAAGCACTGTAATCAAAATTTCGAAAGAAGACTGTCTATATTTTAAGTTAGTCCGTGCGAGACCAATATCCTAACATAAGTTTCATTCCATTCCTTGTTCTCAATTCAAAACCGGGCAAAAATTCAGTGGAAACGTTACGGGATATTCTCA
The DNA here is from genome assembly GCA_030067965.1 of Latrodectus elegans. Lineage (NCBI taxonomy): Eukaryota > Metazoa > Arthropoda > Arachnida > Araneae > Theridiidae > Latrodectus > Latrodectus elegans. Next base: position 3,893,594 of record CM057817.1, on the reverse strand, counting down.
TTGATGTTATTCTGAAAGAAATTCTTGGAATCCTGAAATATTGTTGAATTCCTTTTTTTAATTTTTTACGTTGTGGATTTTAATAAAACTTGGAGAAGTGAGGTTAACAAGAAAAAAAATTCCTCAAATTTTTAGCGGTAAATTCAGGACACTTCATGAAGTGAATCTATTGCTGGAATGTGAAATATTTGTCTAAATAATAATTTGTTTTTTTTTTTTTTTTTTTTTCTTTAACCAATTTCTTTCGAAACTAAATATAAATTGCTGTTTTCCGCAAAGAAACTTATAAAACTCAACCTAATTTATTTCTTTTTGAGAATTATTTGTTCTTTATGATTAATAAACAAAAATTATTCTTAATAAAAATGCTTATGGTGCAATTTTTAAATTCTTGTTGCTATAGTATACTCAAATATTTACTGATGTTAGACAACATTGTAAACTTAGCCGTGATTTTCATTTCGTGAAATACCAGTAAAATGTTAAAGATAATGAAAGATTGCATTTTGAATATTTTTATAAAATATGTTTGAAATAATCGCAAAAAACATAGTGTTACACATTTCTATAGAATATATTTTAGAAACGCTGACAAACATCTTTTTCAATTTACATTCAGAAGATAATTTATCTTACGGAATTTTTATTTACACAGTTTAGAAACAGCAAAATAAATATAATTTCTTAATAAATATTGCATTTTTAAACCATTTCTTTTCATTAAAAATTGCTTCAAATAATTTCTTCAAATCGGCCTTCAATAACTACGCTCTCGACCTTCTTGATTCTTACGACACCATTGTCAAAATATTGGCGACACAATTCAATAACAGATGGTAGTATTAAAAGAGCTGGCAAATAAATAAAGGGCAAAATGAATATTCAGTCTAACAAAAATATGAATGTAATTAATATAGGGTATAAATTAAAATGCCTCGCTCGAAGCGGAAATTTGAAAAGAAAAAACTCCATTTGACAATACATATACAGGTGCATATAAATTTTTCTAGCAACTTATTAGTGAATATCGGAACACTTCCTCCCCCTTTACTCGAACTTCCGCACTATACTCGATCTAATTGTTTTCATTAATTCTAAAACTGAAAAAGAAATGGGGAAAATAAAAACATAAGCGAATGATTTATCTCCTCTTTTCAATTAGATTCGAATAAAAATTCAAAGAGGAATGGTTGGAGGAAGAATAAAAAATACTTTTCTAGTTTACTTCAACTTCAAACTTCAACCATATTGTTTCGATGCCCCACTTTTACGGTTATAATCATTTATTTTTGCTTCACCATTTTTTTCCCTTCCCGCTACTCATTTGAAAAGATCGAAATTATTGCTTCATTTCTTGAAATCATCTCACCTTAATAAATTTCAAAACGATCCATTTTTTCCCCGATTTTCTATGCGCTATTAATTTTTTTCGGCTTTTCCAATAATTTAAAAATAAGGACTAAGTCGAAGGAGTGAGAGGGATGTGTTGGTTAGCTGAATTCTGAATACTTAAGTATTTTTAAAAGATTTCTTCCATCAATTAAACATCTAAATGCCTCAGTATTGATCCCTTAAGGGCGATGAAGAATATTATTCTTTTAAAGATTGATAAGGAACACTTAAACAAATAGATAATACTCCTTTGAATAAATACTTTTTGCATCTCCTTGTACCTTATAATTTTCTGCATACATTATTTTTATATCTTGCGTTTATTTAATTATATTTGTATTAAAATTTTAACTGATTCTATTTTTTGTTTATTCCTTTGTGTCAAATTTCAGAATTAAGAAGTAACTGAATTTTTAATGTTTGTATTCTAAAAAGAATTTACTATGAAATATTTATTAAATCATGAAAGGAATAATTATATTCTCTGTATTGATTCGGGATATCAGATTTTGAAGAGCAAATAAAAAATTTTCATTAAAATATTTTAAAATGTATTCTGCATTTCACTATACTGGTTGAAATTTATTTTTGCTAGAAAAATAAAGAAATTATTACATTGTCATTTAATAATGATGTCAAAATATTCTGTGTAAAATTAGTAACATTTATTCCTCAAAATAATTCAACATAGATAGTGATTTTATTTCAAAACTTAGAAGAAAACATGTGTCTGTGAGTGAAAAAAACAAAACATTTCAAACACACCCTTTCTAGCTGCAATTTTTACCTTAAAGATTCTCAGTAGAACTTTTTTTCCTAATCAATCAATTTTCCTAGAGATTTTTTATCACTACATTTATTTCATATCCATTTTAACATTGTGACATAGAGGAAACACATCATCTGACTACGATTTTCATAAACTGCCTATTAGCCGAAATTGAGTGCACTGTATCAGTTTCAGTGGGCTATTTAACTTTTCAAGTTTATTGTAAAATTTTTATGGCACCCTTTTCTGACTATGAATAGATAGACCATATGAGAACATTATGATACATCACTCTTACCGATACATCATAAAAAACCATCGTCCCAGTCTACCGCTAAATAAGGGTCCGTTAAAAAATGATCGCATTTGATTCTTGTGTGCTTTTTCCAAATATTGGCAGTTTTCATAACTAACGCTACGATATAAAGATAACAATTTCAAGATAAAAGATTTGCATATTGATAAAGTTTACGATTCAATCGAAAAGGTTTTTCTCACCCTTTTCTGTTGCTAATTCTGTGCCGTCCAAACAAGAACGGCTCTCCCTATTTCTCATTAATCACTGCGATTGATAGTCTCAAAACCAAGTGAACCCATATTTTGAAGATTACAAACTATAGATTTCCTAACTTCTTAAGATGTATTTGTATTGTATTAGTACTTCAGGAATATTTGTACCTAAAAAATCTCTCTAAATGAGTTTCGAACCAACTGCTTGAAGTTAATATAATTCATTTTTCTGCTTCTACACCCCAATCTAAATTTTTCTTCAGTACAAAAGACAGAAAAGTAAGCGCTTATCTTGGAGTACTTGAATCTCTGGATTTTTCAATGCACCTTTTTTTTTTTATTCGTGTTGCGGGTCAGCAGTTGCCTCCTGCGTCATCAAGTAAATAAAATACACTGGAATGGACACTTCGGGAGTTCGGTGCGTTGCGGGGTGTCCTCAAAATTAGTCGATATTCAAAGTCAGATTAAATGAAGCGCCCACCTTATCACTCTGAACTCTTACCTGGCCGATTTACCACGTAACTCTCTTTCTTAAATCCACATCTCCTAATCCCTACTAGTTCTAATCATCTGTTTTCTTGCAAAGAGTATCCTTTGGATGGGAACTTTCGTAAAATTATTTCAGAAAGGGAATTTTGGATTGGGAAATTTCTCACTGGAGATGGGGGAAAAACAGTCATTAATTATGAGAATTAGTCCGAGCCTTCGAGATTGGAAACGATAAGCTCGGGCATTCTTTCATGGCAGTCCTCCTGGAAAGAAGTATAAAACCCTCCCCTCCTTGAACTCATTGGAGCACAGAAGCAGACCCACTTTCCCCTCCTGGCTCCGTCTGTAAATCATTCTTTTATCTTCTTTGCAGCTCTTCGTTTTCAATTACATATTCCTCTTAATCCCTTTTCTCAGGCATTTCCGGTCCGTTTTATCGGAAAAATGAAATTAAATTTGACGCGAAGCGCAAAATTAAGAACATTTCTCTTCGATTATCATGCCACAACACGCGCACCTTTTGCATCTGGCGTTGCATCTTCGTATGTACTCGAAAGATGCTGGTCTGGAAGTGGATAGGGAAAAAAAACTAACTGCTAAGTATACACATAATCTCGAGCGTCTGAGAGGAGGGAGACTTCCATTTTCGATAGCCGCACCTGAGTGTATCACTTCAATTACTTTTACTTTCGGATTTTTGGCGCAAACAGACGGTAGTGAAAGCATCTGAGACCGATATAGCTCAGTTGGTGCGCATTCTTACGTATGTAAAATATTGGCGTTATTTCCCCGCATTTATTTTGCTTCGTTTCCCTTCGCAATGGTACAAAACGATTTTTTTTAAAAAATGTAGATCTAAACTCGATGCGTTAACTTTGAGCAGTAGTTAATTATTCTTCCTTAAAAAAAAAAAAAAAAAACTTGCAATTTGAAATAAAAACTTTGAAGAAACTCTCGCTGTAATTACAAATTTTATAACGAAAATTCTTTTCAGCTAAAGTTATTTTAAATTGGCAACACTGGGGTTTTAATCAAATTTCCATTTTCAACTCTAATAAATTTATCAAAAAAAGATTTTTTAGAAAATTATTATTTCTTGCGCTAATTATTTTTCTGTAATGATTATACTTTTTTCTAATCTTTGGAAAATTTTAAGCGACTATAAACAAGTAACGATTAAATTTTTGTTGCAGTTAAATTCATAACAGTATTTAAAATTCATATATTTCAGCTTTCGAACTGCTTACGAAATTAAATTTGTAAGTAACCTAGGTCCGTGCAGCATTAATCTAATGACACAAAAAAATTCTCCCTATGTTAATTTAAAAAAAAAATTCCATTTTGGTATTGAATAACATCCCGTTACTTCCACGGGTAAGTGATGGGCATACTTTTAGATAAGGTCATCTTTCACTTTGTGAAGAGCGTACCGAAAAATATGATATTGAGTTCTTTACGTGCAAAAATGAATGCATAAAAAATTTAACAGTTTCACATAAAAAAGTGTTATAGAAGCTTGTCTGAATTTTTCATTTTCAACTATCATAAAATACTAACCGATTACATAACACTATAGTGGGAGCAGTTTTAAAAGGCAGCGCCTTTATATCATCCGATTTCTCCTTAGCTTGTTTTCGAAAATAGCGAAAATGATTCACGTTATTTCCAAAACATGTTCTGAAAATTTTGAAAATCAAGTTCAAAAAGTTTTAAAGAATTTCAAATGCAAACACTATCAAAATGTTGTACTAGATTTTGATAAATATTCTATCTTTGTATTTTCTTAACTTGTTTAATATCTTTGAATAAAATGTACCCCCTTTTTAAATTTTTAATATCTTCTCCTCATATAATTATTTTTTCGTTTTATGTCTAAATTATTGCTAGAAGATGCAATTATTTAAAATAGTTTAGAATGTATATTAATAACTAATTTATCTATTATGTGTATGAATAATTTTAAAAGTTGTAATGAATCTCTCAAATGAACTATTCCCATATAATTAACATTAGGAGTATATACATTATATTGAATCTTATTAAGTAAATAAGTGAAACTATTCTGTATGATGATCCGTTGAAAATGATGTGTTATTTCAAGGGAAACATACTTTTTTAAACGTGTAAATTATTTTAAAACTATTTTGTGATATAAAAAATAATAAAATAAACCCTTTTATCTTCTTAAATTCAAGTATTAAGAAAATTCAATGTTTTTTCAAATAAAGAGAAACTTATTAAAATAGTGAAGATTTGAAACAAAGGTAGCGAATGTGAAAGTAAAATCATGAATGCAGGGGAAATAACCCGTTCACATCGGCATTCGTAGGGAAGAGGGCATCATGGGAAGTAGGATTGACAAGAACTCCGCTTCAAATCGAATTGAATTGAAGGACAAGTTTCTGGGAACTAGTCGAACCCCATCGAATGCGAGTGGAAAAAAAGGAAGCCTCAAATAATAGAAAGCGAATTGGAAATGCTACCCGAAAGTGCAATTGGCGAAAGTGGATTGAACAGTGAAGAGTACAGGGTCCCCATTAATGTTGGGGGCCCTGATGGTGCGTCCCCATCAAAAAGGTCCGCCCCTTTAGCGCCCTCTCATCACGAAAGACAATTTTAGTCATCGAATATCGACCCACTCCGTAGTTTTTCTTCGCCTGGTCCGGAGAATGTAGGAGGTGGGAGAGGGATATTCGATGTAACAAAACGGAACGAGAAGAACCAAGTGACTGGATTAGAAACAAACCGTACAAACAAAACAAAATACCACCAGATTTCACCACAAATTGTTCCATTTCTGACGATGCCTCAAAAGAATAAATAAAAGGCGTTGCCCCCCCCCCCTTGCCTTATCTTTTTTTAAGCATAGCGCCCTTTCACTTTTTCTAACTTGCTTATTTCTTTTCTTTTTTTTATTTTATTCTACCTTTTTTTTCGGCATTCCGCTTTCGTTGCATTCCGCAAATCGCAGATGTTTTCTTGATATTTCTCTCACGCTAGGGATGGACGGTGGGAGAAGTGGGTGAATAGACATCTTTACGGTTGGCTTCCCCCCCCCCCGGGAAATTTTTATTTCTCCCCACCCCCTGAAAAACATGAATTGGAAGTTTAAGTGAGAGAGCTAGAGAATAGGAAAATTTTTAGTAGCATTTTCGGTAGCAAAAACTTTTTTTCCTTTCGTTTCTTTTCTGTATACAGACAAGAGAACTGATGGCGACTCTTACACGTGTAACCGTAACAAGACAAAGATTCAACCGTAATCTCTCTCCCTTCCATTCATTCCTCAGCATTATCATGCAAATAAACAGCGAAAATATTCTAATGCTAATGGAATCGTATCACTGTTAATGTATATTTATTGCATTGTTTATCGAAGAATATTTCGCTGCTACATCCCCCCTCCCCTCAATTCTATTGGTACATCGCTCGAAAAAATGGTTCGATATTTAAACTTTTGGTAGCTAGGAATAAAACAATGAAATAAGAAATGTAGATATTCTCTCCATTGCTTTGAAAATTTTTCTCGATTTTCCCATTACATCTCTTTATAACGGTACTAAACATAAAAAGATTATATATCGTTTTAACACAATTACTGTGAGCCATAAGCAAAATTATCTTGTTTTATTATTGTTCTTTATATATAAAATGATCTCAATTGAAATTATCCATCGAACTCAATGTAGAAACATCATTTTATTTGGAAATTTAAATTATGGGATTATGTATAGGCAATAAAACCGCCCGTTTCCTTGCAATGAAAAAACTTAAACATTATCTCTCTGATTTTTTTTTTCTCTTCTATAAAAAATGATATAAACTTTTTGTAACAAAGTTTCTATCAACTAAATCAAAGAATATTTAAAATCTATGAATGTGTACTTTCTATCTATGAATGTTTACTATAAATGTATATCCTGTACTAAACAAGATTTTTAAAGGGCCTGGAACCATCTTAACAATAACATAATAAATGTTTTTTTTTTTTTTTAATATTAATTTCAATAAGATTTTTGCTTTCAGCTATGATTTCTATATTTTTTTCTCTGTTACACTGAATTCCTGTTCAGCGCCAATATTTTATTCTAACCTTTACAACGTTCTCGATGATTAATGATTTTGTGTAAAATCTTATTGAATTTTGAGACTATATATTTGCTAGCCGTAATTTGGATGAATTTCAGAATGGAAATGATGTCATCGAAAAATGTTTACGTTTTTTTGTTCAGATATTTCTACAGAAACCACGTTTAATTTGCTGAGTCTGTGAAGTCCTATTCCAAATAGTGTAAAATTATGTCATGTCGTTCTTTAAATTATAATATAATTAGTAATAATCATGCAATTATTTGAAATATAAAATTTTGTTTTTGGATGTTTTCTAACTATTCTGTCAGATAAATTTAACGCATTTTGTAATTCTTATCTTCCGTTTAAAAATTAATTAACATGTGATATATAGCAGTCTGTATTTTATAATAGAATATGGATCTCAATAGTAAAATTGATTATTATAATTTCATACCAAGTCCTGTTTACATTTTATTTTTTAAATACGAAATATCTACAGTTGAAATCTTTTTCTTCCACCTTTTCTGGAGGTCGGGTATTATTTCCCATTTAATATTCGGTCGCATTTTTGCCGATGGCCATCATTTCAATAAGGAATAAAATTTTATTCCTCCGATATAAAATCTATGATTGGTGATTCGATTCAGAAAACTTTCTAATTATATTTTCAAATCGATTTCATCGATTATGGATTTCTTTGGAAGCCGAATACCGTACGCTAAAGATTAATAGATTCTTCGTCAAGTATCGGAAAAACAATCTGCAGCATTTAGTTCCTCCAATAATGGTATTTCGTTCGAGTTGAAAGAATCAATCAATGTTATCGTACCCTTGCCGACCCCCATTTGAGAGATGTATGCCTCTTCCTCTTAAACAAAATAAGAAATATATTACCAAACAGAGAGTTATTCCTTAGAAATATTCCAGGAAGCATTTATTTCATTTCTTATTTTTTCTGAACGCACTTGCTTTTGTTTTCTTTATTTTATAAAAAAAAGAATGAAAAATTTTAGGGACTTTTTTTTTTATTAATTATACGTTTTTTTTTTCAGAAAAGTGATTTGGTTGCAAACAATAAATGAATTAAATGTTTGCTTTTTGTTCCTAAACTATCATTTTTTCCAGTATTTTATTCTTAAAATTCCAATGTTCTCTTGGTTGAGCTTCGAAAGTCGTTTGAATACTAGACATAAAATCAAATTTCAAAAGCTAATAGCAGATGTATCTGCTTTTTGAGCTTCATAAATTTATGTTTAAAAATGTTTTGATTATGTTAATAAAATAATAAAATGATGTTTGATAAAATACTGCCTCCCCCAATTTTGAAAGTTTCTATTAACTCACTCTGTAAAATCTTTGTTTTATCTATTTTTACTAGTTTGTATGATAATAGAACGTAGCATTTTTAAAGTACAATCTAAATAGTATATCTAACCACCAGATCAATTATTAAAATTTGTGTGCTTTCGAGATGGCAGCTGAATGAATCGTCGGTTTCTTTCTCAATACTCGTTTTTTATAGAATGCATGACGCAAGGCATGAAACAATTATAAGCTTTCTTTATCCGTTGTTTGTGTAATACTTCATCCATATTATAACATTAAGCGCGATTTGTTGTTTCGGCGAAATATCGAAAAAGGCTCATTGTTTTTGTATTTATTCCTTAACAGTTTAATTTATTATTTTAAAAATAATTCAAAATAAGGTATGAACCAACTTGCTATTACTAAGAGAGGAAACAATTTTATTTTGAATTGCACTTAATTTTTTATTTCTTTCAAAAATAGCTTTCGAAGCAGTATAGGCGATGTATTTTTTTGCTGTTTGGCTTTCTGTAGGATGCTTTGAAAGTGTGTGAAAAAGTAATCCTGTTTCTTACTTTGCCAGTCATTCTATATCATTCCTAGACTGTCTCCGAATTTCAAACTGTGCCCGTAGCAATGCAAGCGTTGACAACAATGTTGCTCTCAAATTACACTTCTGATTATTGAGGTGAGTTATAATAAGAGATCGTCACATACACTATTTCCCCACTTCTCCAAAGGGTAACACCCATTTTAAGAATCACTGTTGTAAAGAACTTCAATCCTTGGGATGGATTGAAATAAATTGTCACGTATTTCAAGGTGGTTATTTAACTAATCAATATACAGGTACCCTACTTCTACTGAGAAGGAGTATTTAACAACTGAAGAGCGTAATTTGTGATTCAGTCATCATTTCAGTGGAACACTCAACTCATAACCTCTTTCCAGCTTCTCGATTTCATTCCATTCTAATTTGATATTCGTGAAACTGATACTCAGGATCAGCATTTCTATCATTAATTAGGTAAATGAGTATCGTTCGACGTTGTGATATCGATTCATCTATAAGTTGAATCGAAACTTTGATCTCCTGAGGGAAGGAATCCTTCTTTATTCAATTGAATTAGTTCCTAGTCACAACAGCATTAGCTATTTATTATTCACGGAAAATTTTAGAGAGAAGTCGAATTGTAAACAAAATCTTGACGATAATAATTGAAGGGTAGGTTTGATTTTTCCCTTCTCTTATAAATTAAAATCTCTAGAAACGATGAAAATTATGATATGAGATACTGGCTGTTTAAAAAAAACTGCATGCTACCCATTAAAAATCAAACAATGACAGTTTAATCTATAAACGTATGCTAATTTTAGCAACTATATATTTTAAATAAAAAAATTAGTAGTTTTAATCTATTATATAGATAGATAGATATTGTAATATCTTTCCATATGTATTGAAAAAGACTCGCTTGATTATGTTTCTAAAATATATCTTTAATCATTTAAAAAACTTTGAGAAAATCATTTTTTGGTCATATATACAGAATTTAATGCATGCAGATGGAGGTTTTAAACTACAAACCTGAAGACAGAAATTTGTTAGCTTAAAAAAATTCGAACACCCTGTAACAAAATTTTTGTTTTCTGTGAAAATATGTATCAAATTTCATATTTTAAATAATCAGAATAAAATTTAGCTACATTTTTTATTTTTAACTTAATAAATAAATTGACTAAAAGCAAATCTGTGCTTCATGTATTAAATTATTTTATATTATCATAATACATAACGAAGTTAATATAATAAAGTTAATTTATGTTAACTATATCGTCATTCTCAGTTGAAAGGGTAAGTAATTATTCAATGCATGAAATAAATAAGATGGAAAACATTATCTCAATTAAATTATGATTTTTTTAATAAATGCATTGATGACAATACGAAAACACAAGAAAACCAGTGAAAAAAATTATCCTGCGCTATCGAAAATAAGAAAAATGAAGAGTAAAGAAGTATTTCTTATACTTGAGATTCTGTAGTGGAATAATATAATTATATATAAATAAATGCCACCTAGTCCTTCTTTCTAGAATATACGAGCAATTTTTAAAAATATTTAGTATTCTAAATGGTCAAGCTGTAAAATATGTTTTTTGATTAACATCTGAAAAGATAACATTTCATATTTCCCACTTTTTTTTTTTTTTTTTTTTTTTTTTACTTTCGAATAAAAATAAGAATTTACTTACTTATTTACTTACTTTTATTCGTAAGTAAGAGAATTCTTTTTTCTTATATACTTTTATTCGTATATAAGTAAAAAAGAACTCTCTTTACAACAAAAATGGTTGGAAGAAATTAAAATTCCAATCTTCAAACGAAATGATGATATTTCTTTGGGAAAGAATTGTAATTACCAGAACAGGAGAATGACAGAAATTAAAAACGAACTGGTTCTCTGAAATTATATATATATACATACATAAGATAAAATATGAAAAATATGAAATTGGTAAAACAGTGAAATATAAATAAGATAAAACATGAAAAATATGGAAAAGCACTGAAATATATGAAACAGATGAAAAGAAGAAGAAGAAAGCATAGGGGCCACGTCTTCATCAGGAGGGAGATGGCCAGCTATGCTAAAAGAAAGAACACCCTTTTATGATTTTTTTTATTTTTTTTTTACTCTTTTATTTATTTATTTTTTTTTTTTTGCTTTATATATATATATATATATATATATGATAAATATAAATGATAGACAGCACTTAAAAGAACTCATTTCGTGTTAGAAACGCCAAATCTGTAATCCCACTGCCTCGTTTTTCATGAAATTCATAAACGAATAATAAGGAACATGAATACTTAGCCTGAAAATAAACGAGATTTCGTTAAAAGCTCAAACCATATGTTCGAGAAGCACGCCACGGTATAAATCAACTTACAGATGGCGTGCTTTTTCAAGCTTAGAAAGAATGGGCGACTCGTTGTCTCTGTTGACCATCGCGCAACTACACTAGACTTGTGGGTGAACACGTGGAAAACTGAATCATTCCGTGAACTTGTTTTTCTTTTTGTATGGAAAAAATTGTCGTTTGCTTAAGAAGAGAAATCAATGGGTAAAACCAGCTATTTTAACTTGCTCATCGGTATTCTGTAAAACTGAGATATCTTTTAATAAATTATAAGGATTTACGAATACAATTGTGAAAACGAAAAATAATACTATTATTAATTTTCACTAAGTAATCATTGCATTTTTATCACTAATTTTTAATTTCTGTGCTTTTAACGATTGTCATAGTAATTATACATAGGAAAGCTTGTTAAAATTCATTATAAGGAAGTAATTATTATGTCATTCGCTTTATAATGGTGTATCCTATTTATAACTCTAAATAGTATATCCTATTTATGACTCTTAAGTGAAGTCACTCTGCATAACCAACATTGTCGTAATTTAGAGCCAAGACAATATAGAACTTTTACACTAACAAAGGAAAGCAAAGGCGTACTACTGTACTATTTTATATTGCATAGACCCTATCAGCACGACCATCTTCAATGGTTCAAAATGAAATTCAATGTTTTTTTTTTTTTTTTTCCTGTCAGCTGTCACTTTGACATGAAAAACGTCGTATGTCGATTAAGATAAGAGATTCAGAAAATGGAATTCCCTTATATCAAAATGATTTGTTTAATTTATATTTAACGCACTTTGATACGAAGGAATAGTAATGTTATCAATGCGTTACATTAGCATGATTTCAGCATAAAATAAAGGAATTTCAAATGTAAAATAATGAATATTCAGGCCAGTAATTGACTCTTTTAATGTATGGGTAAAACTAATAATATACTATTTATTAATTTAACTATTTTGATAAATCTATAGTTTTCGAAGTCGAATCCCAAGAGTGTCTTCTATGTATCTCGAGTTGAAGATATGACAGTCAAAGTAATCTGTATAGCAAACAGATCGATATTACGTTTCTCTTGGTTCCACCCAAAAATTGTTTCTGGCACTTTGTTCAGGGCTCATTTCGTAGCACGATGTTTAGAGTTTCCTTACAAAGTGTTTCAATCAAGTTAGCTGCAAGGAGACTAATGGTAGACAATATACATTTTAACAAATGGTCGTGGCTTTTGCTAGACAAAGACTGGTTAAAGTATTTTTAATCAAACGTTGATACAAGCCAGATATTAAGTAAATCTCAGAGTATTTTTTGCATATCAATCAAGTAACATAAATGCCTGTTTAGAAGATATGTGAGTTGACAACAAAAGTTATTCAATATTTAGATTCACAAATAGTGATTAAAATAAAATATCAAATTGAACTGATCGAATGTATAGTGCGATGCTTGCAGAATGCATAAAATTTAAGTACAGACTGTAATAATAGGAAAAGACTAAAAAAGAGCTAATATGCATTTCAGTAGTATTACATCTCAACTTTTGAATAATCAAGCTAGCTCTAATGGCAGTAACTTGAATGGTAAATAACAGTGAAAACTTGCTTTTCTGATTAACAATTGGTAAAATTGTACTTAAAACTAATCCCTGAAGCTTTAATTTTTTCTCATTTAATTTTGTATATTTGAACAAACTTTCAACTATCAACGGTGGAAAATACTTACTACTGAAATTTTTACATTAGTCACCATTTATTTAATTACGCAACGAGGAGAAATGCTATTTTAAAGAAGCAAACGTCACGAATAAGGAATAGGCTTCTATAAATAATCCCACGATGTGAAAAAGATGCAACTCAAGCACTTTATATGGAACTATATCCGTTCATTTACTCTTGAACAGAAAGAATTCTTCTTTTAATCATCATCGCTTGATAAGCTTCTTTCATTTAATTTTTTTCTCGATGGCTTAGAGAATTTGCTTGTAACTGAAGCTCTAAAAAATGGAGAATGATCATTTGGAGGGAATCCAGAGCCCGCAAGAAGCGCGTGTTTTGCTTGGTACGATGCTCTTGTGCCAAAAAGTCATGTATTGTCGAAGATTCATGTGGTGTCCGATTCATCAAGAGTCTTCCATTGATTCCCACAGCAAAGTTGTACCTATCCTATTGAGGTTGAAGATTGCACTTTTTTTATGAGTCATTTGCTAAGACTAAGCTATGTCCTCTTTGATTTTCATTAAAGCAATAATGATAGGCTGCATCTTCTCATATTTGAAAATCCAAATAATAGTTACTTTATATATACTGAATAATTTAGATCCAATTGCTCTATAGTATTGTGGATGTATTTTAATTTCATATCTGCCTGATTGTGATTTCAAATGTTAAGAAAAATGCAAGGGAATCTTAATTTTTTCTTCTAGTCGTATTAAAATCATGTTAATCTGTTATTTTCTTAGAATTTCATCTGAGATCACTATTAATACTTATTATATACATCTAGACTGGTAGTATTGTCCACGTTTCAAGTCCACCTATTCACCATAATGGTTAATATTTTTCTCCTTCCTGCAATTTCAATTCCCCAAAATATTTCATCGTTTACAAGGAAGGCAGGGGGGAATAGGGAATAGAATCCTAACACCGCGGTGTGGTATATCCCGTATTTTATTCATGCCCTATTGGATTAATATAATGTGACTCTAATGTGAATTTTTAATTGTGTGCGTGAGTCACGACTGAATTCATACGCGAAATTAAGTTCACGGGTACAAAAACATTGAATTTTTAAAAATGATTTACATATAGCTTCAAAGTTTGCGTTCTGCTGTCATTGGTCTTTAAAGGATTTTTGAGACTGGTAGTAAATGAGTTCAATACTAAATCCAGAAATGATCTGGTGGTGTTTATTTTGTAAGCCCTTATTAAAAATATAAGGCCTATTCTTATTTATTTGAAAAATGATAAATTTAAACTGGTGAGTGCATGTTCGTGTTTAAAGATATGCATAGCAAAAATCATGAATATTTTTTTTATTAGTGTATTTACTTATCTTAACTGTTCAAAATGAGTTATAGATGTGGTCTGGAATACATTCTAAGATTCCTTTGGAGACAGTAAATCTCAATTTCAAACCACCTCAAGTGACAGGGTTGACACTCAAACTGATATATTCCTCTTCAAACTTCACTCCACACCAGCGAAAAAGCATGCACATTTAATGCCATAGGTACGAGATTGGTACTTGGTTGAACCCGATATCTTATAGGAAAATAATAGCAATTTTCTATCCAGCAAATTGTGGTTTCAAATTTATAATTTTGACTTTCTATTAATAAGTATCCTGCAAAATTTGCGGAGAAAAGTAAAAACCTAACTTAGAGGTAGGAATGCATTCTTTGGAGCGGAAAGTCACATATTTGATGACATTTGCTGTTGTACAGCGAGGTATGGACGATAAATTTAAGATTTCTGTATGCATATCCTTTGAAAGTGTAGCTTGGTTGTTTTCAGTGTTTCCTCCTTTGCGATATGTAAATGCGACCGACTATTTTCGTTCAAACGCCAATATGAGACGGATGCTCAAATGCCTCACTACAATTATGCTGTCCCTTTTGATTTTATGGTTACTTAAAAATGGTAAAGGTGGTTCTTAAAAATTCCAATTGCATATAATATGTATTTGTTTAAAAAAGACATGTGGCAGCCTTCTTATATTCGGCTGCGTAATACGTAGGGTCAAAAATCTCCTTTCGTTTTCCAATACGGATTGTTGTCATATTTCTTTCAAGAGTCATTGTATAAATAATGACTCTTGAAAGAAATATGACGAAAAAATAGTCCTCTGGTACTATGACTGAGTATTTAAAGTGTCAAAAACTTCTTTTATTTTTAACCGCGAATAAAAATAGCTCTATAATCAGGTGCAATAGTTCTCCCTTATTTCACTGGTATTAGAAATGTTTAAAATTGCGGGTATCATCCCGCAGAGAGAGAAATGTTGGAAACAGCAGATACAGTCTGCTAAGATTAACTTAGGAACAAGAAGTATCATTTATGTTTTAATAGAGAGGGAGCTTACAAATTAAAATACACTTGTTTCTACCTCCCGCGTAATAGAGAGGATTAATACTCGTCATCTTCCAGGTGCATCTTTTTTCATTAAATGTTGCTAAGTCATAGCGTAATATGCACGTTACACTCCATTATTCTAAGCCAGATTTGCAGCCCAGCACCGGGCTCTTATAATTGTTGTCATGCAGGGGAACTTTTCATAGACTTCATGTTTCTTGCCGGTTAAAAATGTTTGTTTTGAAATATTAAATACTTTGGAAGAGAATTCAATTATTGAAATTGAACAAAAACTTCTTAATATTAGTCTAGGTATTTGTTGTATAAAAGTTATATATATATATATATATATATATATATATATATATATATATATATATATATATATATATATATATATATATATATATATATATATATATATATATATATATATATATATATATATATATATATATATATACTTAATAAAATTATTTTAGTTTTATACATATTGTAAAATTATGCTAGAGTTATTGAATTAAATATTATTCTACTCTTTTAGGGAAGACTAAGAGTTAACACTGTTTTAAATATACTCTTAATGACAGTTTTATGTGATACAAATAAAGGGTTATTTCAGTTACTGATTTTCTAACAAAACATAATTTTTTGTGTCTGCGTGACAGAGAGAGAGATAATCCAGTTTTGTGGTAAACTTAAACTATACAGCAATAAACGAGTGATATGTATTACTTTCCATTTAGAACGATTTGTATCATCTACAATTTTATCGGTTGTAAACTTTTTTTCATTCCCCACTGATTAAAAATCCTTAATTTATAAAGTAAGTTTTAAATTTTAGTCAGTATATTTGTTTGAAAAATGAATCTTAAATTTTTCTTACAGTTAAATG
Organism: Latrodectus elegans; assembly: GCA_030067965.1. Classification (NCBI taxonomy): domain Eukaryota; kingdom Metazoa; phylum Arthropoda; class Arachnida; order Araneae; family Theridiidae; genus Latrodectus; species Latrodectus elegans. The sequence continues at coordinate 3,877,162 of CM057817.1, read as the reverse complement.
TGAATTTACTATGCATTTAACTACAAGTAAAAATATCTAGTTAAAAGTACCTTATTTACATCTTGCCATAATGCAGAAAAATTCATTTGACATTTCCGTCTATCATGTTGTGTGTTATTATTTTACCGTGAAATTTCTATTACACACTTTCACATTGGTTCCAAGGTTCACTTCAGCATTTGATAAAACCAATTCTCTCCACCATAAAATTGTAAACTATCCATTTGTAGGCTGTAGAATGTATAGGAATCTCGATCGCATTGGCATGTTGGGATCGAGACCAAGTTCAGTCATAAAAATCAATTTCATTATTTTTTTATTTAACTTTTTTATCGTGGCCTGCTGGTTGACAGTTCCAGGTGTGATTCCAATTACTGTTGAATCATGAAAAGATGGCGGTGGTTCGATTCATGCTTTCTTAATATGCATCTTCCGTGATTGGCACTTGGAAGTTTCGGGTTTATCGTTTACACGAATATATCTCTTCACCTTTGAAAAACCCTCTCTAAAGGCAAAAACACATTGATTAATAAAGTACACTCGTGTCCATAAATTAAGGATAATGCAAGTTCTGGCAAGGAAAGAGATAGAAGCAAAACAAATGTGACTTATTTGTAAAGTCTATTTATTTTAAAAGGTAGAGAGCAAATAAGAATTGCAATTTTTACTCCCTGGAGCAAATTTAAAAAAAAAAAAGAAAGAAAGAAAAGAAAATCTATTTACAAAAACCAATATAACATGGTTGGTATGATTGTTAACACATAGTATGCCCCCCAGACGAAGCAATACAGGCCGTACAATGCCTAGGCAGGCTGAGTATCGAATTACACCACTCTCATCATCTCCGAAATTCCGATAGACATATGGGTGGTGATTGACGTGCTGTAATTCGTCGACCAAGCATATCTCACATATGCTCTATAGGATTCAAGTCCGGTGAGTATGCTGGCTAGTCTAAATGGCCAGTCCTTCGATTGAAGGCATTGGTCTACAATGTTTGCATGGTGATGACGGGCGTTATCATCCATAAATAGAAATTCTGAACCCATGACGCCCCGAAACAACCGTACATGTTGTCCCAGAATGACATCCCGATAGATGTGGCCTATCATGGTTACATTCTAAACATGCAGGTTAGTTCTGGAACCCAGAACTAACCTCCCTAAACGAGCAATCCTGCATCACCGTAACGGTGTCGTTCAATGGTGTTCTCTTGTTGGTAACGGGTACCTGGCACTCTCCATATGAAAGTCCGGTGAGAATCAGACTGATAATTTTACTTCTTTGCAACCATTCCTTATATACTTCTCTCCTATACTCTTGTCATTGTGATGTACTATCGGCGCTATCTGGTGGTTTCTTGTAATTTGCATATTATTCTTCAACATGTGTGTGATAATTCTACATGTGAAAATTTTATTTCAGAGTTTAATTTCTGTATGATTCTGAATTATCCTTAATTTGATAGTTTGATTTATGCCTCAGAGACATGGGCCGTTACAAAAAAATAAGGGAAGATTTTAGTGACCTTTGAAAGAAATGTCTTTTGAGCCATCTTTGGACCAGTCCTCCATAATAGCACAACTGGAGAAAATTATATAATTTCTAAATAAAGAAAATTTTTAATAGCGATGATATTATCAAGTCCATAAAACTAAAGAATGAGATAGATAAGAGTAAGTATAAATCCAGAACGAACACCATAAGAGTTTTTTTAATGCAACCTCCTTCAAAAAAGACCAAGAGGAAAGATCCAAAAGTGATGAAAAAACTGTGAATGAGAACATCCTTAAAGTATAGAACTGGAAATCTATTGGTGGGAGAAGAGCAGAATTGGAAAATCTTGTAAGGAAGCCTCAGGAAGGGCTTTCATACTCATGCTGATTCTTTTTGCGTCACATTAATGTTTATTTATGAAAAGTTCTCCCAAAAGACAATGCACACTCTTAATATCCTTAAGCAGATTTATGATTGACTTGAGCTAGTAAGGTATCGACTCTTGGGTGTCAAAACTTTATGAATATAGCCTGGCTGAAACCTTACATTATAATATTTTGTTGCATTTTTCAGTTGAATTTCAGATAAATGCGTGGATGCCGGTTGGTAAATGAATGGCTAGAGCTCTAAATTTAGATTAAACAGCGTTTTGGTTTGATACCCCTTGGGTGGGATTATTTAAACCTTTGTTCATGTTTGAACTAGCCGGCGTGTGCAAAAATTACCGTGCAACCTATTACTCCAGGCGTTTTCTGAGTAAAATTCAAACCACAAGACTACTGTCCATTGTGTGTGTATGCATATATATATATATATATATATATATATATATATATATATATATATATATATATATATATATATTTGACGTATTAACTTACAGCATAGAGCCGCAATATTTGTTTTTATTACTGGTGTAAATTCAAAAAGTTCACATTTTTTTTATTTAAAATCAAATTTGACATTTATCAATTTGTATGTTTATGTTTCCAATAAGTGTAAAATAACATTCTAATGAAATTTACCCCATTTTTATATCTTTTTTATAAAAATAATTTCTAATGTTGTTTGTAAATTTAATTTTTATTTGTGTAATAATAACATTCACGCGGGATTTATTTTTCGAGAATTCTCGATGATTTCTACAATGTATTTTTTATTGTGTTTTTGCAAATTTTGTTCTTAACGCAATGGTGATCACAAGGGACTGGGTTTTTATTTAAATTGCATATTTTTAATCCACTGACGATACAATTTGAAATTATCTTCTGAAATTCGCTACAGAAAAAACGTTTATTCGTGTTTTTTATTCCTTCAAGAAAAAGTTATTTCATTTGTTAATTACGCTGTATCCGATAACTCTGGGGTTTTTCCTCATTTGACTGGATGCTTATAAGAAAAAGTGAGAAATACCAGTTTAATTAGAAAAATAAAGGAATGATTTCGGAGAAGGGAAATCTTGGTCATCTCCGGTTTCTTTCCCCTTGTAATGACCTGGACAGGCTCTAAATGACTTCTTACTATGAACTGAATCCGCCAGCATCAAATAATTGGAATTATTCCCTACTAGCCATTAATCTCTACGTTCGGTCCCTGCAAGAAGGGAAAAAAATTTTCATGCAAAGGAAAAAGAGGGAATCGCCCTGACAGGCGCGAGAGGAAGTATCCACAGAAAGAAAAACTTTCATAAAAGTGGAAAAGAGGACACACAAAAATGCTTCAGATACGCGGCGTGTGAAGTAGATTAAAAAAGTTTTTTTTTTATCTTCGCAACTTTGAAGGATTTAATTATGAGAGAAAATCCCAGCTTATAAAAGAATAAATATTTTTAAAAAAATGAATGAATGACGACATTTAAACGTTTTCTTTTCGAATCAATCTCGCTAGCCATCTCTTTTTCTTTTTTATTCAATCTTAATGTTTTTTTTTTTATTTATTTATTTTATTTTATTTTGTGTTGAATTATCTTTAGAATTCCCTCTTGCTTTTCCCTTTAACTCTCGCTTCCAGTTTTTTTCCGGAAAAGTATTAGGGTCGGACCCCACTAAAAGTCCAATTTGTTATATATATATATATATATATATATATATATATATATATATATATATATATATATATATATATTATTTTTAAATTCTTTATAACATTTTATTAGAATTGTTTCTTGCCTTCCCTCCAATGAGAGAGAGAGAGAGAGTAAGTTACGGAATGTAATTATTTTTCTAAAAAACGCAACTTTGTTACCACAAGTGGAATACAAAAATTGAGGATCGCGAAGTCCTCCCTCCCTTTTTTTCTGGAAGTGGTAGTGAAAAAGGACAAGAACCAATTTGCGTCGGCCCTGAAGAGATCCCCCCTCCACACGGCAATTTTAGAAGTTCAGACGAAAGTTTAAAGATTATTTGTTAGGTAAATAAAAGGGAATGTGTACGGAAGAACTTGCCAATCGCCCACTAAAATTTAAAGTAAAAATTCCTTAAAAAAAATGTCAAAGATAATGACCCATAGAGATTTTGTGGCTTCTTTGTTGTGAACGGATTTTACATTCTTACAATTTTTAAAAAAATAAATCAAAATACTCAAAATAGGCTGCAAATTGTTAAAAGAGATGTTTATATAGATTTAGACACCGCGTGGGGGACATCTTATTGTCATAAAGGATTATGTTGTATCCACCCACCCCATCAATTAACTTTCGGAGAATATTTCAAGATAATATCACAAGTGAGGAATACCTTCAAGCAGACACTTCACAGACTCTCAGAGATAAGGCAAAAGAAAATGTACCCTTTTTTATTGCATAGAGTTTACTTGAAATATTAAAAAAATACTTAGTTTATATATCCGTTGTACATTCTTGAAGCAACAATAATACGTAGGGAACCTTCAAGCATTTTTATGCGCTAATTGAAAAGACAATTTTCTTAGAATAATAATTCCAGAGGAGTCAATTAACGTTACAATATTCTGAAATGTCAGTTATTTTTTGAATCATATAGTTTTACAGAAATACCTAAACGCGCTAAAGATTGAATATATATTTTTTTTTTTCTAATTTCTAAGAAATGTCAGTTTAAAAATTTAAAATTTAAACAATAGTCCATATAAAACATATACTTTAATTTTTATTTCTGCTGTTTTATTAGTTACAATATTTCCTGCAAAGCATTTGTGAAATACATTAATTCTGTGATATCAAATTTTATTTATTAAATTAAAACTATTATCATTATCCATCAATAAAAATTTGGAATTCAGATGAAAAAAATGATAATATTTAGGAAAGTAGATTAAACGCACAGATCTCAAATATTTGAAACATGAACATTGTATGAAGAAAACATATGACCGGTCAGTCACTTGCATGTACATGTGAAAAGAAAGCTCTACAGAATTTCCCGTGTGGTTCATGCTTGATTGCTATCATAAAGGTTCAAAAGTTTTCCCGATTCAATTAGGATGCATCGAGGGAATACCAATTGGATTTCGTGTCCCCCTCACCCCTTTAACGATCCCTCCCCCAGCCATTTTCCTAAAAGTGCGCGTGATCGAAATTCTTAACATTGTTTGAGGGCGCCTTTCGTTAGAGCTACGCAACTCTCAGTAATGTTATTTATATTTATGAGCTAAAGTCGAAATGCACCTAAAGTTGTTCAAACACCTGAGTTTTCTTCAATGCAAGATGATCTTTCATCTAATTTCCTCACTTCATATTACTATGCCCTGAAGAAAATCTAATCAGTTGCAGTATTAGAAATCATAGTTAGGAAGGAAAAAATTTTTATTTCTGTCCGTTCGGTTTACGTATTTTTATTTCAAGCAAAATGTAGGAAAAGTTGTGCAAGACGAAAAATTTTACGGTTGCGCCATCTATTAGCGCTTTTTCAAAATATAGTTTGCAAAAATGAGAAAAACTTAAAATAAGTTAGTTTTCGCTTCAGTTTTAAAAATTTAATTTAAAAAGAACAATTTGAAGAAAATTTATTATTGAGAGAAGATATCTTAGACAAAATGCTTTTAAAAAAAGAAATTTTTGTATACACAATATTTTGTGTTCTTGTTATTAGCCTGTGATTCAAAGTAATTTTTAATGTTCAAGATAAAATATTTTTCTTTTTTAAATTAAAAGTATTAACTAATTATAATTGCAGTTTCAAATCAAGGATACCCTTTAGAACATGTAAAATTTTAAAATAAATTAATTACATGTCTTGGTTTAATTATTAATTTCGAAAATTCTATTTATTTTATCGACATAAAAATAGTTCTTCGAAAATTCTATTCTAAAATGTATGTAAATAATATTTTGAACAAAAAACATTCATACAATCAGATTTTAAATAAAATATAGTAGTAAAGTATTCAGTTCTCTAATATAATTTTCGTATTTCGCGCTTTCGCTTATTTAAAGAAATTAATTTGGCACGTTATTAAAAAAAAATTATTTTTTTGTGATTTCATTAAATCATGTCTATAAATAGGCAAAATATTCATAACATAAATTCAAGTTTTTACGAATTTATGCATTTGCGGTATATTTGATGAAAGAGTTATAAGTAGTTTTCCTCTGACCTTTTCATGCTACAAAAACACGGTATCAAAATTATGGCTAGCATTGGTTTACACTTAGTGAATTCTTGACAAAACATTTAAATCTTCCGTTATTTATAAACAATTTTACTCTCGAAAAGCATTTAACATATATTTCAATGAGAATAATCTAATTAGAAGATAATTTTTGGAACTCTATAGACTACTTTACCGAACATATTTTCGAAACTAAAAGAAAATATGTATAGACTCCTCTTTTCCAAATTATAATTTATTCTCATACGCAGGCGCGTGTATACAGTAAGAAAATCTCTTTCTAAAGTTCTATTTAAATTTTTTCACCCATACAGGAGATAAATCTTTAATTTGTTTGGAGGAGAGAGCCTTTTCCAATTTTGTTTTAAGCAAGCTACTTGAATATTCGATTTAGGAAATTTAAGCGGATCTCATTGGTTCAGATCAAATAGTACTCAAAATTTAGCTTTAAAAAAACTTTTTTTAATCACTGTGTATATTTGAATTCCAAGCTATCATCTTTACGGTAAAGGAAGAAAAATTCTCCAAAATATTCGTCTTCATTCAAACAATCTAAATTTTCCTTTAGTCTCGAAGCTTCTTTAAAGATTTATTTGTGCAAATGCCAAGGGTTCATGACTATTTTATTTGCATATAAAAGTTTATTCTAATCTATTATGCGGTCAGATATCTATTGGAAAGAAGAAAAAAAACTTCAAGAGTCATTTCATCGCAGTAAACAAAGTATAAATTAATCTTGAAAATTGGAATTTTAGTTAAAACTTTAGAATTATATGCGTCACAGATGATGGAACAAATTTAAAATGTTAGAAAAACTTTCGATTTCTTATGTATATATATACTCGTAAGTTTGACTTACAGTTTATTATTATTTGTCTCAGTTCACTTTTAATATACAATCCGCTGTACCAAGTACGTTGTAGAGTGTGTAGTAACTTTTTAGTCACATTGATACGATGAAGTCTCTCATTTTAGTATACCTTTTATGTTGTGCTTTACACAATATGTATTTTAGTTATTCTTTGGTCACACCTTTTTCTTTTGCAAAAATCCTCCAATCCAAAAATTGCTTTTATGGTGTAATGAATATCTACTAAAAAATGTCCAATTATATAGTAGAATAAAATTCATCGAATCGTGTTCCAATTTATACTTTTTAGTATAGTAATATTCTTTAACTTAACTCTACGAATTCCGGATTTTATAACTTATAACGTATTAGGAAAATTGTAGAATGACGGTTTTAAATGATATCTTGTCAGAGCTTTTCACTGAGCAATAGATAGCATTTCGTGCTGTGTGTTTTACGAAGCCTAATTTATCAGCTTAGAGTGTAATGAAGTACAATAATGTAGAGAATAAAGTAATGAGAATACAGTGCATCTAAAATGTTTTGGAAAGTAACATATATTCAGTTTTTAATATCTATCTCACACAGGAATTATAAGCGTATTAGATTATTTAATACTACATAAAAAGAGAGAGAGAACTATATCCTATACTATTCAATGCGATTCTCTACACTTGTAGAAACAGTTTTGCGTGGCAGCTGTCTGCGTGGCAATGATTTAATGTCACCATATAGATCCTTATTTCAGCCACGTTCTCTGCTTTCACTGTAATAGCTCATTATTTAGGAGAGCACAATCGAACAAAGTATACATTATTTGAATATTATTACTTATAAAATTATTTCTTATAAAAATGTGTGAAAATGGTGATTTATAAGTTTGATTCAGTGTGAATTGATTATTATAAATTCCTTCTATTACATTAACTCTGAATCCATATTACTCTTGATGCATTTGCAAAGGATCTGTGTGAATTCTTCTTCTATTGACTGTGAAAATGAAGTGTGAGCCCTTTCCTTCTCGCTTTATCTGCGTTCCTTTTCGGGCAAGGAGCTCTTAAGTCTTAATAATGTGGCGTCCATTGACAGAATGTCTTAGGAGGGGCGGGACATTCTGTCCGACAGAATGAAAGCATTTCCGTCTCCAAATCCCCTGACCGACACGACTAATCCCTCTCTTGCATCTTCGCGTCTTCACTTCTTTCCTCCAGTTCCTTGCGCTAGGTGCACCTCCGTGAGGCTCCCCCCAAGAAAGCTCCCGGGGCGCTTCTTCCCCTTACACGAGAGAAGCTCACCATTTTGACTTTCTGCCCTTGTAGGCAGTTCGGATTTGTATCCCAACATATTTGGAAGCCCATGTTCAAAGTGGCTGCTTTGGGGCTACATTAAAGGGGCATCCATTTTTTTTTTTTTTTTTTTTTTTTTATTTTGTTTCTTTTTCAGAAGATGAAAAAAGTTACCTCTTTTTGTTTTTTTAAGCATTTAAAAAAACTGTCATTAAGTACATATTTTATGAATAATAAATATCAAACCTCGTTTTATCTTGTAATACTTTCTCTCGCTAAATTAATAAGCTAATTGTTTGAAAGGATGATTATAAAATTGCTTGTTTTAAGAGTGTTAATATTTTCTAATACCAAAATAATAATTAAAAAATTATTCGTGGATTTTGCAAATATTAACGAAAGAGTAAAACAATGATATTTATGAAAGTTTTTAAGTACTTAGAGAATAAGTATTTCATTTTTGAAGGCTCTCTTAAAGACAACCTATAAATTATAAATAAAATAAATATTATATAAAAATATGAAAAAAATCTTCACTTATATAGACATGTCAGTAATTAAAAAAATCATATTGGCGTGTTAATGCCACCTATATATTTAACAATATTAATTTATCCTGGACCTCATTTTTAAATTTATATAAAGTGGTTCTCAAAACCTGACACAAGATTTCTATTCTGAAAAGAAATAAAATTCTGATTAAGAGTCCTTACTATTTCATATTCCTAAGTTAAGGTAATTTTTCTGCTGTATATACTACTTTACTCAAACTGTTCCACATTTTGAAATATTACGTCCATAACAATTTGAATAAATTATGCTCAAATAAATGGGCAATATCAAAGGCTGATGTCCCTTGTTCCCCGAAATTAAGTCTGACGCCCTTAAGACAGGGCTGCAGGCCTTAATCCGAAATATTCCCTACAAATTTATGGAACAAAAGTTTGAAGGGCCGTTCTGCAACCCTGTGTTCGTCACCGTTTCCAGCAGAAAACTAGCCAACCTCCTCATTCAAGCGTTGGTTAATCGGACTTCAATTTAGGGTGACTGATGAGATGGGTATTACTTCTCTGGAAGGCAGGCTGCTGCTGCCCCATCCAACCTGGCTTCGTGCACCCTCCGCTTCCCCGGACTAAATACAAAACTGGCTACTCGACCAGATCTTGACATTCGTCTTGTCAGTGAGCAGCAGCGAATTCGACACGCGAGGATGACTCGGACCAAGGACTCCTTGCTTTATTTATATCACCGAATATAATTATAGGATAGATGCTGCAGGGGAAAAGCTTTCGCTGTATTCGGCGGAGATCGGACATGCAAATAAAGCCAAGAAATCCGCATATTATTCACTATGTTCATTGAACAGATGTTGTAGAGGCTATGTGTAGAAGTGCTACCTTTAAAATATTATCTCTGCTTGCTCACTAAAGTAATCGAATATCTCGTTGCGTTCATTCTGATATACAAGATCCCAACAGAAAATTTACACATTGTGGCTATAAATATATATTAAAAAATATACTTGTGATAATGTATGAAATTAATGCTGAAAGTCTAGTAGCTCTTTTCTCACTATTTACTTAGGTTATAAAATATTCCTAATATTAGGATATATGCATTTATATATTTTGTAATACATTGATAAAATTTGCATAAATATATAACTATCACTTTAAATTATTTTAGATATATAGACTTTAGTGTTTTTATTAATATAATGTCATTTGCTGTAACTCATATTCCACTGGGGATAAATTATCTGTTTTCTCATGACTTTTTTTTTATTAAGTATGCTATATAATGTGGCTAAATTAATTTTCACATAAACACATAAGTGTATATATATGTGTGTGTGTGTATGTATATAAATATATACATATATATATATATATATATATATATATATATATATATATATATATATATATATATATATATATATATATATATATATATATATATACACACACAGTTAAAATAACATTTCTAATTATTGTATTTCTATAGATTTAATATTTATATAAAACTATAGATGAAAATATTGTCTTAATTTTAAAAAATAGAAAAAATAAAAATGTATATTACTGCTTTGATAGAGGTTTCTTATATTTCTTCCTTAAGGTCGTGATTATATTTGTATTCATTCTTATTGTTTTGAAATTTTTGATGTAATATTTATTACCTAAGGATTAGTAACCTTAATATATAATTATTTACCTTGGTAATTTGGTGGTGTTTAAATTATTTACATGTTATGAAAAGAGATATCTTTTGGGGGACTTCCCGTGATTTACTTCTATTATTTCTTGCAGGCTGTCGTTGAATCTGTGACAAGTGCATTTGAGTATAGTGACCTTCAGATTGATGAAGGCAAATCGGTCAGCCCTGATATGCTGTTCGACAAGAATAAAGAGTTCCTTTATGTAATGACAGAGAGAAGGGTGAGTTCTTGCTCAATTATATTCCGTAAAAATAATTTTTTAATATATATTTTAACAAATTTTTTGTGTATATATCCAAGTAACTATAAAATTCTAGTTACTGTAAACTAATGTAATTGAAAAAATGCACGTAACTTTAGTTCTAGTCTTCTACACTGAGTAATTTTTTCAATAGCAGTAGAAAACTCTCTAGCAAGACTATTCAATGAAAGTACAAAAGCTATGCATAAGAATAAAATTTAATTTTAGTTCTAGAGTGCAAGTAAACTTTTTTTTTTTTTTTTTTTTTTTTTTTTTGCTGCTAAATTACTTACTTTACGAATCAATAAATCTCAAAAATAACATTGACTATATATTCCGATATTTTTATTTAAGAAAATTTTCTCATTGGCTTGTTAGGATTACTTCTAGCTTTTTAACGCATAATCTTTTGTTTTCAATGCAATGCATCTAATGGAGGGTAAAAAAAAAAAAAAAAAGAGAGAGAGAGAGAGAGAGAGAAGTGAAGAGACATAGAGATATCTAGTTAATGAATCAACCGAATTGGAAAACAGATGTTTTGTTGAACGCGCATTTTCTTTCAGAATCTTTTCTCTGCTTGAGTTTTTTTTCTTTTTTTTTTTCCAGTTCTTTCTTTGCTGAGTAGTTTCACTGCTACTAATTAACGACATAAGGAAACAGCCTTTCTCAGCAGTTGTATGTGCGTAGGGTCGCTGGTAATTACTTTCGATTTCAGAACTGAGAAAAATAAGATTATAGTAGAAGAAAAGGCTTTATTTCTCCCCCCGCCCTTCTTTCTGGGTCGTCTAGAAGGATACACTCAGTCTTTTTAGGGTTGCAGTTTCAGTTAAGACCAGACAAAACGATCCTCTTCCTGCAGTTTCCAAGGCCTAAAAGATGTTTGCGTAGATCGTTAGTATGCCTAAACAGGATTAGTCCGGGGGTATCCTTAATCTCTTTAGGCATAGCAATGATTATGCGAAAAAGGCCTCGGCCATTGAATTGCACAAAATCCCGAGCACGAGAATTGCAAACGGAGCAGAAGTGCCCATGAAAACATCCCCTAAAATCAATTCCAACCGGCACCTGCCCTTTTTTTCATTATTTATTTTATTCTTATTATTTCTTTTTTGAAGGAAATCTTCCTTCCTTCTCCTCTTGACGGATACATCGAAGAATATACGTTGCCAACATGACTGAGAAAGCAAAATCTCTCTGCATTTCCAGCGGCCCATCGCTTGCTTTCAGAATTCTATGCATTTGGAATATGTATTAGGTTCCTGGTACGTGCCATTTACTTCTTAAAGGCAGATGCAAAGGGGTCTAAGTCACGTTTGGGTTCTTTACTATGTATGTTCTTGACCTTGCTCTGCAAAACGTATTTAAATCAAATTGCTCTTTTTTATTTTACTTGTATTTTGTAGTACTTAAAATATTCACATGCTTAAAGGAAAGACTTTTTATTTAAAAAAAAATGCTCTAAGCAAATCAAATCAAATTTATTCAAAATTTCAAAATACATTTCACTGAAAATCTTATTACTTGATGTATTATTATTTTACTTTGTATTAAAATTGCATATCAGGTTACAGGGAATAGTCCAGATTGTGAATGTAACAATTCACCAGGACGTAGCAAACTAAAATTACATTGTAATAGTGTCTTAGATAGTGCGTTCTTTATCAGTTATCCACACATTTGGAAATGGTGTTGACGAGTAGAAATTCCTATTAATATATTTGATTATGTCCATGTTATATATTTGTTACTATGCGTCATATGGTATTGACAATAGTCTGGATGCATTCGAAGATGAATTTTGGTTCGTGTAATTTGAAATAACTGTCAAGTGAAGAGGTCGACATCTGAGCTGGTACTCCATTCTTCAACACCATTTCCCAAATATTATATTACTTTCAAATAGATTGTTGCAATACAACATAGAAAAGGAACATGCATAATTTCCTAATCTGTCCATTCATAAAGTTGTGAGATATACCGCATAATAAATAATAAATATAGGCTTCATAATAAATATAAGACTGCAAAAACTATCTTAAAAATGCATAATATTCCCTGGGAAAATTGTTTTAAAAATAACATTTTAAGGCTGATATTGGAAATGTTTTAGCTTGTAGCATATAAGCAATACTATTTTAAAAGTCATAAAACAAGATCGGATGGAATCTTGTCAAATTTTAACAAATTCATTTTGTTCTGAATGGACATTTTTAAATGATAGCTCTGCAAAATTTACTTAACTCTCGGTGTTGTTGTTTGGTCTGATCTTTCCTTGTTGTTGTTTTGGTGGGGCTCTCAAATATTAGCTTAGAAAAGGGAAAATTGTTGCGGGATTATTATTCCCTCCCTTCTTTACCTCTTCCCTTAAAGTTTCATCTTATATTACTCTCTGAGACTTTGTGGGGGAAAAGGGAATTTCTCTTCTCTTAATTTCTTTTTCGAAATGCGGCAACCGCATTTTTAAAACACTTTTTTGTTTCGACCAATTAACACACTCATGAAAATACATTTGCATAATCATCGTGGTTCCGACTCTGCGTTCGACAATTTCATTTATTCGGTCGTTTTCTTTTTCTATTTCATCCCTTCTTTCGTTTCTGTTAATATAATCATGGAATTTTTTGTTTAATTTTGTTTTCTTTTTTACTGGTTAAAATTTTACTTTTTGCTAAATAAGGAGGAAATAAAATTTGTTTCATAAGCGAATAATACAGAAAATTTTATTTTATTAATTAAACATGATTAAATTGTTATTTGTGGGAATAAAATCTTTACACTAGAAACCGTGTAAAATCAGCTTTTTTTCGCATAATGAATAAAAACAAATGAAAATAACTTTCATTCATTTTTTTCTCCTGAAGTTCATTATGGTTTGATATTAACAATAAATTGATTGTTGAATTGTAAGAAATAAAATAAAGATGTATTACTACATTTCTTATGCATATTGATAAAGAAATCAAAGGTAATTTTTTCTTATTATGTGTGTGTGTGTTGCTTTTTTATGAAATGTATTATTTACGAAACTATGTTCTTTCAAATTACTAACTTTTGAATAGTTGTCCGTTATATAAATGAGCCAAATATGAGGAGGGGATAGTTTTATGTACTTATAGTTTCTATACACAATAAAGAGCAAATTATTTTGAATGTTCCCTGCCTGAGCATACTAAATCATTTGCGATATGATCAATTATCGAATCGTTGTTTATGACTGTTATTTCGCAAATTGTTATCGCTGTTAGCAAATGTATATTCACCCACCTGTCCACTTCTATCAATATTTAAACTAAATCTAATTAACTATTATATAGTTAATTTCTTGTTTGTTATAAACTAGCGCTTACCTCACGGATTAGAAATTCATTTGTATAACTTTGACACATTACAATATAGAATTCAAATAGATTATTTTTAAAATCTAATTAAATTTAAAACGACAAATAAGAATTTTAATATTTTCCTTAATTTCATTCTAACGATTTTCTCCGTGTTCAAATCATTTATTTGTTGCGTTTTATGATTTTTAGAAATTCTGCACTGCTTTTAGTATCTTCCACACTTGTTCTGAGGGGAGTTTGCTTCCAGATATTAAAGGAAATATTATTTAGAAAATTTTATGATTATTAAACACACAAATAGAACCTTTTGTGGACAAATTTATTTGTTGTTTCGAAATTTCCTTATATTGAAATGTTTGCATTAAGGCGACATATTTGTGTTGGATACTTTTCTAAACTTTTGTTTTGCCGGAATTTATTTTCATGGAATTCAAGAGCAGCTAAAAGTTAAACATTTTTTAACTGTAATATAACAGAAAAATACAATTTTGGTCCATTTGCTTTTTTGCGATAATGATACAATAATTAAGGACGTAAAAAAATCCTTTTTTTGATATTACTTCAAAACAAAATATGCTTTTGAAAAATGTAACTTAAACATTGCTGTATGTTTTCTTACTTTTATAGTCATACCAATTTTTCTTGACCTTTTTTTGCAAATTTGTGGGAAAAACATTAATTAATTTCAGTATTTTTCCAAAATAAGCAAATAAAAAACTTTCTAATTTCTTATAAAATATTTTCAGACAGAATCCTTGATTTTGTTGCGTTTTACCTTAAATTTTTTATTCTTAAAGCATTTTTCTACGTACTTTATTTCTATAGAAAATCTTTTTCTTAAAGCCACAAGTGTCTCTTGTTATCAAACACAAAGAAACAAGATCACACACAAAAAAATGTTTCGCTTATATAGAAAAATAAAGATCTTTATGCCATAAAATTTTTACCAGAAAAGTAGATTGCCTAGTCTAAAAACCCTGGTTTGTTTCTAGGACGCTTGTAGCTGTTGCACAAAGCACTAAATTACGTTCAGTAATTAGTTTTACTAATAATTCGATATTTCATTTCTATGCCCTAAAACATATACATAGAAAAGCCTAGCAATTACTGCAATTCTGAATACCTTCATTATACAATATTTAGTGTCGAACTCAGAAGATCTTTCTGAAAATTCGCATGGTAAGAATTTTTTGTTCCTGCGAACGTTATTTTCCAAGAGGTGGATTAAATACCTTAATCCTTCTGTCGAAGTGTTTCCTTAATTGCCCTGAAATTAATTGAGACTAATTGATGTTGCTTTCCTAAAACTTTTCATAGGATTGAGGATTTATTGAAAGGTAATTAAAAGATGAAAAAGTAATAAACTTCTCGTATCTTGTGATCTTCAATCGGAAGATGAATCAAATAAGGATCACTGGTGAGGTTTAAAATAAATTTTCAGGTTAATTTTAAGTTAAAGAATTCTATTATCTTTCTTTTTTTTTTCTTTTCTTGTTTACCTTACTAAAAATATGAAAAAGTGTGTATATGCATATGTGATTTTGATTTTAGAATATAAAATTAATATCATGTATTTCAGGAAAACGTTGGAAAGTAAAAAAGAATAATTACCATATATATCATGTCATTTTTTTCCTTTAATTTTTTTTTTAAAATTCAGGGGTATATTTTTCATAATAAATTTCAATTATGTTGATATTGCTTAACATGTTGATATAATTCACAAAGTTACGGAATCTAAAAAGGATTAAAATATGAATGGGGAAGTTATAATCAATTGCATTTATGATACTTACAATATTAGTCAAAATGTCTACTTTTCCTATAAACTTGTCTATGCAGTTTTGGTTGGAATAGATTACTCCTGACTGGTTTTAAAATCTTGGCGCAGTTCTTGTTACACATAGAATCGTCGTATCCTTTCGTGGCTATTTTTTTTCTTGATAACTCTCTCTCTTCTATTCTGCCTCGGAAATGAATCTTTGTCTCCCATTTGTAATTTCGAATGATTCCATTTGAGCAGATAAATTGCCATTGACGCTTTGTCTTTCTGTTTGCTACTGTTTCAAATGATAACTCTACAATTTTAGATTAACTTCATTCTAATTCAGACAAATATTAAGAAATAAGTTTACAATGTGAAATGTATAAGTTTACTAGATTAAAGTTAGTTTTTTTACTTACATGATTACTTTGCTTGAAATTGATGACATACATGACTACATGAAGTATAAGATAGAACCATCTCTATATTTATTTTTTAGCCAATTTTCGATGAATCAATTTTTTTCCTTTTCCTTATTGAAATACTTAATTACTATTATTATTTGTACAGGGTTCGCACAATTCCAAAAAAATTTTTAAGGGCCCTTGAAACTTCTGGTATTTTGACTCGACTCCTTAAAAATCATGAATTACTCCTGGAATTTTTTCTGACTTTGATGCATACATTTTTTTCTAAAAAATATTATAATTTTTAAAATTTTTTTGTTTAAAAATTTTAAAATTTTCAGTAAAATTGTCGAAAAATTTAATTTAGTATTAGTTTTTAATATTGACATTAGAGGGCGGCACGTATGATATTAAATTTGTATTCTAACTGTTGACTTGTATAAATGTTAGCTACAATTATAGCTTGTTCGGCTACAATAATTTCATGATAATTTGGCTTAATAGTATTTCGATTTATGTAAAGTGAAGTGAAGTAATTCTCAAACAAAATCAATAAGTTTCACGAGTAAGACGAACGATTTTAATTGATTTCATTTCTATTTGCTAATGTTTTCCTAATATTGTATAAAATTCTTTGAATATTAATATTTAAATATAAAATTTTTCAGTTAAAACATACTTTCCATGCCTTCCTTGATGAAAATTGCGTATAATTTAATTTAATTGTTATAAATTATTTAATATGCCTGATGGAAAGTGCCTTTTCAATGACCAGTGGACTCTGGATAAGCCATACAAAGATTGGCTTTTGCGTGGCTCAGAAAAAACGCATGCCCATTGTCTGTTTTGCCATAAAGACTTCTGTATTTCAAATATGGGCGAATCGGCAATTAAATCTCATGTGAAAAGGAAAATGCATATATATTTTTAGAACAAGCTGCATCTGCTAAAAAATCTACTCATTTAAAAAAAATTTTCACTTCTGCTGATCCTGTTAAAGAATGTGAACTCAAAACATGCTCAGAAATATTATATTCATTTGTTTCTACAAAAGAAGTTTTAAAGGCTGAAATTTTATGGGCCCTTTAAGTTTTAAATAGTGGATTCAGCTACAGTTCTTGTAACAATAGAAATTGCCTCTTTCAAGAAATGTTTCTGGACAATGCTATTGCAAAGCAATTCACTTGAGCTTCAAAAGTATGCTTATTTAACAGTTTTTGGAACTGCACCATATTTTTCCAACTTATTGAAAGAAAAAGTTAAGAATTTTTCTAATTATGTGCTACTGTTTGAGGAACGCTTAAATAATAATCTGCAGACTAAACAGTTGGACTGCCATGTAAGATTTTGGGATAATGATACAGTTAAAACAGCATTACTCATGATTTTTTAGGTCATTCAACTGGAGATATTTAGTTTGAAAAAATGAATGAGAAGTGCTTATAATTAGGAACTATTGACAACTCCAGTGGTCAATAGATGGCCAAACATGAACAGGTCTATTTTAAAATGACTAAATTAAAAATTGGCTACTAATTTTATTAAATTTACTAAAATGTCTAATTTTTAGAAAGTGAACTTCATTCAAGTATTGTAAATGTCTGAAACTGCAGCCTACACATTTTATACAACGCTTACAGCCATGGATGTTACTCATTTCCAGAAGTTAAGGTAACATCGAGTACAACTTATCGACTATTTAAAGACTCACCCGCTTTTAGGGATGACGTTTATAGCCTTGGCCCAGGCGTAAAATTTTCTTTAAAGTTTTGCAAACATTGATGGTTAGAAGAATTACGTGTTTTCAACAGATTGCTTGAAATGTAACTGTAATTTAAAACATATATGTTATTTGATAAAACAAAAAATTTTCTACTCCTGATACTAAAACTTTTGATATTGTGCAGAAGTGTACAAAATATATACTTTTTCTGCTAAATGCAATTTTTTTTATATTTATTGCTCGGGAAATAGAACTTTTCTGACACTTAATCAAACTAATAAACCAATGTTGCCATTTATTGCCGAAGATTTTCATGCATTGTAGAAAAGTTTGATTCAAAATTTTTTTAACGAATCTTTTCTATCTGAATCTATATTGAATGTCTAAAAACTCTAAAATTTCTCATTGTTTTATACAATGTATAATCCAGTATTCTACAGAATGTTAATTATTTAAATAAAAAAAATTATGTTAGAGCTGTAAATTTACTGAAGGCTTTTGAAACTATCTTTAATAATTTCAACTCAAATAAAAAATAGTCTTGTTAATATTTGCAATTATTTTATTCTTATTATTTACTGAAATAATTGGAAAATATTACATAATTATTTGCATATTTAATTAAGATCAATTTTTAAAATAAAATGTATTTAACTCGAATGTCATATTAAAACACGTTAAAAATTATTTAACGTGAATGTCGATACCTCCTGAAAATTTTAATTTGACTCCTGGAAAACTCCTTAAAACTTCTGGAATTTGATTGTAGGAAATCTGTACGAACCCTGTTTTTATTATTCTGATCGTTGAATAGTTTATTATTATCAAAATTTACAGATTGCATATATTTTTACTCTGCCACATTTATAGATTACATGAATTTGGTTATTCAAATTATATAGATAAATTTTTCGAAACTTCTAAAGGTGTATTCTTACTTCAAAATATGACAACTAACCAAAAGCTTTTATAAGTGACAGATTTTAATTTTCTTTATTTTGAATGAAGAATCTTTTGCAACAGTAATAGACACGCATTTAAATGCTTGTCAAAGGGTTCGCTTTTTGGGGACCTGGGTATTTTAAATCAAGTGCCAACCCATTATCGACTCTCGCTTCCATTGTATCTCTGAAAGTAAAAATGGCATTCTTATTCTTAAGAGATCTCTGATTGTTTGTATGATCTCAGGCGTCCATTCTTTTACAAGTTTGTACTTTCCTCATGTTAAGATACAACAAAAAGCATAAAAGAAACAAACAAGTTAGAATGAAAAAGGGGAGAAAAACCCCTGAATTCTTTACACATAATGTTCGTATACTTGCAGCAGTGAAGCGAACATTTTGGGCGCCGTTAGACGACTAGTCCTTTGAAAAGAAGCTGTCAAAAACGTTCGCCATGTCTTCCAGTTCTTTGTTTTGAAAAATAATTTTTTCTTTCATCTTTTAAAGCATCTATACTTTGGTATTTTTTTTCATTCTTCATTCCCCTCTAAATTTCCTATTACCGAAACCTGCATTGTCTTCTTTATCATCTGCATATGATGGGTTTTCTGCTTGTATACGTGAGTCCCCTCCGATAGGTAGATGTTGAAAAGGCCTCCTATCTAGTTTTTTTATAATATTTGTTTTGTGTTTTCCACATTTTTCTCTCTTCGCTGTAGCACCATCTGCGAAGAATAGAGGAAAGAGTATCCATTCTTGAAAAAGAAACTACGACGTTTACTTGAATAACACTTGAAGCGTGATGTGCTTTTTCCCTCTGTTTAATGTTTGCACATGTGTCAGCTTGATTTTTCCCGCTTTATTTTGCGAATGCTCTTTCCATTTTCTGCCTGGTAGATTTCGAATTAATATCTAAAACCAGCCATATTTTTTCACTCCTTTAAAAATTAGACTTGGAAAAAAATGTTCCGCAGCTCTTGCCTGTACATTAAGAATATCATTGAAGCTCATTGTATTCAGGATTTGTTTTCAAACAATAATTTTAACTTTTTTTTTCTATGAAGCTAAAATATTTTTCATTTTTAAATGGAATAGGTATTATTTTTTGTATATTATTCGATAAAAGTGTTTCATCTTTTCCACAGCAGTTTTATAAAAAATATATTGAAGCCTTTAGATGCCTGCATTTTTATAAAAACTTTAAATGTATCTGTTAGAAATTTAATGCACTTCAAATATCCATTCACATAGTTAAGTTGAACTTATTGTGTTCATTTTCAAAAAATGAAGTATTTTTTAAATTTTGGCTATATTTAAACAATTTTTGTTGTTAAAGACTCTGAAGTTTTCCGATGACGAAGCATTTCTTATTCTGTACTTCAAGAAATAATATAAATTGCTTTACTTTTTACCGATCATTTTCTTAACGAAACGTTCATCATAACGTAAATATTATATCCCCCCCCCCCAAAAAAAAAAAGAAGAAAACATTAGTAGATTGTGGAGAATAGGGCGAAATTATGCAAATCAATCATGCAGTCAATAAAAAAAGACCTGCTCATATGACACTTCTTAATTTGATATTGGCGGTATGTTATTACCAAATCAAGTGTTGTTCCATAACCTCTTCCAGAAACATTGAATCTATCGTTACATTGCGGCTGTTTCTTACGGCGAATAAACTTGAAACATGAGAGCGCATATTTTGATCATAGTTTTTGAGTTTATTTTCGAAATATTTTTATCATGAAAAATATCTGATTTCGTTCTGATAAATATGCTTTTAACATTTTATTTTCCATTTGCTCATTTTTTATCGATGTTTGAAGCTCTGACGATTTATATATATATATATATATATATATAAGCAAAAATTTTTAAGTATAATCTCTTTTATACACAAAAAATATAGCTATGTAAAAAATATATCTCATCTTTCGATTATAAAGTCTCTTGATTATCAATCAAGAAATCATCTGCATATTAAGATAATTTTTTAATGTATATTACTGGCCATTAAAATTGCTACACCAAGAAGGTGACATGCTACAGACGTGAAATTTATACGGAAGGAAGAAGGCGCTGTGATATGCAAATGATTATCTTTTCAGCGCATTCAGACAAAGCAGGCGCCAGTAGCGACACCTACATTCTGTTTAAATGAGGAAATTGTTCAGCCGGTCCCTCATACACAAATTGCATTTGAACGTTGTTGCCTGGTGAAAAGTTGTTGTGATGCTTCGTGTAAGAAGGAGAAATGCGTACCAGCACGTTTCTGACTTTCATAAAGGTCCAATTGTAGCATACCGGGATTGCGGTTTATCTTATCGCAGTATTGCTGCTCGCGTCGGTCGAGATCCAATGACTGTTAGCAGAATATGGAATCAATGGGATCAGGACGGTAATATGGAACGCCATGCGGGATCTCAACGGCCACCTATCACTAGCAGCCGAGAAGACAGGCATATTATCCGCATGGCCGTAATGGATCGTGCAACCACGTCACGAGCCGTGAGTCAAGAAACGGAGTCGTTTGGAAGACAACAAGTGTCTGCACGAAAAGTTCGACGACGTTTGCAGCAGCATGGACTCTCAGCTCGGAGACCATGGCTGCGGCTTCCCTTGACGCTGCGTCATAGACAAGAGCGCCTTCAATGGTGTGATCAACGACGAACCTGGGCGCACGAATGGCGAGACGTCATCTTTTCAGATGAATCCAGGTTCTGTGTACAGCATCATGATGGTCGCATCCGTGTTTGGCGGCATCGTGGTGAACGCACACTGGCAGCGTGCATTCGTCATCGTCATACTGGCTCATCACCTGGCGTCATGGTATGGGGTGCCATTGGATACACGTCTCGGTCACCTCTTGTTCGCATTGACGGTGCTTTGAACATTGCACGTTACATTTTTGGTGTGTTACGACCCGTGGCTCTACCCTTTATTCGAGCCCTGCGAAACCCTACGTTTCAGCAGGATAATGCCCGACCTCATGTTGTCGGTATTGTACGAACCTTCGTTGATACGGAACATATTCGGCTGTTACCCTGGCCAGCACGTTCTCCAGATCTTTCACCAATAGAAAACGCCTGGTCAATTGTTGCCGAGCGACTGGCTCGTCAGCAAACGCCAGTCACTACGGTTGATGAACTGTGGCATCGTATTGAAGCTGCATGGACATCTGTACCTGTACATGCAATCCAATCTCTGTTTGACTCAATGCCCAGGCGTATAACTGCTGTTATTACTGCCAGAGGGGGTTGTTCTGGGTGTTGATTTCTCAGGATCTATCCAACCAAGTTTTTTGAAAATTTAATCACTTGTTATATTTCTAGTATAATATATTTGTCCCATAAATATCATTTTGTTATTTGCATTTCTTCCTGGTGTAACACAGTAGTGTATATATATAGTTCATTTCTATAAACGCGATTGATTGTCAGAATGCTAAAAAACAAACGTTTTGTCATATCATTAAATGATTTAATAATTAATTTATAAATTTTAAAATTAGTATCCTTTAAAATAATTATTAATCACTAAAATAATTCTATGGAATTATTGCGTGGCAACGTAAGAAGATATTATTTGAAAACTAAGAATGACTTATATGAAGCATGATCTTAGTTAAACAGATTGCATTCCTTAATGTATATCATAAAGGCTTTAGATTCAAGAAATTTTTATCCTGTTAGTTTAATATATTCATATCTTATCAAATCTTCATATATATCTTCAAATATATTCATATATCTTCAGATATATTCATATCTTCTTATTTTATCACTGATATCAGTGATAAAATAACTGGATAAAAATCTGTTGAAAAAAAATTTTTTTAAGTGTTAGTTACTCAGTGGATGTCAGTTTAAAATTGTACGAAATCATGGTACCTCTTGTTCTTTTAAAATAGCGTTCATTTATGACCCAACAAATGTTTAGAATTTTACAGGCATAATTATATAATAGAATTTAACTGCCTATTAAAAATTACTAAAATATAAAATCATACATAATATGGAATTTATAAATTATCCAGAAGGAGAATACCTACCTTCGCATATATAAAAAAAAATTGTTTGACATTAAGCAGTTCATGCCTACAATGATGAAGAAATACGTTGTGCTAGAGAAAAGAATCCATACCTGTGGCTACGCTTTCCTAGAACTGATTTAAGAGTTTAATCGGTCGACAAAAAACTATTCTGAAAATTGCTGTTCTGGATGTCCTGGTTGAGCATTTCATTTCTTTTCAACCATTTACTTATTTTATTCTTTGGTTCCTTGGTCCTTTTTTCTCCTGATTTTTCACCGTTTTGATATCTCATCAATTTGTTTTTTTTTATTCTTAGCGATTCCTTAAATGATTTAACTTCCGGCAGGCTCCTTTTAAATCACTTGAATGTTCCGCAGTTATAGAATGAAAAACATGCCGAATTTCGTAGCTGAAGCGATTTTACAGTAGATATACGATTTAAAAGAAGGAAAATATCCGAAAACAATTTTCGCCTAATGGAAAATACTGATATACTCGATGTTAAACACTGTGCAATACCTTTAAAGTACCTTGATAAAAAATTTTAAGAATACATCTGTATTGTTCCCGGTACCTTCCATAAAAATTTAATTAGAAAATCATTAAAAATGGCTTTCTTGTTAAATAAAGAAGTAAAGTAATTATGTTAGAAAAAATAAACTGAATGATATTATTCTTTATAAAAGTATGTACTAAATTAAATTTAATCGATAAAATTGTATGTATCAATTTAACTTCAATTTCTGAAGAATCAAAATGGTTTGATTTTAAAAATCAAACATGTCGAAATTAGATTAAACAAAGATTAATTAAATCAGGGTGCTACGAATTAAATTATAAAATTTAAATTACACTGCATCGTGTTCGTAAAAGGGGATTTGCAGTAATTTAAAACATTTCTATTTTACTAAATGATTTGTTTTAATTTATTCATCTAAAGTTCTTCTACCTAATTGAAAACTTGGCAGTACAATTTCAATAAAGTAGCATATCTTAACTTATTTCAATAGAAATGTCATACCAAACTTCATTCAGAATTTTCAGCAATAGTTTTTGTTCCTTTAAAAAAATCTGCTTCATCCATTCACACTAAAAAATTCTATGAGATTTATTATCTCCTGACTAATGTGTAAGCTCTAGCAGTGGAGTCAAGAGCCGAGAAACCGTGCAGCTCTTACCCAGTACTTCGTCAATAAACGAACGTTATCTCGTCGAAATTAATGTTTAAACGATATGGCTACTTTTCTGTGTTCTCCATACTTTTATCTACTTGACACCTTTAACGAAAATTTCGATTCCTCCAAAAGCATAACCTTACGCCAATCAGACACAGTTTAATTAACATCTTGGCAACACTATTTTATTAGTGAGATTTTGAACTAAGCGGATAAAGTAACAAATTCTTAATGCTCTGACGTCAGCATTTATCAGTTTTCAGTGCAGTGCCAAATGTCTTATCACTAGTCGCTGCCATCATATGCCACATATACTATATACTGGATATGTGTAACTTCTTAAGCTCAAAGTTACAATTAACTGTAGTTGTCTAAATAGCTGTTTCTTCAATTCAGATTGCCTTCCAAACACCATCTTCCTTTTCTACGTGTTTAAATTTCATGAATAAGTTCTCGTGCAAAAAGCTTTTATCCTCTCGTAAATGCAACTTCTGTAATTCTGCACAAAACTGACTCATCATATAACTGGTTATTTTGCGTGTTTTCCGAGCGAATTAGTATTATTTGTTCCGTAGCATAGCTCCATCTATCTTTATTTCGAAAGTAGCAATCTTTCCAATTCAAATTGATTACTGAAATTAACAATTTTCTCTGCATGCTTAACCTTTGGGAGTGTACGAGCAAGAGCCTCGTCTACATTCATTGTCTTACCTCTTTTGACAATTAACATAGTTGAATCGTTTATCTGTCAGAATGCTATGGGGTATAACAAAGTTTTGTCTCGAAAAATGCGATGCATCGCCACCGTGCTACGACTTCTAAGTGCATATGTTTTTCACCATAGAGGTGTTAAAAGTAATTGATAATAATGAGTAACGCTATAATTATTCATTTATTCGTAATTCATTTTTGTAATACTGCGATACTTTTTGTAATACATTTTTATACTACTATAATACTTTTTAAATACATATGGCAAAATTGAAAAAATAATTACGCGCGCACGGATTAAATCTCTAAATAATGCACATAGGTAAATGTACGGCATGTTTACTACATATTTTTAAAGTAAGGTCGTACATAATTTTCTTTTTATATACAACTATTTCTTTACCATTTTACCCTAAAAATTTTTATTCGGATATCCGCTTTCATTCCTCTAAATTAAATTTATAAGCCTAACTATTATTTATTGAATTAATACCATGATTTATTGTTTTTTCCCATAACTTTTAGATTTTAATTTTCACATTAGGATATGTTCGTTTGGTAGGCTATTTTTGGCGCAAAATATCACACAGGGATTTTCTACCCAAAGTATTCTTAGAATATACTCTCAATATAACAAAGTGCCCTGACTTAAATAGTTTTCATCTATATTTGGTAAAAAAGCCCCATCAAGTCAATACTCCAACTACCAAGAATTCGTACAGTCGTTTTCATTGATATTTAATTAAATGCATGTTTATCGAATATATTTTAATCTTTTTCGTTTGGTAAATAGAGTTTTGATATATATTTTTCATTTTGCTTCAAATTTGTTTAGACAAAACTTTTCTATTGTTGCTAAAAGCCTCAAAGACACCAATTAAGTTCTTCTAACCCATTTGAAAATGATTTTTTGTAACTTAATATTGTTTTTGTGTCTATATTTTTTATTTCTAGCACTCTCACAAAAGTAGATTGAGAAATGAAATGTTCCGATTTATCTTTTAGAAAAAATCTTAAGAAAACATTTTGTCTTTAGCAAATAATTTTATGCACACATTAACTTCTTTTTCATCATTGCTTATCTTTTTTATTTTGAAGTTTTTTACGAAAAAAAAAAAGTTTTTTGGCAAAACGCTCTTTGTATTTTATGTATTATACTTATATGAAAAAATTCCTTCAAAAATTTTTTGTAAGTGAATTTTTATATAATAAAAGAAATATAACATTATGTTTGTTATACTAAAAATTTTATAATAATTCAATTTTATACCACTGTATTAGAATTTTTTTTTTGTTAGAAATAATTAGATTTATTTATTCAAATATTTTAAGAATTTTTAGCAAATGAAAACGTATTTAAAATGCTACCAAAAATAAAAAATAACGTATAAAAAGTAATTTATTATATGTAATATATTGCATGAAATTTTAACTTTATATGAAATGTATAAAATGCTTTTGATTTAAACAACATTGCATTTCGCATATTCTTTTCTTATGCAACAATTATAATTTTGACTTAATATCTATCTTGTGATCTGGGTAAGGTAGCTTATTTTTAAAGGACGTATAATTAATGCTTGCATAAATATCCCTTGCTAGAAATACATAATCTTATTCTACCTTGATGGTTGTTAATCACTTAGGTTAAAATAGAAGTGGTCAGCATACGTTTATTGATCATGGAAACATTCGGTAACATGTGAAAGCTGAAATTTACACTATGTCATTTAAATTTACAGTTAAATGACATAGCGTAAATTACTCTAATTAGCTGCTGTAGTATGAATAATGTAATATAAAACAAAAATCCCTAGTTACAAAATACAAATTTTTTTACATCAATATTTTTTTCTGGGTGTATTTAAAATACAGTTTTTTTTTTTTTTTTTTTTTTTTTTTTTTTTAATAATATCGAACAGCTATATAGAAAAAAGTTATGATGGTAGTGTCATGTCTCTTCTGTTTCAATGTTTCAGGAATTGAACCCTCACCCATGTGATAGATGAATGCAGCTCCTTACTTATGGAAATAATCCTGAATTTTGTATTTTAATAAGTTTACATATGACATCTCGCTCTTCATTTATGATAGATTGTGGTCTGGAATTCTCTTAAAATGAACTAGAGACTATCTTTAAATTTTCTTCCTTTTTCAAAGGATAAGATCGATATCTGAAGCTACAGTCTTTTTTATACATCAATGAAACAGAGGATCATAAAACCCTACGATTTTT
The DNA here is from genome assembly GCA_030067965.1 of Latrodectus elegans. Lineage (NCBI taxonomy): Eukaryota > Metazoa > Arthropoda > Arachnida > Araneae > Theridiidae > Latrodectus > Latrodectus elegans. Next base: position 3,850,145 of record CM057817.1, on the reverse strand, counting down.
TTTTAATTGTTTATTCCCTTTCATCACAACCCTTTTTAAGCCAAATTGGAACCCCTAGCTATCAGTCTTAAAAGAAATGTTTTTAATAGAAACATTAGGAAAATATTATATTTATCAAATAACTCACCTTATGCACTATTAATATGAAGCAAAATGAATACTTAGATGAATGTAACGCAAAAAAGTATTATCTTCCAGAAAAATTCTGGAAACCTAGAAAAAAGGAATAATGATTATGGAAACAATGAATAATGAAAAATGTATGTAAACAAAATAGAGACTTTTGAAATCAAGGTTATCTAATTAAATAATTTTGTGACCTTAGAATAAAGGCGTATTTTAAAATTGTATTCTGACTGCAAGGAATATTTTGTTTATGTGTAGATAATAATCATTTAGCTTAATAAAAATTTAATTTTTAGCAGTTAGTAAAGTATTTTATTATAGGCGCTCATTTTTCTCTGAATGTGCTTGTATACATGCAATAGATGGAATATATGCAATAGATTGATATATTTATAATTCATTATTTTAGGTAACAATGGTTAAAGTGCAAGAATGCTTGGTGTATAAAACTTGTAGTGAATGTTTAGAAGCCCAAGATCCATATTGTGGATGGTGTTCCTTAGAAAACAAGTAGGTTCTAATATATCCGAATATGTTTATTCTGATGGCTATATGTATTTTATATTTTTGACAATTTTTAATTATTTTTGCTTCTTACAGAGTTTTTTTTTTTTTTTTTTTTTTTTTTTTTTTTTAAAAAAAATTATTAAATACTTAAAATGACTACACAATAAGTTTTGAGAAACACTATTTTTAAATAAATAATTCTTTGGCTTTCTTTGTTACTTTGGTCATAAAAATCACTTGAAGAAAAATTTCTTATGACTAATGTTACATTTTTTAGAATCAGTTTGCATTAATGCTCAAATTCTTAAAAAAAAAAATTTCTTTTTTATAAAGAAACAGATTGTTTTGCGTTTCATTTAATATCAACTACGTTAATCGTTGTTATTCATCTAATTATATAAGCACAAATAATAGAAGAAAGTTATGGAAATAAATTTCAGCTAAATAAGTTTTGTAAGGAAACATTAAAAAGTTATCATAATAATTTCATTAGCTGATTTTTGATAAAGTAAAGTCAGTCATATTTTTTATATTAAAATGCACAATTATAGTCCTGTCTTTATTTTGGAATGTTACTTCTTTATTTCTTTGGATAACAAAAATTAATTCATATAATTCAAAACTAAATTTACATATTTTAATTGGCACAGCAGGTATCTTTATTAAAAATAATTTCTTATTCAAAATGCAAACTTTTTTGATAAAGTACGTTAAAGTGTAAAATATATTTTCTGTATATTTTTAATATTAATCATAAATTGCATGTATAATTTTCACTTAAATATTTATTAATATTCTATACAGTTTGTATAACTAAAATTCTAAAAGTGATAAACTTTGTTTATACACAGATGTAGTTTAAGAAGTGATTGCGCTGAAGCAGCTCAAGATCCATTATACTGGTTATCTTACAAAAGTGGTAAATGCACAACTATAACAAGTGTCCATCCTCCCCAAATACAGAGGACAACTGCAAGAATCGTAAGTGCTCTCAAATATTCATACTGAAAAAATATTGTAACACTAAATATTAGAATGACTTTTATTCTTTTATTAAATTTTTATATCATTTCATATGAAAATCTTAAAAATTTAGTTATTTCAAGACTAAAGATGTTGCATATAAAATATTGAAATGTATGAAAATAATAAATGACAGGCATAAATAGATGTTCCTTTCAATGAAGTTTCTTAATATTTAATTATTATGAAGATAATTTGGAATAAAAAGGATAAAATGCGTATCGAATTCACTTTCGCCAAATAATTAAAATTTCATTTCATTACATATTGATCTTATTGATCAATAACTATGCATTTCATTGCATTTTTATGCATTAATATTTGCTTCTACAAGTACATTAGCAGGAAAAGTTCACCGTAGCCTAATGTTAAGACATCGCTCTTCGGGCTAGAAAGATCTGAGTATGATCCCATCCATTGTTGAATGAGAGATGACTGTTGTATTTCTGTCAACACCTCTTGGAGCTGTTAGTTTTTCATGCATGTCTGTTGCTATGTGTATTTAGACATTTTCTCCACAACAATAAGTGATAGAAAGCCATCACAAAAAGACTTCCTGGAAGACAGTGTAATCTGTATCATTTTTAGTTGCCTTCTTGATGTTGATTAATCTTAAACTAAGAGAACTCTATCTCTTCATAAGCAATCTACCTTAATTAAACAGTTAACCTCTCTGTAACAATAATATATATGGGAGCAATTAAAGAATAATGGAAATATTTTTATGGCATAAAGTATAGTTCTGACGATGGTAATCTTTGTTCTATAATTATTTTTATAATTTTCTATGAAATATACCTTAACATGATAATAAATATTTTGTAATTATATATATGTGTGTGTGTTTGTTTGTTTATACCTAGATTTCCACTCATCAGATCTAATCATATTTTTTTCCTTCAGCTCAATTTAGTTATTGATAATTTACCAGTCCTGGAAGGTCAGTTTTTCTGTGCATTTACTGCCCTTGGAAAGACACTAGTTACAAATGCTTCTCGCTCAGCCAATGGTGTAAGCTGTGCTACTCCACACACAGATTCGCTACCTCCCATCCCCCCAACTCAACGTAAGACATTATCTTCTATGAAATGTTTTTACTTAAGATTTCTTCCCTCTAATAGTCTTCAATACAAAAAATATATTTATTTAAATTTTCATTTTTTTATGTTTTAACATGTATATAAATTTTCGGAAAAAAAATTTTTTTTTTAAAGTGTCTGAAGTTAAATACTTTTGTTATTGAAATTTTCTTTTATACTGTGCAAATCTTTCTGTAATATTATGAATTGAAACATGTATTTCATATTTGAAAAAAACTATAATTTTTTATTAATATTTCATTAATTTCTCTAAAGATACAGAAAATGATTCTAAGCTAAAAAATTTGTCACTAAAAGGGGAGAATTTGAGAGACAATATTAAAAAATTTCAATAATATATTTTATTACATAAAATAAAAAAATAAATGCAATGCAAAAATGTTTTCATATGTGAATATAACTATATATACTATTTATTAATTTACCAACAATTAATAACATTTACATTTTATTTATTTTAGACCATTTTACTGCTAAGCTGTCTGTAAGAATGAAAATAGGTCCTGATTTTGTTGCTACAAATTTTACATTTTATGATTGTAGCACTTACACATCGTAAGTGTATTTCTTATTCATATGATATTTTATTAAACTATATTTCATATTGAATTGTTTCATATCATCTTTCTATTTTTAAAAAATTCTTCAAATTGAAATATTACATTCATGATGTAATAGCTTTTTGAATTTTTTTATTATATTTTGCAGGACTTTTTCAACTTAGTTAAGGGTTAATTAGATTTTTTACAATATTATTTTGAGAAAAAATTACTAACACCTATTTTACTTAATTCTTTTTATATTCATGCATTATGTTATAGTCATTCTCTCATAGCACATAAACAAGAACAATTTACTTTGCAGCTGTACACAATGTGTCTCTAGCCCTTTCCCATGTGACTGGTGTGTCGGAGGACATCGATGCACACATGACACTGGAGAAAATTGCCGCAATGACATTTTGGTGACTGGCATTTCTGTGAGTTCTATTTTTGTTTATTAATATGTTGGTTAATTTATATTTTTCTCAAATAAATGGTAATATATATATATATATATATATACATCTCATTTTATGTTTTCTTCCTTCAGAGCATTGGTCCTAGTATTAGATCTGGTCCTGGATTTTGTCCAAGAATCAATACTACAACTGGTGGCTCAATTGAAATTCTCGTTCCATCTGGGATCAGTAAAAGAATACAAGTGAAAGTTGACAATATTCAGGTAATATATGTATATATACAACTGAAATTAATTATTCCTGTGTGATTATCATTATTATTTTAAAAATACAAATTTGTACGTACATATACATATTTTTTAATTTGTTTCATTTTATTTAAAATATATTTATATGTAGTTAAAATATTTTTGTAATATTTAATATAATTGTGGGGGGGGGGGGGAATTATAATCAAAAATCTAAACTAAAATTACTTAATTTCCTTTGAATTGTCTGTGTGTTCAAAATTCACAACTGTGAACTTGAGTGAAAATGGTATATAAAAGGAAAAAATTTGTTATTATTTACTGTTATTAGCTTTTTAAAGTAGAATTTTAAAAGCAATTGCAACTTTGTAGAGTATTTTGTATATTTCCAAAAAACTTACAAAGAGGAAAATAAAAAAAAATTATATTTGATTAAATATTAAGTAAAAAATTTTAATACCCTCAAAAAATGTCTGTTTACATAAATTAATTAGTATTATTTAATAAGTAAATCATTAAATTAAAGTAAAAATGTCCTCAAAAAATGTCTGCTTACATAAATTAATTAGTATTATATAATAAGTAAATCATTAAATTAAAGTAATTCCGTTTACCAATAAAAAGGTATGATATTCTCTCAAACTAATAAATATTAAAGGCAATTTCTTTACAAAAATTTTCATCAAAATTAATGCTGAGGTAAAACTTCAGAAATTGATAATCATGTCAGCAAGTTTTGACATTCAGTGTTGTAATTGATCATTTCTTTCTACTTATTAGTCATGTTTTCTCTAAAATTTAAATAAAATTATTTAATTTTATAAAAATGTTCCTCTATTACTCAAGTGAATGATTAAGCCTTAAAACGCAAGTCTTGAAATATGTGTTGGTTATCATTTTCATATTAATGAAAACAATACTTTTGTATTTTTCTTTAAGTGTACTACTACATTATGATGAAGTAAGTATTTATGAATTAAAATCAAAATAATATAATTTTCTATAAAAATTGATATAAAATTATATATATATATATATATATATATATATATATATATATGTATATATATATATATATATATATATATATATGTATATGTATATATATATATATATATAAACAAAATATTAAATTGTAGATTCATCAGCAAAAATGTTAAATTAAGTATTTCTACAGTTAAAAATGATTTTACAAGATGTGACTGTATATCATGTGCTTCTGTTAAATATTTGTTTTTTTTTACTATTTTTAATTTCAAATATGTACTTAAAAAATTGTGTAATTTTATTAAATTAATATACATTATTCCCTAATCATGTCTCTTGTACACCTTGTGAAATAAAGGAACCTAATGTATTTGTTTCCTTTCGTAAACAGCCTATTATTGCTTCAACAAGATTTGTATGTCAATTTAACATTGAAGGTAGGGTGAGACAAGTGCATGCTCAACTTTTAGGTGACACAATATACTGTGAGCCTATGGTAGTAAGTATATAAATTTATGAATACACACAAGTCTTTTTCTATTAGCATGTATAACCTATACATTATCTTAATAATTGTAATTTTATATAGTTTGCTTATCAAACTCAAGCTCCAAACATCACTACTGCTTTTGCTGTGATATGGGATGGTAGTAAGCCTTTAGATAATCCAGAAAATATTCATGGTATGTGTAGCATTCTTTCCTTCATTCTAATGTAATTGGAATAATTTTAACTTAATGTACATTTCAGAATATTTCACTATTATGTTTTTCTTAAACGAGTATCTTTTACTCTAATTTGTGTGTTATATTGCTAACAAGAATATTATTTTATTCATTGTAAAAAATTCACAATAAAACAAATAATATTTTGATTTAAAACAATAAATAGAGACCTATTTAGTTTCAGAAAATTTCTAAAGCATTTTAAAATTAATATTGCATACATTAAGTTCTTAGAATGGCATAAAATGATTATTAAATATTTTCATATAGTTTGATTTTATTTATTTCCAGTTTTGGTGTATCGATGTCAAGGAATGGCCCAAAATTGTGGAATTTGCTTAGAACTTCCTGATAAATATGCCTGTGGCTGGTGCCAAGATCCACCGTCATCCTGTCAAGTTCACGAGCAGTGTAGCTCAGACCCAACTCAGTGGTTAGATCATAGTCAAACCTGCCCTGATCCAAAAATTACAAGGGTATGAATATTTTTGCATTGTAGCATTTAAAATATTTTTCTTCCTGTTAAAATTAAAAGTAGAGAAGAGATGCACCTTACTTATAAAAGTATAGCTCATAAATACATGTTAATTTACATGTCAACAGTTGTAAGATAGTAATTAAATGTTTTAACCATAATTTAACTGTTTTTAGCTGTTAAGAAAACATTTTTTTTTCAAAATCACATTTTTTTACCTGTTAATGTATATTAATTTGTTCAAAGATTATTTTCCTTTAATAAGTGTAGAATTAATATTTTCTTTGCAAACATTACGTTTCTTAAATGATTCACAAAAGTGTTTTAATGATTTTGTTTTTTAGTTTTATCCTGAATCTGGTCCATGGGAAGGTGGAACAAATATTACTATAGAGGGTATCAATTTGGGTCGTGTATTTGAAGATGTAGCTGGGGGTGTTAAAGTAGTTTATGATGCTGATGGTCGAACAATTGCAGAATGCTTACCTCACAAAGAAAATTATAGGAAAACAAGCCAGTGAGCATATTTTATTATTTGCTGAAATTTTTTCTTATTGTGTTAATGTTGTTATTAACATTAACACAATGAACTAACATTATTAACAACAACTAACACAATTATTAACATTAACTAAATGAATGTTATTAACATTCGAAAGATTTAATCGTGGAGTAAATATTTATTACTTCAAAAATTTTGAAAACAAACAGGAAAATAACTATAAAAAATCATTCTTTTACTTATTATAATGAAATATTTGCATGCCTATTTGAAAACTAAAAAGGAAAACCATTTTGTTTAATTAATGTTAAAAATTATATTTACTATTGCCATTATTGTTTACTTATTTATTCATTAAATCATTCCATGTACATTTGTTAAATTACATTTCACTTTTTAGGATTGTCTGTCAAGTTGAAAGTCCAAGAAATTTAACAACAGGTTTAGGAAGAGGATCTATTGCAGGCCCTATTGTTGTAAAAGTTCAGAATGATTACATTGCTCGTTCAAAGAAACAGTACTCTTTTGTTGTATGTATACCGATAGTTTTGTGAATTTTTAAGTTATATAATTTATATTTACCACATGTTCTGTGTTAATATTAATTCTTTCTTAACTTATGTATATATGTATCCCATATTTTCTTAAACAATAATTTATGACAGAATCATTTTGAACAAAGATCAAATTTATTCTGTATACTCTTGATGTTGCATACTTTTGAATCTCAATGCTTAGTTATTAAGCTAATCAAAATATTAATTTTCCTTTTTTAAAGACTATTTTTAAATTAAAAGCTATAATACAATTATAATATGAGTTGTTTAACTGGCATAGTTTATAAAATATAGATGTAAAAAATAAAGTAATCGAAGGGGCTTCAAAGGAGAAAAGAGCTTAGTTCAGATACTTCAACTAAAGTTATTTATAAAAAAAATATTTTTATCAATAAATAAATATTATTCTTACTTAATTTAGCAAACGTTTTTCATAAATAAAATGATACCATTATACTAATAGAAATATTTACTTATGTATTATAATGCATTAGGTTTTCATTTTTATCCAGATAATAAAAATTAATCTTTAAAATATATGTGAGGGGGAACTACATAAATCCAAAGTTTAAAAATGATCAATGAGAGAATTTTGAAAACTTATTTACTGAGAGTGGTTACTATACAGTAAATTAAATGATAAAAGAAAATGTGAGCATTGTATTGAATAAAGTATTTTCATTTCCAATGTTCCCCTATTTTTCATTGTTTGTCTTTTAAGCTGCTTTATAACTTATTGTGGAAAAAAGAAAAAAAATCCGAGCTTTTCTCTTTGTTTTCTTTTTCTTTTTTTTTTTTTTTTTCATTTTTATAGCATAAGAATTAAGTAAATTCATTACAATGTATTTAAATAATCGTTTGCAGATTCTGTTATGAAACAAATATTTTGTTTTAGAATCCTAGAATAACTTCTGTTGAACCAAGTAAGGGACCTAAATCTGGAGGAACTCGCTTGCGTATATGGGGACTACACATGGATGCTGGTAGTCGAGCAGAAGCTTTTGTTGATGGCTTAGAATGTAAAGTGACAGGGTGAGTATTTTATTTCACCATTAAAAAATTATATCCATTAAGACACTTTTCTGCTTCGTATGTTTAAAAATAAATTCTCTGCTTCTTATTATTAAAAATAAATAAATAAATTTGCAGCAAAATTTTATTTTTAAATTTTAAACTAATAAACATTAGCTGAAAAATTATTCTAGAAAATTTAAATATTTCCCTGACCTATACACCATAAATTGTTTAAGTCGTGCACGCTAATATTTTATGCAAAATTTTACTCTTGATGTCTACCTATTCCTTTAATTTAGAAGAAGGAGGAACTGTGTTGAATGTACTACATCAGCATCAAAAGAAAAGGGGCCTGGGAAAGTTCGAGTGAAATTTGATAATGGGTTAAGAATTTTTGAAGATTACAACTTCTTGTATGTTGATGATCCTGTAATTGTACATGTGGAATCTGGATCAGGGCAACGTGGAACACCAAAAGGCATACCAAGGTAAATTATTATAGAAATTATGTATATATATATATATATATATATATATATATATATATATATATATATATATATTGAAAAATTGTCTTTTTAAAAATAAGAGAAATTTTCATCACATAATACTAGAGTTCAGATTCATGAGCAATCAGTGTGTATTATATTTTACTTAAAATTTCAGGAAAATTATTCTAAAATAATATGGATAAAAAAAACTTGAAATATATTCATTAAAAATGATGCATTGTATCTTCGATAAAATATTTCACTATCGTTTGTTTAAAAAAACTAACTATAAGGTAAAGCTTTCTTTTTATTTGTTTGTTTATCCGAATTGCTTAAAAAATACTAAAAGTTATGAACAGTATGCCAAGGTGTCTTTAAATTCTTAATATGTATGTCATCTTTATTAAAAGGAAAAAATCTGTTTTTTGAAGGACATAAATAATAATGATGTTTGGCAGAATGTTTCATATTATTGTTTGAAATATAAGAAACTAATCTTTAAATTGCAAGTTTCCTTTAGTTAATATTTGAAGGTATCCTACATAACAGTAAAAGTGTTTTTAAATTTTTCATTTGTAAAATATTTCTGCTTTGATAGTGAGAGAATAAGTAATAAAACCCTATAAACGTAATTTTTTTAACTTAACTGCAACTTGATAAAAAAAATATTGAAAGGTCTTAATAAAAATTAAAAAATGTGTAGAAATTCTAAATAATAATTGTTTTGCTTGTTATCAATATATTTTATTTTAATTAATACTTTAAATATGCTTTCTTTATAGTGGTGGAATTAGTATTACTGTACATGGAACTAATTTAAATGCTGTACAAGAGCCTATGATGTATGTTTTGATTGATAACCAAGAATACACCAGCGTAAGCAAAAATATATTTTTAGAATCATTAATCCAATATTACTGAATTGTGTAAATCAACTAAATATGATTACTAAAATAATTATACTCAATTACAGGCTTGTAAAGCAGAATCTGCTACTGAAATGAAATGTAGAAGTCCTGCAGTACCCCCCTCTAAGATGGATTTCTCAGGAGATGAAGCAATTGAACTTGATTTTGGATTCTTAATGGATAATGTTGAAAGAGTAAAAAATCTAAGCGAAAAACCAGGATTTCCTAAATTTTACATGTATCCAGATCCCCTGTATTACAAATTTACTGAAGAAAATAGCATCAAATATTACAAGAGTGATTACTTAACCATAAATGTAAATATTATCGCATTTTTACTACATTACAATTTTGTATTTATTAATAATAAATACAAAATTTCTTATTTAAATAAATTGATATGAATCGGTAGATTATTTAGAGATGAGGTGAAAACTATATATATATATATATATATATATATATATATATATATATATATATATATATATATATATATATATATCAAATTAAATGGAGCATAAATGATTTTGAAACTTTAACTTGTATATGGCAAAATAAAAGCTGTCTGTAAACTATGAATTTACATTTAATAAAATTACTAAATTCATTTTAAATTTATATCTCTTAAGTTTATTCTTAAGTGCATTAAGCACATTAAACACTAAAGTGAGAAATATAGGAGAACAAAATTATCAGTGTAATAGCTTCAGATTCTACTTAAGGCACTTGCTTTGCATCCATTTTAAGAAATTCATCTAAAATAATATTATAATAAGATTTCTAAAACAGGTATTGATTCTCCATTTTTTCTCTTTCAAATTATTGCCAAATTCTTTTGCGGCGCTAATTTTTGTTGTGATAAAAACAGCAAATGAGAAAATATCATAACAATTACATAACATTGCATTTGAGGATAAGTTGATTTGACACAAATGCTTACAAGAGCTTCTGATAACCATCCTCAATAATATTTCAAATAAAATATTTTAGAAAATAGAAGTAAAAATTGCTTGGCATTTTTTCTCTAGTATTTAAGCATATAATGTTCTTGATATATTATTATATAAAAAAATTTACTGATAGTAAATTTTTAATCAACATAACAAATTTTGATCTCATGTTATAAAAGATATATTGATGAAGCAGTTCTAACAGGATTCATTTATAATGATATGATACTGGTAAAATAGAATGCATTAATAAAAAATTCCTTTTTTTTTTATTCAGTTTTAATATTGATTTTTTTGTTTCTTTTGTGAAATCTTTTTCTTTTGTAGCTTTCCATTTTTATGTTTACATATACTCAACAATTTTACCTCAATTGCCTGTAAATTTCTTGTTTTCACATTTTATTGTATAAAATAATTTTCATTAGTAAATAATTTGTCGATTTCCTTAAATGACTACTTTTTCTAATTGATAATGATATAAATTCTCATGAACTATTTGCATAATTAACATCTAAAATATAATCTCATATTGTCTTTCATTAGGGTCAAAATCTTGATAGAGCATCACAAGAATCAGATGTGATTGTGCGAATCGGAACAAGTTTTTGTAATGTCACTTCCCTTTCACGCTCTCAGTTAACTTGTCGACCACCAACTTCACAGCCTTATGCTCGTGATGTTGCTGGTTTTCCTATCCCTGGTCAATTGCCTGAAGTAGTGGTAAGTTATAATTTTGATTAAAAAATTGATATGAATTGATTGTTTGAAGTGTCCTATATAACTCCTGCTATGAACAATATTCCATAGTATTTTAATTACATACTGTAGGTCACTTACTGTATTGAGTTATTTATCAATCTACATATATAAAACGATTTCCCATATTTTAATTTAAAATCCATGTAATAAATTTCAAAACAGTACATGAAAATTGAAAGTTTTTATAAAATAGGGATTCATAAAAATATACATTCTAACTTTGTCTTTATATTTTCGTGTGAAATATATTGAAGAGGATTTTCTAGAATTAAGGAATATATAATATTTTTTTAGCTAACAAATATAGTTCTCAAAAGTATTAAAAGATGCTATGCAACATGTAAAAAACAAAAGATTTTTTTTACAATTAGATTTTCAATTAGACAACTTGACGTTCAAAATTTAAAGTATTATTCTCTTGGAGGATACAGACTAATTTAAAAGATTTATTTCACTGATGAAACATATTACAAATTCTGTCAGTGCAGACTATTTTTAATAGATTTTTCATGATTCTACTTAAGGTTAATGTCCTTTTGACATTTTTGAATATCATTCGTGAATTTGTTTTTATAAATTCTTTATGATATCTGCCTTTTTAATGGTCGTTAACATGATTACTATTTTATAGTTTAATACTAAAAAATAATTATAATCTATTTTCCAAATTAATATTTTATATTTTTTCAGGTTGAAGTTGGTGACATTTTAAAATTTCCGATTGGGAAGCTCAGCTATGAATTACCATCTTCTCATGATAGTGCCTTATCAAAACCTGTCATTATTGGAGTCATTGTCGGTGGATGCATTCTTGTCATTATAGTCATCATCATTCTTATTGCTTACCGGCAAAAATCCACTGAAAGCAGTCGTGTTTTGAAAAATATGCAAGAACAAATGGATGTTTTGGAGTTACGAGTTGCCAGTGAATGTAAAGAAGGTATTAATAACTATCATTTTCTATATACTTTCAGAAAAAATATATAAATAATAGTAGTAAAAATATTATGGAAAAAATCAGTATATTTTAACAATATCAGTAAATATATCTGAAAAATATATCTTAAAGTTTATGAAATTATCATAATTAAATTCAAGAGCTATATAAACTTCATTTGAACAGATGTTCATTTATTTGAATGTAAGTACCTTTTAAAATATTTGTAAACATTTTTGTAGAATTTTTCCTGTTTATGTTTGAAATGTATATTATTTTGAATTTCGATTTATAATTTTACATATAAAATCTTGCTGTTGGATTCATTGATATCGATGAATAAACAAATTGATATTTATTTATATATATATTTGTAGGAGTTTATGTAAAAGTATCTATGTGTATGAAGAATTATTCCCATGTATGTTTTTGATTATGTGGTAGATGAAAGACATCTTACTAATTTATTTTGTAATTAATAGAAAACAGGAATAAGGAAGAAAAACATCAGAAATACACAAATTAGAATATAAAAAAAATTCTAAATAGAGTATTTTGAAATTATTTTTTTCAATACTTTTTTTTCCATTTTAGCATTTGCTGAATTGCAAACAGAAATGACGGACTTAACAAGTGATCTAACAGCTGGTGGCATTCCATTTTTGGATTATCAGAGCTATGCTATGAAAGTATTATTTCCCAATTCAGATGATCATCCTGTACTAAGGGAAATGCAGGTAAGACAAGTTAATTATTACTTAAGCTTAATCACACTACATACATGAAGATTTACTTATATATTGTTACAGGGAAGGAAAAAATTTTATAGGTATGTTAAACTTAGTAATTTTATGTTTTCACATAAGAAGTTGAATAAAATAGATTTTTGTGCAAAAGAATTAAATGTTAATGAAAATATATTTTGTGTAGTGAAAATAACTTATATATTAAATTTTTACAAATGCATAGAATGTATTCATGATACTTTAATTCAGAATCTTTGACATTTTTAACTCTCTACCATAATTCTGTATTTTTCATTGATTTAAAATTCCCTCACAAAACAAAGTAGGCATTAAATTGTATGCAAAAGATTTTTGATATTGTACATAGTAAATGAGAAGTAAATGTATAAACAATTTGTGTAAAGATGGGGGCTAAAAAAAAATACATTTTTTTACAATTACTTATTTAAAAAATTGCCATTAACATATGACTCATGTTATTTTAACGTTTCCTAATCAAATGCAATATGAAATATGATAAAATAATTATATGCATTTATTCTGAAACATTTCTGAGCAGGATTGTAAAAAGTAAGATTAAAATGTAAAGATTTATTTATATTTAACCCTCTGCTTTAAATCGATCTTATAATAATCTATGTATACTTATCAAACACAAAATAAATTTTAATATACAAGCAAAAAATTTTCGTAAATATTTTGTATTTTTTTCTAGTTGGATCCATTGAAGAAACCTTATATTGAGAAGGGTTTGAGATTATATGGTCAGCTTATAATGAACAAAATTTTCTTGTTGCTGTTTATTAGAACTTTGGAATCAAATCGTTATTTCTCTATGAGAGACAGGTAAAAATACTTTTTATTGATGATTTAATAATTTATATATAGATAGGTATAGGGAATATATAGCCTAATTAAAATTGTGTACAAAATAAGTATTGTAGATAACTTATAAGACTAATTTTAAAAAAAGTTTGTATTCTTCTAAGGTTATTAATGTTAACTATTTTCAGAGTCAATGTTGCTTCACTAATAATGGTAACTTTACAAGGGAAAATGGAGTATTGTACTGAGTAAGTATACATTGTATAACCTTTTCAAGTTCATTTCTTTTACTGTTTATATTAATAATCAGCTATAATAATTATCAATTCCATGTTTTTGATAGATTTTAATGTATTTTTACAGCATCCTAAAGACATTGTTGGCTGAATTAATAGAGAAATGCATTGAAGGTAAAAGTCATCCAAAACTTCTACTCAGAAGGTAAGATGTTTATTTTTAAAGTGTTTCTTTAAATAATTTTTAATCATTTCAAATACTGATAAATGCTTTTCATTTTTATTAGAACTGAGTCAGTTGCAGAAAAGATGCTTTCCTCTTGGTTTACTTTTTTACTGTACAAATTTTTAAGGGTTTGTATAAAATCTTAGCACAACTTTTTTTTATTTATTTTTACCAAAGCATGGTTCTATAATTAATAATTTTTTTTATATAGGAATGTGCTGGAGATCCTCTTTTTATGCTGTATAGGGCAATAAAACAGCAGGTTGACAAAGGACCAGTTGATGCCATAACTAGTGAAGCAAGATACTCATTATCTGAAGAGAAATTAATTAGGCAGTCAATTGAATATAAAAGCATGGTAAGTAGATGGTAATTAGACAAATAAGTGTAGTATAATTTCTTTCTTAGATAAAATGACAATGTAATATATAGGAATAAAAGGAAAAACTATCATGCACTAAATTCCTCATTTATTGCATTTTAAACTTTACTCCATTGTACATTCTTTATTATTTATGATAAATTCTTTTAAACAAAAGAAGATTTATAATAAATTTTTCTATTTTCCCTTCATGGATTTCAAATTATCGATATTGATGAATATATCAATATGTTTTAGAAACTTTCCTATTCAATTCAATGGTTTTAAATATATGTGCAAAACAATTACAAACATTTTGTGTATTAAAAGTAGCCTCCACTGTTGAAATGACTTGAAAATCATCAATAACGCTTTTCATAAATTTTAATTCAACAATAATTATAATTTACAATAAAACTACGTTTGATTTCTTAGCAGAAACAAAAGAAAAAATGTCTTGTAGAATTATTGTTGTATTTAGGATATAATAATAGAAATATTTTTTGTCTGAATGAATTTTTCTTTTTCCGACATGTATGTTAGCAAAATTTACTTACTACCTATAAATTTATTTATTAATGCTTTTATATATAAATAGTGTTTTTATTAGTTTATCTCACTAAGAAAATATTAACATGTCCACTTGTTTCTCCAATCTTCAAAACAGAAAAAATATTTTTCCTTTCCTTATCTCTGTACTGAAGTATATTATTATCCAAACAATATGACTAAAGACATATAAAGCATTAAGAGATTTCTTCAAACATTAGTTTGATTATATTTTGAATAACAGACCTTTATATTTTGATTAAAAGTCTAGTGGTACTCCGGCAGAGAAAAGTGAGAAAAACTATTAATAACTGCTATAAAAAGGTTAAGCATTAAAGTGCATAGAATGGTAAAAATGAAAACTATTCTTTTTCAATTTTCCTAAAGTATAAATCAAGATAGCAGTTCACAATATATTTATACAAAATATTTTGCTAAATAAGATCTATAACATTTTTAAATATGTATAATACATATATTAAACTGTACCATATTTTTGTGTATTTAACTATAGAATTATGAAAAAAATACTGCTTAATTAAATTTAAAAAATTTAATTTTAACCATGAAAATCTTCAGAATTTTTAAAGAAAAAATTGGCTAAGTAATATATATTTTATATTTGCCTTATTTTTAATTTAATGTAAAGTTCATTAACTTTAAATTAATAAACCTTGATTCAACTTAATTGGACAATTGAAAGTTTTTCTATTTGTTAGTAAATGTTTATTAGAGATAAATATTTGCTTTCTCAGATATTAAAATTAATTTTCTCTTTCT
The DNA here is from genome assembly GCA_030067965.1 of Latrodectus elegans. Lineage (NCBI taxonomy): Eukaryota > Metazoa > Arthropoda > Arachnida > Araneae > Theridiidae > Latrodectus > Latrodectus elegans. The sequence goes on along the minus strand of CM057817.1, from coordinate 3,834,149 downwards.
TTCTTAGACCGTATATGTGTCCATGTCAATACAAACACAATATGTCGCTGGCCAAGAACCCCCTGGAGAGAACATTGAAACTCCTGTTAAAGTTTTAGACTGTGATACAATCCTTCAAGTAAAAGAAAAGGCACTAGATACTATTTATAAAAGCACTTCCTTCACACAAAGACCAAGCAAAGAAGACCTTGATCTAGGTAAATATCAGAAACTTGCATTTGTTAATAGCTATTCATTTTCTTCAATTTTCGTGTTTTACCAAGACAGAGAAAAATTAATTATATTACTTAGAAAAAAATTTCTATAATAATATAAAAGTATCAATTCTGCTATTGTTATATAGAAATGAATTCAAATATTAATCTTTACCTTTTGAAACTTTAAAAATTATGTACTGTGAATTTTCATGGTTTTCAGGTCAAATTGAGTCAAAATAAATTTCCTCGCTACATTTTAATTTTTTAATATATTTGATTTTAAAGTAAACATCTTCTAAAATAGTAATTACTTTTTAAATCGAAATAAATGATTATTTTTCAAATTTTAATAGCATGAAAAGACGTTTACACTTTTTTTATTTTTCTCTTTTCAACAATGTGCAATTTAATCTTTTATACTGTAGAGTGGAGAACTGGTACTACTGGCCGTCTCACATTGTCAGATGAAGATGCAACTACAAAACAAGATGGAGAGTGGAAAAGGCTCAATACTCTTGCTCATTATAAGGTCCAGAAATATATTTATTTTATTTTTAATAATATTGTAACTTACTGTCAAAATATGTAAAAAAGAAAGAAAAGAAAAGTTTACTTGTTTCATTATTTTGTCCTAAACCGGTTAGAAAATATACTTTATCATTAAGATTTGGCAGAATTATTTGCAAATAAAAAGTAAGTATATTCTGCTAGTAAAAGTCATGTATGATAATGAAAAAGTTTTAAAAGTATTTTTAATCTTAGGATAGTATATATGTACAGATAAAAATTTATATATATGAATCATAAAATTTATTATTAATCTACTACTTTTAATCTGTCATATTGAAACCAGGCTTATGATATGTCACTGAAAATTAGACCATGGATGAAACAAATCTCATTATTAAGCTAATAATTTCAATGCATCAAATATACTAATCGTGCACAAGAAACATAACTGATATCCTGATATGAAATATTTAACAAAAGTACATATTCAAGAATTGCATTTTTTTGTTAGGTAACACTGATGATTATATGTTTACAGTATTAAAAATGGAGCAAAATAAAGTTAGGCTAAAGTTATCGCAATATGTTTCTGACTACCTCGTTCTGCCAACTAATCGCTTCATAATTTTGAACTATTTTTGAGTGACAGAGTCAATATCTGACTTGACACGCTTTTCTCCATATTGCATGGATAAATGAACACTGCCTGACAGAATATTTAACATGTATAGACCTTCTCAACACAATGACCTTCAGTTAGCTAAATATAAACTCATCTCCACTTCACCACAAACATATTTTTCTCAACCTAGCCATAGTGGCCCTTTAGGTCAGGTTATTGCAATGTTATTGGTTTGTTATTGCCACTAAACAAGGTCAACCTTGAAAATTTTAATCGTTGTCAAATTCTGAAGTTGTTATGTATGACGGCACACTTTCTTTTCCTTGTCACTTTACACGAAAAAGAAAACATTGGTCTTCATGTAACTTATATCATACATTGGCTGTCTCAGCACTATACTCTCAGTTGAATCAGATATTGAGCCTTCTATTGTAGACGCATAAAGATAATGTCTTTTCTAATCAACCATGCTCCAAAGCAGAATAACAAATCAGGATCATGACATTTAAAACATTTAGTTAATTTTCTGATATTGAATTTATTTATTTTCATTTCTTTTTGAATCTCAAATTATTTGATTTTAAAATTTGTAGGTTCCGGATGGTGCGTTACTGACCCTGGTACCTAAACAATCGTCCATGTACAATCTTTCCATCATGACTGACAAAGTTGATAGGCACAAATATGGTGAGTTATATAACATCTTAATTAATTATGTATTATTTCATTATTATAATTGTTATTATTTACTAATAAAAAGTATGTCAAAAAAAAAAACATTGCTTCAAATCAAAATTTTATGACTTTTTAGTTTTGCTTTATCAAATGCAGAAGTAGAGTTTATAATTTATTCTTAGATGGTATTAATGTATCCTTCAAGAAAATGATGTGAACTTTAAACTATTTCTTACTTTGAAAATATGCAATCAAATAATCTCGTGATAAAAGGAACAGCTGCTCATCATTTACTAATACTTATTTAGAATTTATTTCTTTATTTTTATTTGAATGGTTGCAATGAGAGTAAAACAGTATTATTACAAAAATGCTTAAAATAATTTTATTGAAATTATTTTAATCTTTTGTGTTTATATTTTTCCTAGAAACACTTAATTTCTCTTTCAAGACCAGTCCCACTCTTAGTCGAGCCACTTCTCCCTTGAATCACGACCCTGAATCAGGATACAAATATTGGCACTTAGTAAGAAAATATTAAGCGTATTTTTCTTTCTAATTTCATATTCTTTCTTTTTAACAAAAATAAAACATTTTTTTTTATCAATTTCAGGTAAAGCATCATGATGCAGAAACCAATAAAGAGGGTGAGAGGGGAAACAAAATGGTATCTGAAATATATCTAACTCGTCTTCTAGCAACAAAGGTTAGTAATTAATATCCAGACTAAAACAAATTTTTACTATTCTTTATGTAGTAAAAATGCTAAATTTTAAAAAAATATATTTTTTCATATAAATATTCCATTTTCTCTTATGATACATTTTAAACAATTTCTCTTTATATTTGAAAATCTTGTAAATAGTTATAGAAAACATGATAAATTCTTATTTAAACCATACAAAATAGTAACTTCTATTATTAGTTTTATTTGTTGCTTAAATAGCCCATTTTCTTAAGATTTTTAATAATTGAAGGTCTAAAAAATGGTTAACTTTAAAGTTGCCTTAGAAATTTTTCTCCATCAATATTTATATTTGGTCTATAAATTTTTCATCAAAGCCTCAACTGTAGTGTAGAGTTTAGAGGAAACTGCTCTTGTATATTATGCTTTCAGTTTTATTTTTATTAATAGTAAATATTTTCTAATATTAAACTGCGAATTTTTTATGATGCATTGTTTGTTAAGTTTAAAACAATTATTATTTCTTGTAGTTAAAAAAAAACATTTGGTGGGAAAGAATAGCTTTGGAATTTATTTACATATTGTAAAATATAAATATATTAATCTTTTCAGTATATTTGTATGTACTAAATTTTATTCACTATTATATATAATATTTGATTAATACTTCTACATGAATGGTTACAATGAAAGAACAATTCTCTCACTTCCCAGTGAATAAATTTATTTGTGTCTTTCTTGTGGGCTTTTTTATAAATAAAAATATGATTTTCAATGATATTTATTATCATTGAAAATCATCATTACATATCAATCAAATTATTGGAATATTTCAAACTTATTTTCCATTAAATAATACTTAAATAATATTTTTTCAGGGTACATTGCAGAAATTTGTAGATGATTTATTTGAAACTATTTTCTCAACTGCTCATCGAGGAAGTGCATTACCTCTAGCAATAAAATACATGTTTGACTTCCTGGATGATCAAGCTTTGAATCATGCTATTTCAGATCCCGAAGTTGTTCATACTTGGAAATCTAATAGGTACTTTTTATTTTAAAAGTTCTTAAGATTTACATTTAAATTTATGTTGAGCGTTTTACAATATACTTCTATTCTTATTGTTGATACAAATGCTATAAATATAATTTTAAATCATAGTATTTTCCTGTTTAATAATATATATTTTCCTGATATATTAACTTGTTTTTAATTCTTTCTCATGCATTTATTAATATTTATTCCTTTTTTAACAGCTTGCCCCTAAGGTTTTGGGTAAACTTAATTAAAAATCCAAATTTTGTGTTCGATATTTACAAGACTAATATAGTGGACTCTTGTTTATCGGTTGTGGCACAAACTTTTATGGATGCTTGTTCAACTTCTGAGCATAGATTAGGTAAAGATTCTCCCAGTAGCAAACTTCTTTATGCCAAAGACATACCAATTTATAAAGACTGGGTGGAGAGGTGAGTATACACAATATTACAATATATATTCACTAATTATACTATATATATATATATAAGTAAAATGTGTTAAAATATTAACAGGAAATATTTTTTAACTTTTTGTTTGGAAGAGAAATGTTCAATATTTTCTTTCAATTTATTTTTAAAAGAGTTGTATATTTTGCAAAAGCAAAAAGAAAATAACTTAAAAAAAATTATGCATTATATAAAATATTATTTTATGACAAGTGATATGAGAAAAATGTCTTATGAGAATTCCTTATAATTCTCAACAGTAAAATATTTTTCTTTTTTTTTACAATATTTATGTACAAGTGGAAAACAAACACAAACTTTTTTTTTTATAAGTTACTTACTGTCTTCTATATTTGATTTGCATATCACAGAAATAAATTTTACAATGTATATTTTTTTACACATTCAAATTAAACATATTTAATTGATTTATTATTAAAAATTTTATTTTTCATATAGAAATCTAATCATTCTGTTTTCATGAAAATATTTGTTGCAATATAATAATTAAAACTGTAACATAACTCAATATCTAAGTAATGAAAATTAAAAATTAATTTGCCTTCCATCCTTATCTTTCTTTTCTTATTTTCTTGCTGAATCAGGAAAAATTAATGAATACAGACTAATAAAATATCAGTTAAATTTTATTTTATTTATGGTTTGTTTTAAATATACATAGTTATGTAGAAAAATTCTAATTAAATTTAGTTCTTTTTTTAAATTTATTTACAGCATTTAAATTTTGAGTACGAATTTAATTTTAGAAATTTGAGACTTGAGAAAATTGTTTCGGAAACATTTGTAATTATTTTTCATGACATGAAAAAAATTCAGCTTATTAAATAAATGTGAATTCAAAAGATTTTATTTTAATATCTGATTAACTTTTTTTACCTATCCCTTTTCAAAATTTAAAATTTAATTCTTTCCACTAGCATGTTTTACAAATTTATGAAATTTTGTTATTAGGTATTATCAAGACATACAGCTCATGCCAGCAATAAGTGATCAAGATATGAATGCCATGCTGGCAGAAGAATCTAGGGTATGCAAATTATCTCCAATTAATATGCACTAGTTCAGCTTACTTACTTGTTTCAGTTTTATTTACATACTAAGAGAAAAATAGTATTCATAGGGTTTTTAGTAAACAGAATTGTTGTGGAAAATAACTTTGTGTATCATACACTACATAAAAATTATAATTTAAAGGAAGATTTATGTAAACACATAATAGGTTTAATACTTTTCAATTAGCTTTAAAGCTGAACAAAATTACTTAATAACTTAATTTTGTACCTGCATATGAATTCTCTTTCAGTATAGATTTATAATATTATTTATGTAGAAAATACACACGTCATTTACACTATTTTTAATCATTGGTGCAATTAATGATAATTTTATTTTTCAGCTTCATGCACATGAGTTCAATACAAATGTTGCCTTGTATGAGCTCTATAGTTATGCTGTTAAATATAATGATCAGGTGAGTTTCTTTTATATAATTAAATTAGAGTGTGAATATAGTATTACTAAACATCTGGGTATATGTGTGATACACCCAAACTTTTAGTGCCATGCCAATATTTTCTAATTCATTGGTACATTTTCATATATATACTCATGTCCATAAATTAAGGATAATGTGATTTCAGGCAAAGTGACAGAAGCAAAATAAATGTGACTTATTTGTAAAGTCTACTTATTAAACAGAAGGTAAAGAGGAAAAGAGATGTTATATGTTTGACATCATTAATAAAAGTTGCGATTTTTTACTCACCGGAGCAATTTAAAAAAAAAACCTATTTACAAAAACGAATATAACATGGTTGGTATGATTGTTTATACATAGTATACCCACCAGACGTTGCAATACAGGCCGTACAATGCCTAGGTATGCTGAGTATCAAATTATCGACCTGATCGGGGGGAATATTATACCACTCACCTCGCAATACTCTTCGCTGCTCCGGTAGAGAATTGGGAGAGGTTGACAGTTTGCAATTCGTCGGCCAAGCATGTCCCACACATGTTCTATTGGATTCAAGTCTGGTGAGTTTGCTGGCCAGTCCTCCAATTGAGGGCATTGGTCTACAATGTTTGCATGGTGATGGTGGGCATTGTCATCCATAAACAGAAATTCTACACCCATGACCCCCGAAACAAACGTATTTGTTGTTCCAGAATGACATCCGAATAGATGTGGCCTGTCATGCTTACATTCTGAACATGCAGGTTAGTTGTAGAACCCAGAATAATTCCTCACCAAACGAGCAATCCTGCAGCACCATAACAGTGTCGTTCAATGGTGTTCTCTTTGTGATAACGGGTACCTGGCTCTCTCCATATGAAAGTACAGTGAGAATCAGACTGAAAGCTAAACCTGGACTCATTAGAAAACATTACACAAGACCACTGTTGCGGTGTACACAATGTATGTTCTCTACTCCAGGCTAACCGCAGGTGACAATGAGTTGAAACACATCTAGTAATTGAAACACATCTAACATTCCTACGGGCATATAGACCAATGTGCCCTAAGCATCAGTACAAATCTGCCTTGAAACTGTCATACCAATAGCTGAAGAGAGCTGACAAGACAGGTCTGACAGTGTGCACTGTCTGTATCTTTTGGCAGTAACTGCCAAATACCGGTCCTCAGTCAGTGTCGTAATTCGGGGGTGACCTGTGCTGTAACGTCTATTCACATTATCATCATCTTGGAACCGTTGCCAAAGAATGGAGATGACACTCAGGGCGATTCTAATTTCCTTGGCTACTTCCAGCTGGGTACGTCTACATTCCATGTGGCTGATAAATATAAAATATCATTTAAATGCTTACTTTTTGCCTTAACTATGCGGTTATTGCACTCAAAGACTTAAAGTGCTTGTTAACAATTTTACTTCTTTGCAACCATTCCTTATATACCTCTCTCTTACACTTTCATCATTATGGTGTACTATCATCGTCATGTGGTTGTTTCTTGTAGTTTGCATATTATTCTTCTAAATGTGTGTGACAATTCTACATGTGAAATTTTAATTTTATAGTTCAATTTCTTTATGATTCTGAATTATTTACGGACATGAGTATAAATAAAAATATTATAAATGAGCATGATTTATATGTTTTAAAAATCCTTTGAAATTGTAGTTTTTGCTGAAAAGAAATTACATGTTTTCAAAATAATGAATAATATGTTGAGAAGTACTCAAATAAAAATATGTAAAAATTTATATTCTTCCATACATTTTTGAAATTTTTTTAATATTGTCTTTATAAAATTTCTCTCTTATCATAACACTAACAGATAATTCTAAGACTTGTTTCATTAATGTTTCAACTCAAATTAGAATGTGACATAATGTGAAACAATACACCTCAGATATTTAAATTATCGATAGTGGAGAAATAATTTATGTGTAACATGCAGTGTAATTACAATTTCATTATGACACATTTTATCTTTATATACATTTGGCATATAGGTAGCAAGCTTATAAAAAAAACATTAAAATTTGTTTGCTATCTATTAGAATGAAAAATATTTCTTTCACTGAGTATTTTTAATGGGTTATACCTTCTAGTTATTTTAAAGTTAAAAATATTAAAATTTTTAAATAAATCAAATAATTTCATATTTTTTATTTTCATTGAATTTGCTAAGGTGAAAGTTAACTTTCATAACATAAAACTATGTAAAATATTTGAAATAATGTTAAATGTGCTTCGAGCAATGGAAAACTTTATCTTTGCACATATATAAGCTTATTTTATTATACCTATATTCCATAATGTTTTTATAAATAATGGTATTGAACAATACACACATTTCTTTTTAACTTGAATAGTAGTTTATTTTAAACTTGATTTATAATTGATTTTTAAATTTATTCATTTTAGCTGATGCAAACATTAGAAGAAGATGAATTTTCACGCAAGAACAAGTTAGCTTGGAAACTTGAACAAGTACATGCAATTATGAGTGGAGAATCAGAAGCATGACAGTATTATTGGCAATCTGTGGACGTGTGACACTACTAATGTCCCAATGTGCTTTGTCAAACCTTCACCGATTGCCACGGCTCGGTTTCAAGGACTTGCTGCCACTTGTTGGGATTTACCATTCTATGCAATTAGGATGTTCTCTGAGGTGCCATTGGGTGCAATAATTAGTTTCACCCTTTGCCCCCAGTTCCTAGACCGCAACGAAAATTCTGAACGAATGAATCTTTTTGGTACTGTTAATAATTGCGTATGGACTAAAGAAATAAACTTGCCACTAAATAAAAATAGCCAGCCTGCTTATGGAATGCTATGTGGATATGTGTAGAAATCAAATTGTTGTGTAAATTGCAGGCACACTCATCTAATGAGCTAAACAAAGCTCATTATTATGGTTATGGTGCCAAACAATGGCAAGCATTTCTGTTTGTTTCTCATAGTTGGCCCTATTTGGATGCACCTAGTCTTTTACTATTCTTCATCCCCTTGGCATCCCTTGCTGAAATAATTTCTTATTGTCTCATGATCAAATGTTCACCAACTGCATGTGCAACTTCCAGTGCCTTTTTAATGCATGCTTCTGAGTTCTTTTGAAAATTTAGAAGCCATTCCAATTCTACCCTTAGTAGCCTTGACCTTGAGTCTTCCACTTTGTGTTCCTTATCTATGAACAAAGACGTTTATTTATCTCATTGTTTAAGGGGCCTTTCGAGTTGGTATGAAGTTTGAAACAAGTAATGAACTCCAAACCATTAAAAAATGAACCAAGGCAATATGTAGAAACATATATCTATATCTATAAGAATCTATATACATTAGTACATATACATGCATATAAATATATAAATATGTGCTTATATATACATATGTATGTATATGTATATCAACACATAAAACACTTCTGTGCACTGCTACTACATGTGGTTATTGTTGCATTTTAAGGCACGGAATAGAACAATTTGCAGTGCCCATACAAAGTAGCTAATAGAATATAGCTCGTCTACCAAAATCTAGTACCCAGAGTTAAGAACTGCACTGTGATAGACTTTTTTTTCTCTCACCCCACTAATACCCATTCCATTTGTTTTATACACTTCCATGTAATTTCGTTCTATAACATATGTGCAAATTATTATTAACATCACAAAGAAGGAATGATTCAATTCTTTCATCTTCACTTATACATGATGAACTGTCGTCCAAACAGACAACATATTTCATCCAAATTGAAGAAGGTTGTAAACCTATTGTGACTTTTTGAATTATGTGCCCTCATCCTTTGGAATAAATATTCATGCACACGAAAGAGCTCAAATAAAAGAACAGTGGCACATCAATCCCAAGCTGCTTGTGTAACTTCCTGTGAATATAATGGCAAATGCAGAATAGCAGTAATGAAAGTCCTAAAAGATTTCTTTGCTTAGGATGAATATCAAGCAAAAGACACTTTTTTGGTACAACCTTAAACTTTATAAAATATTTATAGCATATTTTTATTATGATGTTGATTTAGAGCCTAAACCTTGCTCAAAATGATTTCTTGTCACCTAAGATAATAAGAGGTGTTGCAATTGAATATGTTACTCCTCTTATTTATAAACATGTTTCAGTTTAGATAATTGGTCCCAGTTTTCAGCACAAATTGTTTTATAATACAGGTACTGACATGACCAAATCACAAATGTTTCTCACAAATTTCTACGTGTATTCAAGTTTTTAATAAAATGTATAAAAATGAAGTTCGTTGTTATGTTTTATTTATACTTCATGCAGAAGGTCTATAAATTAAATATTAATATATTTTCCTCAATATTTTTTAATCATGTTTAATTAAAAAAAACATTGTATTAAAATTGTGTATAATGTACAATGCACAAAACAATAAAAAAAAAAAACTTGAAAATTTAGAAAATACTTTAACACTATAAAAAAAAATCAAATGAAATAACTTAGAAAATGTAATAAATGTTCAATATGTAGTAAATATTTAATAAATAACACTTAATCCTAATAAAACAAAAATTGTTAATTTTTATAACTGTTCGCAAAAATTTAAATATTGTACTTTTACTTCAGTTAACTTTATGCATTAACAATACTTTTAATTCCTTTTAAAAACACATGTCTGATTAATCAAATTAGTGAATTTTTTCTTTTTCCATAAAGAACTATTTTTAATTTCACTTTTTTATATCTATAATTTTTATTATGCTTCCAAAAATGTATGTTGAAAATTCTTAAAGAGCTTACACTGTGTATATCTCTGCATTAATTTTGTACACCCTATCAGTTATTAGTTGATAATGAATTTTTATTTACTGGTATCAGTATTTCTAAATAATATACTCACACATCAGAGATGCAGCTTCTAGGCATCTTGCTATAGAAATGTGTAGGACATACTAATTTATATATTTATAACACATTAATTATGTAAATTGTTTAATCTTTAATACTATAATTTTATATTGTTTTATTCATTTTCTTAAATATATTGTATTTATTGAAAATATATAAAAGAGTATATGTTAATCAAGAAATTACATTTAGAAAGCGGCAAGTTTTCAAATGGTTTTGAACTGTTGATTAAAAATGAAATGTAATGAAACATAAAAATATTTAGACTGGTAATGTTTGTTTCTGCATTTTCATTGTATAAATTTATTTGTTAGCAATAATTTGCACATTATCCTCTCTGGGGACACTTTAATGGTAACCAAAGAGGTTTGACTTTATCCACACAGAAAGAAATCAAACCATGTGTATTGTATTTTATGATGAGCTTAATCTCGTATATTTATTAATTTAATCTAATAAAAGTAGAACTGAAAGAATTGGCTGCTTATTTTTCTGATTTTGAACAGTTGTTAATTCCATTTCTGTACAAAACAGAAGTTTTAAAATTCATGTTACTGTAATTTCAAATCGAACAGTGAAATAGCTTGGGAATAGCAAATTCAAAATTTATATTTGTCCACATGCTTTCATGTAAACCAAGACTGGGAATACCATGTATAAAAACCAAACAAATTAACTAGGAAAAGAAAACATTACAACAATAATGCAATGTTCAACAATCATAGTGTAAAACATTTTATTCAAGAATAGAACAAAGCCAGAATTTATAATTTTTATCCAGTGTTTAGCACCAGGATGAAATGGCTGGGTAATATCTTTTTGCATTGGTGATTGCAACACACACAAAGCTAGTTATACTTTACCTTCTTGGGTCATATGTGGTATGCCAGTCATATATACAAAAGAAAAAAATGTAAGATAACTTGGAAACTTGAGGATTTCTCTCATTGCTTACATTAATTTAAAATGAAAATTTTAAATGTTATTAATACATTAGTTAAATTGCTTAGGACTTGTATAAAAAATAAGTATTTGTTATTCTATCATTTTGATTTTACAAAACAAACTTTATTTTAAAACTGTGCAATGTTCATTGATAAAGAATATTGATATGCATTCATTGTGCTATATTGTGCAAAGAATACTAAAAAGGATTGATTCATTGTATTTGTTGGCACAAGAGATATGTTTATTTTATTTAGCGTCAGTAATTAGATTTTTTAATTAACTTTATCTTAGATATGACATCCCGTTTTGAACTTTGGCCTCCTTCAGAAATATTTCCTATTTCACCTTTTTCCTGGTAATGAACTTGCAGTTTTTAATCTTAAGTCTGCACCGAAGAAAAACAGCGATTAATGACAATAATCCCTCCTATAATTTCTGGAAAAAAATAATTTTGATCTCAGAGACCAAAATGAGCAAATTTTTTAAGATTCAAGTTTAAATGGTCCAATTTAAAAAAAGGAGGATTTTTTTCTTATTCCCAGTACATAAATTTTGTTTTTCTCATGTTTGTCCTGGAGCTTCAATTTCCCGACCGCTTTCTTTAATGCCATATAGGCTTCTTCTAACTCAGCTACAGGTCTTGATATTACATCTGCATCATTAGCATACGCAAGAATATGTATTGATTTATTGAGTATAATATCCCTTGTACGAATACCAGCATCTCTTATAAGTTTTTCAAATGCAAAATTTAAAAGGAGCACCACGCTGCCTAACTCCATTGCAAATCTCAAAAGGTGTAGATCTATCTTTGCAGTCGTACCAGAGAATGTCTTCTCAGGCGTAATTGACTTAATTGGGATTTTAAGTTCTCTTAGGACTTCTCGCAAATGGCTCTATATATGGTATCATAGGCCGCCCTAAAGTCTGCAAATGGTGAGTTTGGATTCCCTCCTCTCTACACTTCATTTTGTATCAAAGTAAAGATCTGATCAGGGCCTTCTATCAAAAAAACAGTTCCCTTTAAGCCTTGGCTCACGTAGGGGCTGTCGTCTCACTGATTTGGTTTAAAGATGATCAACTATAGTCGGTTGGGTTTTGTGACGCAAGGTCCAAAATAGCACAAGCTGAGCCAATAATCAACCGTAGATCGTCCTTTCTCAAAACCACATTGATAATCATCCACAAATCTCCACGATAGGAAAAGCAGCGATTAAGTAAGACTAGAGGAAATCTTATAACACATAAACTTACTTATCTGTGATTCTCAGTTCAATTATAAGTTCCTAATGATGTATTTGTCAGTCAATGTCATATTCATAAGGTATCTTTTTTTTTTTTTTTTTTTTTTTTTTTTTTTTTTTTTAGTAGAAAAGATTTATTTGCTTAATCAATGGTACAATTTTTTCATAGGTATGCAACATAATTTAGACATCATGCAAAAAATTAGAATTCTAAAGAACATGGTGAATCTTGCTGTCTTCACTAAGTCAAATCGGTTATAGTTTACCTTTTTGGAATCTCCCTAAATTATTGATTCGTTAATCAAGAGATATAATATCAACACATTATTTGGTAAATACGATGAAACTTAAAACAAACTATGCATAAAAAGGAAACTAAACAATATAATTTATATTTCAGAATTTTTATCAGAAAAAAACTTAACATAGTTCCATCATTACATGTACAAGATTTACTATACAAAATAATGATAAAGCACCACAAATCTTGAGAAAAGTATAAAAAACTGTAAGAAAAAATAACGGAAAACGTGATTAAAAGAGCATAGTTTTTAATACGAATTAAACTATACTAACTTATTAACATGGATATGTAAAAATAGGAACATTTTCATTTATGGCAAGCTTTTCGTCAGGAGAAAATAATTTTTAAACTTAAAGTATATTTCTCCAAATAAAATTGATATTTCAATTAAAAAGAAATAAAATTCTTCTGAAAAAAATTTCGAAAGTACTATTTTGAGCCCCTCTCAAAGCGACGCCCGGGGTACGATAGACCCCTTTGCCCCCCCCCCCCCCACTACGCCACTGACCTTGTGATGAACATTTCACTCAATTTATTCTTTGAAATGCAATGTGACAATATCTGGAAAGAATGTTCATATGTATTTTTATACTTATTTTCGTAAAAATGAATTTCAAAGCAACTAAGAGATTAGCAACAAAAAATTAGCTTTATTACTTATTCTGAAAACTGGATATCTAGTATATGTAAAAAATTTGTAACCTATAAATTGTAAAAGAAGGATTTGTATCAAAACCTAACACAGCAAAATATACAACTTTTGGAATCAATAAATATGAATTTTTCTTAACTTTAATGCTACCCACGTTGTGAAACATTAGGGAAATATTTTAAAGCATGAGAATTATATTCAAGAAACCTATGTATTATTTGAGAAATATTTTTCACAAAAATACGATATTTTATCTGTCTTCATGTAACTTGTTGTATATTGCAGTATCTGTTTAATTTCAATTACTTTGCACTTACAATTAAATTTTTCTAAATCACTATTTTAAAAATTTTATTTTGCTTAACAATTTGTTTATCGTAATGAAAAATTAGAGCAAATTTAAGATGTTGGTAAATTTCTCACACATGCGTTAAGTATACTTTGCAATTGAAAGGAAATATTACATTAACACAAGAACATAAAATTATCAATTCTTATTCTAAAAATCTAATTTTATCAACCTAAGGAAATTTTAAGAAATGTGATGTCCAGACAATATTCTTAAATTTCATCAAATGCTTTTAAGCAAATATATTTGTTTTCACTAAGTTTGATGAAGAATTGTTTCTTACATATTGCGACTTAAGATATAGCTAACATCTGAAAAAATATTGTTAAATATTTTTTCATTCGATTGTTTTAGATTATTTTATATTCGATTGTTTTAGATATAATTACTTTTTTTTAACAGTCAAAGCTATTTTTTTTTTTAATAAATTTAAACAGATTGAAAAATTTAATCGAGAACTATTAATTTCAGGTACCAAAAGACAATTTAAATATGCGAATACATTTACTTTTGTATAATATATTCTTCTATTGACAAGACAGCCCCTCATGAGCCAAGATTTTCCCAATAAATTTCTTCCACTCTGATCTATTTTTGCAATTGATTTCCCATAGGTTACTCTTCTGATCTTAAAATCCCCCCTACACAATCCGTCCTGGGACTACGTTTTTTCCTATATCCAGAACGTTTATTATTGAAAGTTTTAAATGTTGACAAGAGATGCAGTCTGCATACGTGACTCGCTAATTTCATACAACTTGTCTTAAGGAAAAATAAAATTTGCGAAATCCTTAAATAACTTGTACATTTCAAAATTACGTCGAATTCTCCAGACTTTATAAATTTTAATTGTAAATGAAAATATATGTCTATATAATTTGTATGTACGATACGTAATTTATACATATAGCTCTACATGTAATATAGATTTGGCTTTTTGAAGTTATAAATGCTTCGTCATAAAATTTGCTTAAGTCATAGATACGACTTAAAATGTAAATTTGAAAAAAAAAAATGGAACGGCTTATCTTTATGACAACTAAATCAATCGAAGGATGAGTAAGACTTCATTTCATATACATTACTTTTTTATTTATGAAGAATGACTATACTAACAATTGTTTCAGACAAAATCATTCAGCATTTTGATTTCTTTGTTTTAATATTTCAAAAATATTTGTTCTTTCGGATTGTTTAAAATTTCTAGTTAATTTTGCTGAGCGAATAGTTTTATTTTGTTATATATAGGCAGTCCTAAATCGCTGATTTTTAAATAAAAGGACAAAAACTGGATTTCTAAACTTTTTGTGTAGACGCATGCAAGAGGAAAATATCTAGAACCTAAACATTACTAGTGGGTTTTCAAAAGCAAGTTTTAAATCCTAATAAAATTAAAACTTATCCACGTGAATTCAATATGGTCAAGATTGAAATCAATTCACATGTGCAAGCGTTGAGTATTTTTTGAAATTTAACGCACTAATATTGTTTTCCATAATTTATACGTCTATCAGTTTATTTATCTTAAGATATTTTGCAATGACAGCTTAAAACTATTAGAAATTGTTTTGGTGATAATATTTTATCGGATTAAAAATATATAATTCAAATTAAATTTCTGAACTAAATCGTATTAGCTTTTAATTTGGTGCTTATTTCAGTGATCACACACACAAATTTAACAAACTTTATTGAACATCGAATATTTTTTAAATTAAGTACATAAATTATTTAAGTTTTTAAAACTAAAAATTCAAAATTCCTACATAAAATTATAAATGCTATAATATACATTATTCAAATTTTCCATACACACCACCTTTAGAAAGTTTCTTATTAGGATAATTTAATTTTCTTATTTCAACAATCATCCAAATAAAGATAACCATAGTATTAGAAACAGCAGTTAATATTTCCTTATTAATGAAATATGCAGGTTGGGGAAAAAGCCCGAACATTGCTTCTACAATAATTCCACCAATACTCAGGGAAAGAATGGCAACAACCATGAATATCATGAGAATTATTCTTAATCTCCACTCTTCATAGTTCTAGACACAAAGAGAATTTAGACATTTTTAATATATAGGTGAAACCATTGAGATACAATTTTTAAAACAGAGAGAGAAACATTTATACTTTATTTTCTAAGCTAGTGCTTCAAAGTCTCTCATTCTTTCACCACATGAAAAACTAAAGTGAAATTTAAGAGTTGTTTTTCACATTTTATTCAGTCTTCGAAAGTGATCTAAAATGTATTTTCAATTAATGTATGATAGAAGCACTCAAGATAGTTTATTAAATGTATTGAAACCTTACTTAAAAATAGGCATTACATAAATGGTAACTATGCTGAGAGAAATTTTATAAATATATGATAGATACTATTTAACTTGAAAAAATTATTTTTACAATAATTTTCACTCATAAATTTTCATGTGTCGGCCGAAGGTAAAATGATCCCTTCATGTATTATTCCTACTGTATGGAATAGTAAATAAACAATTCATTGGAAAGTTTTAGCATAAAATTTAAAGATAATATTTAAGGAAAAGCATTCACAAACTGCAAAATAAATACTACTTTAATTTAAATAGTATTTACTTAGTAGACCGATTTTATTAAAATGCCATCTGAGAAAAAAATACTGCCTGAAAAACTTTCTTCTTGAAAACCAATGTACCTAAAAACATTTGGGAAAAGCTTGCCATTCTGCATACATTGCATTAAACATTTCTACATCATACTTGATCAGGTAATACAAAGAAATTTTCAGAAGGAATTCATAGGCTTACAACGCTTTAAGATCATTTTTTGCCCACGACTGATTAGACCGAGGCCTACAGTTTAAAGTTGATTCTGAACCACTACAAACAGCCATGCCCAAGATGAGATTCAAACCTGCGAACTAACGAATTCAGAGGGAAAATAAGATGAGTGTTAAACAATCCAAGTCTGTCCAGTAGCATTTGCAAACGATGTCGCCACTTTTGAGAAGTAATTAAACAGTAAGGAATGTTCTTCCCAGTGCATATATTATGGAAATCTTCAACGAAAATGTGCTATATCTATGAACAAACAAGTCTTGAAATAAAAACTGTGTGGGCGTGTATCAGCAAGCCGATGAACTTCTAAAATAACCCCACAATATGCTGACGAAGGCCAATTTAACACTCTTAAATTAGATGAAAAATCAGTTTAACGAAGGGGTTGCACTTTTTAAAAGAAAACTATGTATTCATCAGGGAAAAGACCCTGTTAAAGAGAGCCCAGCCTAAGAGAGTGTTTTATTAGAGCTGTATAGGATAGTTGTTGCACCAGCACGCATCCCTGTGCCTAGCTCTGAGTCGGGCTCCACCAGTTCCAAAGAAGCCGAATGGAGTTTTGATTCGAAAGCAGGGACCAAGTAGAAGCCTCCAACACTTGGCCTGCCACCACCTGATGTATTTCAATTGGAAAACATTGCGACTTCATATTTAACATGCCCCAGCCACCTTTCGTGAACATGATGGATCTTCAATTAAGCCAGGATTCGGAGTCACTACCTTCCGATGAAGAGAAGGATGACCTAACCAATCCGGCCACTGCGGCCTATGGGATATATGTTAAAACCATTTAACACACAGTGATATAGATAACAAAGTACTACAAGATTTAATATCAATAATCAATAGCACTTTCAATAGCATGAAACGATATAAGGTCAGAATGTTTGGTTTATCATTAAGAAAGTGTTAATTTCTAATGTACAGACTTATCACTAAATCATCTTTTAATCCAACATTCAATTTATAGAATAAAAATTTCTTAACAAACCTAACCATAAGCGTTGTGGTAGTTAAATACTGTTATCATAGAGTGTTTACAAATATTGAATTTAAATAATGCATTATTTTATGAGGTTGTGTTATTTTTCTTCCTTAATTCAAACCTGAAAATCGATGCAGAAACTGGCTTTTTGTAATTAAAAAGTTACTTTAATTATAAAATTACTAATACATTCAAAACTTTACTAACGTTAATGTATGTAACTTCAAACATTTAAGCATTACTAACAGCATGGTTAAGTATCAATGTTGTATTCATAATTTACACTCATTAAAGTAATAAAATTGATGGCACCGCAAGCAAAAACCAATGGCTGGAAAAATTTACATATAAAAGCGTCGACTTACGGAGAAAAGTTCGATTAACAGGCCATCCTATTTTGAGGAAATCAGAAACCTTTTACTTCAATTCCTTCAGCGTGACTTTCATAATCTAGACTCTAATTTTAGGAGAATACATCATCTTCTCCAATCTGATAGTCGTATGATTTGATAACTTCAACTTTGTGATTTTACAGTCTCTAGGATCCAATAGAACGTCAAACTTTAATTACGAATAGTCTTCTAGCAGCATGGGATTCCGGCTTTCAACCCAGCCTGATTTCAATTTTGTCTCTTCGCTCTTTCTGGAACGGGTTTTTCCACGAATCCTGTGATATGGCAATCTACTTTGTCGAATTCGGAATAATACGGTATGCAATCTTACGGGAAAATGAAGTATAAAAAGGGGTTGCACCAGGCAGGAAAAAAGAATATATATATATATATATATATAATTTAACTAATTTATAAAAAAAATATCCTTCCAATGAATACAGCATAAGTGATTGATTAAATAGTTGCAAATCAATATTAATTTTACAGAAAGAAACACAATATCTGCAAGATTAATAAATAATAAAGTGCTAATGGAATCAATGAAATATTACATTAATTTTATGTCAACATTTTATTTGATCATACGCAAAGTTCAACGTACTTGGCTTCAAACTACTTTTTGTTGTCACAAAAACATTGATACTTTTGCCCGGATTTGATTTAGTTTGAATCAAGAGTATTATTTTTATTAAATTACGTGTTTTATTATTTTATGTACCAAAGTAATTTGTAAATGAAAATTCTTGTAATCACGGTGTGTGTGCGCATGATTGCCTTTATGTATTTAGAAAATAAAATACAGAAGAGTTAAGCAAGGCATTTTCAAAATTGCATAAACTGATTTTTCAATGAGTGATTTCCGCGATAAAGCAAATTTGTCAATCAACAGTATTGTAAATATAATGCAAGTAACTTTTTTAACGGTACAGCTTACGGTTTCGTACGCAGACTTAATGATATGATATTTCTTATGATATTTGTAGTGATTAAATGAGAGCTATATTCAAAACGAAAATTAATGTATTAAATTCTATCAAGAGATTAATACAAGAAATCAGATACGAACCACTCAATGGAAAGGTATCAGAACTCAATGTTCGCTCTTTTTATTTTACAAGAAATGTTTTGCAAATATATTCAATCAGGGAACAGTTTGTATCACCGTGTAGAAATTTATTCATGACTCTAAAATAATTATATTCCTTTGAGATTTTTCTATTACTTACGCGAAAATTCTACCAGCTAAAATGAAGTCCAAACCATACTACACACACCAAAGTTAGAAATCCATCTTTCAACTCCACGATATGAATGCAAGATTTTTAGTATTTTGTGACTCAGCTCACACCATTTATAATATCTTCATAGAAAATGGTTTTTTCAGTTGCACACAGCGTTAAAGAATTGTAACCATTACATGGATTTTCATACAACCTCATTTTCCGTTGTAGAGGTTAACCAAAATTTTGGAACTCTTTGTTATAGCAGTCTGTACTGCATTAACATAAAATACAGCTCAATCAATTTAAAATGTATAGGGTAAAATGCAGTAGGCACATGCACATTAACAGCACATTATGTATATTATACATACAGATACTTTTGATATTACACAAGAAACCACCAACGTTATAATTACTGGGGGTCTATGTTAAGCAATGAATATTTTTTGCATATTTTCAATCGAATTAGACACATAAGGCTAATTATAAAACGTGAGTGGAATTAATATGAAACTAAATTTTCTTAACCAAAGGTAAACCCTTTTCTGTATTCTTTTACTATATCAACATGGAAAATTAAACCAATGGCATGAATAAACACGAGTCAATGACACATGTGTTCATTCATGGTACTGAACACGAATCATTAATACTATGATTCCAAGAAGAGTTGGATTTATTTCATGTAGGAGAGGGACGAACATTTACTGCTGGGAAACTTTCTCAGCTAGTGAATCAATCTTAAAAAGGTCTGGGTGGATTACAGCCTATGGTCATTTTTTTTTTTTTTTTTTTTTTACACACTATGGTTTGGTTGAAGCGCTACGATTACTTTGTGAAGTTATCTAATGGAACCAGTGCATAAAGTTCTAAGTGAATTCCAAAACACCACAGATATCCTCTTACTATGGGAATCAAATTAACTGTTGAACCGAAGACTAGACACTGCCCCACTCGGCTTATACATTAATTCAAGAATAACATAAAATTTAAAAAGAATTCTGAATCATGGCAAACACATTTGAATTTGAAGTGAGTATCTAAATCTGAGCGATTTCTATCTGAACTTACGGATAGAGCACTGATCAGTTAACTGCCGGTGAGACATAAAATGTTAAACTTTCATTCTCAGTTTAGTCTTTATATTGAACGCAAGTAGTTTTTTTGTCATTTAAATTTTGTGTTTGTATTTAAAATACTCAAAATTCTGCTACAACTATATATTAAGATGTTGGTTATGATTTGCATATATATTTCAAAAACCATGTGCCAGTATCAAACAAACCTACATGTATAGAGAGTGTTGACGGTTATTATCAGAAATGAGAAAGCTTAGCTGTAAAATTAAAAAGATCGATGAATTTAGATCAAAAAAGTTCAAACAAGCTTTAAACAGCTTATACAATTTGAAAAATGAAAATTACGTACCTTATGATATGAAGCAATATGAAAGAAAAAAAAAGAAAAAAAAAGAAATTTGAATTTGATGACAGAATGAGAAGGTTAACCTATTTAACGATTTACGTGAAACATTAAAATGATTCTTAAAATAAAGTGAATTTAAAATTAAATCAGATAAGACTAATTTTGTAAGGCGAGATATACTGTTTCAAATTTAGGTTCTTATGACAAATTTGTTAGTCAATGTGAATGACTCTTCCTTATACTACAATATTTTTTATCTTTTTCATTGTATTCGGTAGTTTGGTCGACACTCTGCGGCTAACTTTGCACGCAAGGGTAAATTAGATTGGGTGATTACTTTCCTGAATATTGTAAAGATGTTACCAGACTTTAACTATAGAAACTTATCAAAAATAAATCATATTGATTATAGTTTAGACAGTTAGAATCACAAAGTTTGTTGCAGACCAAGTCTCAAGATATATATTTTTTTATTTCTAATTGGTAAATCGGGAAATCAAACTATAGAAGGATTTGTTTGTGGATTTCAATTAAGACAAACATATTTAAGTGCCAGACAATTTTAATAGAAGTACTGGATTTCAATACAAATTGTGTAAAATCTACCTTTGTTTCAACGGAAAGTTATATTTGTTCTAATAAAGAATTTTCCTTAGTCTTAAAGTCAGTAAAACATTAAACAAAATTTAATTTTTTTAAAAAAAAAAAAAAAAAAAAAAAAAAAAACGTCAAATAAATACTTTAAACTTACCCTGCTTTTCTTTTTCTCTACATCATCAGGAATTTCTGGACTTCTCTTTTTTCCTACATTAGGAGTTTCCAAGCTTTTCCTTTTTAATATCATGAGGGAAAGAAATGATTTCCGTAAGTAAAATATTCTGTAAAATGCTATTATTTAAAGAACTGAAACAAAAAAGAGTTGATTCATGTAACAATTAAGTGAAACAAATTTGTACATCTTAGGTTGGTAGTGGAATTGAGTTGAGCAATACATTTCCTTAAGCATTAATTCAATTGCAAGCTCTACCGACTGGGTAGAGTAATTTTTTTTCATTTTATCAGGATTATAGAAATAGAACATAGTTTCTTTAACTGTGTGTCTAAGAATTAAATTTAAGCGTGTACGGTCATTTGTACCAATAAACATTATAGTAATTTTAAAATTAAAGTACAATTCATTTCTATAAACTAATCTTAACTCTCTCTGAACAAAAATTAAAAAAACTCACTCAAAAATATTATATCCTAAAGCATACAGATTGATTGTCTTCAAACAATGGAAAATGAAGATGAAATTTTGATTTTCCTAGTAAATTACAGCCTAGCTTATAACTATTACATTTGAAGACAAAACTTTTATTTAAGCAGCACCATTTAATCATTGACTGATAACCCAAATTCAATATAATTTTTTCAATAAATTAATTATAATAATTCTTAAAAGTAAAGAAATTTCTTTTTTAAGATTGAACTTCAACATTTTCATTTATTATATACCAGAGAGAGTTATACATCTAACCCATTCGATGTCACCTTATTTGTATCTTACTATGAAGCAAAGATACACATAAAATAATAGTAAAGTTTTTGCTCAGCAAAATAAGATCAAAATCCTTGTCGACATAGAGTTATTTCTATTATTCATCAATTAAAATTCATTATCAAAACAGTGGAGATATTTTTAGCAAACTTTATAACGATCAACTTTTTACTGTATGCATATTATATGAATAATAATGAATATTATTATATGAATAATAAGGAATTTAATATCATACATCTCTACTATAGAAAGAATTTTTAGATTAGATTTCTTTTCCTGTCCAGTCCTTGAAATATAAACCTCATTTATTTTTTACTGTACTGTTTACTACTCATTATTTTTACTTATTTATTTTTTATTTGATATAATATGATAATGATAAATATTATGAATAATAATGAATTTAACATCCTACATCTATCTCTACCACAGAAAGAAATTTTAGATTCGCTTTCTCTTTCTCACCAGAGAGGGAAACATGAGCCTCATTTATTTTCTCAACGACTCACAAGCAACTGTAATCACGGAGGGGGATAGGAGGTTACTAAACGACAGAGGATACCTATGCACACAGCCTAACCTATTTTTCCTGAGTCATACGAAGGAAAATGTGTCTATCTTTTCCGCTAACCCTCACTGGAATATTTTAATTTACTATGTTATATATATGTATATATATACCAATTAAATATACCATTAAAGTCTTTGCGAATTTTCTTCTATTGAATTGAGTTATGTAATTTTGAAATTTACTTTTTAACATCATCATTTGGATAATGAATTTCATATCATTAAATATATAAAACTGAATTTCATGTAAAACAAAAGAAAACGTGCACTCAATTAGAACCAAAAAGGAATTAGAATAAAAGAAAAATTATTTTTGACACCAAAATTAAATAGTTTCTTCACTTTACGAATTAACTAAAAATATAAAGATCATCTAATTAAACATAAATCAATAGATGTAATTAATAGATGTAATAACTTCTGTGAAAAAATGGTCATTATAATAAGACAAATTTATATTTTGTAAACCATCGATAATATTTATTTGTAGAATTTTTAAAGGACATATTACTTTGCACATATTTAATTATACTTGATGTCTTTGAATAAAAGCATTAGATGAATTCAATTTAATAATTTCCCATATTTCAATTAATTTCAATAAAAACCGATTCAGCAAATGAAATAACAGGTTTCCTAAAAGAGCTTCTAAGTTTGCTGTAAAATGGTAAATAACGCTTGAATATCAGTTTCTTTCACTGAGACTTTTATTAGGAATTTTTTCTCGTAAACTTTTATAAGAAAGTATAGATTTACGGCTAATGATTTGAGAAATAAAAATTTTGAATTTTCTTTTTTAATATTATCATCTGATTATTAGACTTTTATATCATAAAGTGTATATAAAACGGGCAGAATGGCAGAGACTTCTGAAGAAGGCCATGGCCCACAAAGGGCTGTTGTGCCAGTACTGATGATAATATAAAACGGAATCCATTCAAATGATACAAAAGCTAAATTATAATGAAAAATGCTTGTGGAATATAATTTTTTATTCTTAAAGATGCAAATTATGTAATATTCCCAAAATGTTGGAAATTATGGACGTTTAAATTAAGAATATATTCTGAATTTGGACCATCTACTAAAACGCAAATTAATGAAAATAAGAAAATTCTAAGAAGGGGTAGATATTTTCTGTGTGTGCCATCATAAGACAAAAATACCCAGCAAACACACTGATGCTGTTTACAACAAGGGCTAAAATCGGCTTGCCGGTGAAAATTTCATCGGAGCGACACCTGCAAGCGATACCCGTCGAAGCATGTGCGCTCCGGGCAAATGTGGGCCGAAAATACGGTGCAGCATTGGAACGGTGGTATCAGCAAAGCCGACATAATCAGTCATCCCGCATGTGGTTCAGTCATGGCAACCATTAAATGAACTAAAAAACTAATAGAAATTGTTCGTTTTAGTTCATGACCATTGTTTTTTTATTTTTAATATTTATTTCATAAATCTTCAGCCAAATCACAGCATTATTTACGTTGTTCCCTCAGGATGCATTTAAGATTTCGTCTAAAGCTGATATCTTGGGGATTACATAAACAAATCCTTTAAAAGTTGAGTAATTGATGTTAACACTTTCATTAATTATATATATAATATTAACAATTACAAACTGAAAATTGGTCATTTTTATCTTTAATATTTGATAAAGTATTAAAAACATTTCGATTATATTCTTGTTTAATTGAAATTAAGGTTTTTTCATTCAAAAATTTAATATATACTTATACAAGTGAGAATGCTTCAAACATTTTAATTGCAAATAGTTTATTTAAATTTTTTTATTTAACTATTTTTTTAAACTTGAGAATTACATTTCCTTAATTTAATTGCTAGATAGCCAAATAAATACGATAAATTTATTATCTAAATTTTCATTTAAGCAATATTTGTTTATTAAAAAAATATTTAAATATTGTTAAATTCTTATTTAGTGAAAAGATTTTTTCAATAAATAAGAATTTAGCAAACAATAGCAGAAATAAAACATTTTTTTATCAATAATCAATGCGAATTTTGATAAATGTAATGATATAAGAACTCTTTTGGTAATAATCATTGTTTTAATAATTTTAATAACTTCGTTTAATGTAAAACATATTTTACTTTACTTCTACAACATGTACATCATACATAAGTATATATACAGGAAATAAAATGTTTTGATTTTTAAGAGGAAAAATGCATAAATTATATTTATGTATGCATTTACACAAATAATTCCAACAAAACTTGCATATAAAATAGCTAGAAGTCAGTTCAAATTAATAACAGTATATACACCACATAAAAACGTTTCCCTCAAATTATTCACTTTTATATACTCTATACCTCCAGTTATTTAAAATGCACCATTTTTGCATCGTATAAGTGAAAAGAAGTAACTTTATAAACTGTGTTGTTGTTGCTTAACCCTTCTGTTTGACAGCAACATTAAATCAGGTCTACGACGCTTTCAAACAATGGAACACAACTTTGGGGCTCGAGAAGAGCTGGCTTTTATTTAAACCCATGCAGGCCAAAATGTGGGCAGCTTGAATCGCATTGCATTTTGGACACAGGGGATAAACAGAGTGCTCATTACCCTTTTCTCAGTATTAGAAAGAATTAATAATTCAGAAAATTTCCCATCGCAAGGAGTGGCATAAATTTCAATTGTAAGAAGTGAAGCATTCTTCATTAAGTAACATTTCGAGCTTAATAGAGTAAAAAAATTTATATAGACTTATCTTATAAATTTTGTTCTAATTAATTCAACATTCGTTCGATCCCCCCTTTCTTGTTAGCACTTTGATTCAAGAATATTTTATTGAAGAGCCTAGAAGCAAAATTCAATTTACTTTATTCATATTCATAGCTAAATAATTCTGTTATAATGATCTGTATAAAACACTTGCAATAAACATTAACACAAATAAAATTTATTGTGATGTTAAGGATTTTGAGTTGAAAGTAATTCTTCTATAAAGTGTTTTGTCTACAGCTTTAGCCTTTACACCTATTTCAAATAAAACTTTTCATGTGCATTATGTATGTACCTTGTTTGAGCTTGAAAGGTGCGACTCCATTTTAGAAAAAAAATAATAAATGAGATTTAAGGAAATTAAAATTACTCTTATAAAATAATCATTAATATATAATAGAATATATACACTAATTATTTTTAGCAGAAGATAATAGAAAGTTTTTTTGTAAATGAAGAAAAGTTATGTGTGTAATACATTTATATATTTTTCTAAAAACGTTTTGAAATCAAAATAATTATAATATTAATGTGCCACCAACCATTTGTACAAGATTCTTTACTAAAATTTATGGTTCTGGAAATATATAAAAAAGATTTTCTATAAGCAAACTCTTATAGATCTATGTAACAAAATTATAAGATTTATGAATTTCGAATACATTTATTGGAAATCTTGGTTAATAGTTTTGTATATATAATATAATATATATATATATATATAATGCATAATATATTTCAACAAATATAACTGTAGAAGTTAATTGTTTCACCATATTATCTAAGGCATAAAAAAATATCCTAACACAATTAGTTTAATTTTTTTAATCATTTAATCCAAGAATTAATTCTATGTAGTCAGTTAATTGTAATTTATGAACTAATTATGCTTATAAGATAATATTTTATTGGCTATTAATATAAATGTTTAAATATGCCTATTAAGTTATTCTATCATAGTTCCCTACAATATGTAAACACTAAATTATATATATATATATATATATATATATATATATATATATATATATAATTTTTGGCATGTTTGTTAAAATGTTAAAAAAAATAAATAATTGGTTTTCCTGTAACATTTTTCATATTTGTTTATTTTTCCTAAAAATGTTTTATCCATCAATATTACAAGAAGTTAGTAAGAAAATTAATTTTCTTTAGAAAAGCATTAATAATTTTATTTTACAATATAAAATATTTTTTTATTGTTTCCTCGGATTAAGTAAATTTATGCTTTCGAGTTTATCATGACGGAAGTTTAGGGTAAATGAACTATCGCTAGAGAGGTTAATGGCATATTCAATAAAATTTTGTATACTTATTTTATAATCAAATTAAATATGTAACTAAAGATAATCAACAACTTTAATGTACTTAAATGTGTCTCTATAGAATTAGACTGTTAACATTTTAAATAGTATTTCTAATGGAACATTTCTTACTGAACGAATACTTTATGAAAATAGAAGTAAACACACACAAAGAATGCTGAAATCAAAAATTTTTGCGATGTTTTGTGTGGCTCTTAACAACTAATGATTTTTGAACATTGCAATTATTGTACTGTACTTTCTCAATCTGAGGGTACTGTGAAGAAGTATTGGAGAGCCCGTGAACTAATGGCTTAAGCATTTGTAAAATATATAAATAAATATACTTAAATGTTTTATTTTAACAATTTTATGTAATAATATACTCAGATTTGGTCAAATATGGAATTAAATTTTTGACTGATTCATCAATATGTTTCATCTGTTACATTAGCAGTCTTAAAATGAACAGCTAGAATGTAAATTAATTATTTAATAAAACTAGCTCCGAACGTCAATCAGATCCAACTTGTATATGTTTTAAGTACATTTATTTCATTTTTTCAATAAGAATGCTTTTTCTGTTATCGTGTAACATTATAAGAAATATATAAATTTAACAATAAAACTAATTTAAATTAATTATTGATTTAAATGAAATTTATATCAGAATATTGCATTAAAATACATTTGAAATATAAAGATACTAATATAAGTCTAGAATGAAATTTAAATAATATGAAAATAAATAAATTGTTACATATATATATATATATATATATATATATATATATATATATATATATATATATATGCAACATTAGATATAGAAATATATAACGATATTTATGCTTAGCAATACATCAAGCGTAAAAGCAGCTAAAATAGAATTACTAAAATATAGTTAATATAATATTTCATAAATTAATACTAGATGAAGAATGATACATTGAAAATACTAAATGGAAAACAATGCATTGAAAATACTAGATGGAAAACAATACATTGAAAATATTTGGAAAATTTAAAAGAAAATATCAAAAATATATAAAATGGAGCGAAGTACCAACATGGCTAGCTTCGTCAGGGGGTGTTGACCACATTGGCACAAAGTATGGCTTTTCTGCACTGACCCAAGACATAGTCTTAAAGAAGCCATTACAATGCAAAGCTTATGTCTTTGTGCCAATGTGGTCAACATCCCCTGACGAAGCTAGCCATGTTGGTACTTAGCTCCATTTTATATATTTTTGATATTTTTCTTCTAAATTTTCCAAATATTTTCAATGCATTGTTTTCCATCTAGTATTTTCAATGCATTGTTTTCCATTTAGTATTTTCAATGTATCATTCTTCATCTAGTATTAATTTGTGAAATATTATATTAACTATATATATATATATTATATCACAGACTCATGCATGTTTTTAAGTAAGCAATTTTATCTGCTTCTTATCTGTATACCGCCGTCATTTTGAGTGCGAGAAAGAACACTTAGTATCAAATTATTATTCTTAAATCGGAATCAATAATTGTCTGTTAAAATCAAATATCTAGCCAGTAAAACCAGAGCATCGAAGTACATTAAATATACATATTTTTTAAATTCCATAGGTATTTAAATTTAATTCGCTGAAGAATATTTTTCACAAATCCTGATTTAACAATTCAAGTTATTAAATATGGAATATTTTTTTATATTTTATAGTGATAGTGTTCTAAATGTTTTATTACTATAAATTAATACTGGTTTTACAAATAGAATAAAAATAATTGTAAGATTTCTTAAAAAATGAAGTTTATTTCAATTTTTTATAATTATATAATAATTAAAGTAGTATATAATAATTTATGAAATAAAATACTGTGGTGTAAATGTAATAATTGTTAAATATATTATTTATAAATATTTTTACGAAACACAGATTTAGTTTAGTATGCAGAGTTCAATACATTTTAAATTTCACTCTGATAGTGTTGTTTCTCAGTGTAAATTAAAGCTAATTCTACATGTGCTGATAAAGGAAACACAGTTCTGTAAATAAAATTTCTTTACATTAGTAGAAAACTTACTTCAGTTGGAGAAAAATGAAATACTCAAAAAGATTTCGGAAATTAATTTTCATAGCTTTAATGAATTACTCAATTTCAAGTGCTTAAAAATTACAATTTTTATTTCCAATTTAAGCTTTTATAACATATTTAATCCCTGTAATCAGCTAATTATGCACAAAACATGTTTTAAATGTTATATAAATTAAAATAATCTGGAATTAAAAATGAAAATGCAGTTTCGGAAAGCTCACTATTCTATTGCACATTCTAAAATCTAAAGAAATAAATGAAAGGTCATGCAAAAATCTTAAATATATTTATAATCACAAATAATTATAAGATAATTAAAATTTAAAATAAAAGAAATTTTAAATCATTCATAATTTTATTAAGTTCACACATAAATTATTTATACACAAAAAATTTTGTGTATAAATACGCTACAATATAAAATCGCTTCAGATCAAATTTAGTAAAAAATGATCTTAAAAATGTATTGTTTTACATTAGATTTGTAGCCATTTCCATATCTTATTTCAATTTAATAAATTCAGAGATAGAACATTTAAAATTTTCTTATTATATTAACTAATTACAAAAAAGTAACAATATATTTGAAAAGTAATGAGAAAATATATCAGTAATAATTTGTAAAAATTCAATCGTACACATTAAAATTTTTCTTATTCTAAAATTAAATGAAAGTAATAGAACATTTTAGAGCAAAATATATCGCCAAAAGTATTCCGGAAAAGAATATTCAATGTTTTAATACACGTTCCATTCTACAAAACTCGAACATAAAAAATATAATCATACAGAATTAGTCACGAATTAATAATTTTAGAACAGAACAAAATATGTCAACCTATCTTCAATGTTACAAATGTAATCTATAGTTTAGAAAACTGTTTTTGCAAACAGTTCAATAACTTTATTATATAATAAGTAAATCATTCATGTTTATATAAATTATATATATATGTATATATATATATATATATATATATATATATATTCCTATTCTGAGGAATACATTAATAAAAATAAATATATACTTTCAATACCGGGTAGTCTATATATTCTCACGAATCTTATGTGTAAGTGCGTGTTTTAAAATTAGGTGTGCGTGTGAAATTTATGAAACAGTATCTAGCTTCATTGAAACCGGTAGTTTAGTGGTAGCGTTTCATGCTCCCAAGGCACATGTTCGAGGTTCTGTCCTCGGCTTGGGAAAGGTCGACTTAGACTTTCATCTCTTCAGTTGGTCGATAAGCTGAGTCCCAAGCTTGCTTGGGAACTAAACACAGGGGTTTCCGCTTGAAGCTGACCTCACTTGCTTTGGATTCCAGGTCTTCGGATATATGCTTCGGATTCCAGGGCTTCTTGAATAAGTATTCGGTGCGTCCCTGTAGGTCTTGGCTTACATGGGCCATGATGCCTCAGATCAATTTTAGTATCGATCTATAGCCTGACTAATATTCATTTATATAATAAGTAAATCATTCATGTTTATATAAATTATCCTTTTTATATGATCCCTATTATGATATCCCTTATTGAAAAATTCTTAACTAAAAATGTTGTTAATTTAAAAATTATTTTAAAAATATTATATATATATAATGTAAAGTAAATTAATAAACCTTTAGGAAACTATTAAGTTAGTTTAAATATTTTTTTGTTATTCTTTGATGTGAATATAATAAACGAACTCACCATAAAACAAAAAGCTTAAAACTATAATATGAAAATAACTATAGCAATAAATGTTTTATCATTGTTACATTGGTTCTTGTTTTGCATTAATTTAAAGTAAAAAAAATTTAAAGCAAAGAAATCAATTTCATAATCTCTAACCGAAGTTGTGCTTCACCTCCTGTAATTAATAAATGATAAGTCAGTTCTGAACAAAGTAACATTTGACATGGCAAAAATAATCTTCCATATTTTCATTTTGGATTTTTAATAGAAATTATTTAAATTATATGTTGTTTAAAATTTTTCTAATTTTAAATATGAAACATGTGCAATACTGATTTGCAATACTTATTGTGAGTACTTAAAAATGTCACCAAAAATCTTCAATTTAATTCATTTAAATGAAAATTTTTAAAGTATGAACTTGATATCCCTTATTGAAAAATATTTGTTGCAAATTGTCTGAAACACAAATTATAAAATAAAAGTATTTTTCATAAGCTAATTGTGTAATTTATTACAAATATGTAACAGTGAAATTTTGAGAAATTTATAGGATTAAACGATTGAATGTTCTTGATACATAAAACGAAGGTACACAATTATTGTGAAACGAAATTGCTGTTTAAAAATAAAATAGGAAAACAGGAAGAATGAATCTAAGAAAATAAAAAAACAGGAAGATAGAGTCTAAAAAATAAAAATAAATAAAATTTTTTAAACAGAAAGAAAGTATCGAACCATGTTGTGCACTTTAAAAGAATCATTACATTACATTTAATATTTAGGAATACATTTATAAAATTTTAAATATTTGTGTTGAGGTAAAATGATCTCCGTTAATACATTTTATTGAAATAAATTTTAATTGATTTGGATAAGACTGTAATGCAAATCTAAAATTCAATCACTGGGATGTAAGAGTTTGAATTCTAAACTGCATGGATACTCATAAAAACTTTAATAACTTCAGTTTTAAAAATGAGTGGCGCTTCCATTTCATCTAATTATATGGTTGTTCGGAAAGTAATTTCGTTTTTTCCCGACAGAGGATTTAATTGTATTTTTTTACACCCAATTTCACACTTAAGCCGTATAATTATTATATGCTTTGAGAGCTCATATAGCAAGGCTTGTGTGTGAAAAATTCCAATTAATTCTGCGCAGTAGTTTTTGGTTGGTGCCCTTTTAAATATGGAGAGCAAAAAGCAACATTTAAGACAATCTTACTGTTTTACTACAGAAAGGGTAAAAATGCTGTTCAAGTCAGAAAGAAATTGACCGATGGGTATAGACCAGGTGTGTTCACAGTACGTCAGTGCCAGAACTGGTTCGCTAAATTTCGATTCGGCAATTTTGATGTTGAAGATGCACCACGTTCGGGAAAACCGGTTCAAGCTAATAAAGACCCGATAAAGACATTAGTTGATGCAAACAGGTGAATAACAACAGTTTATGACCCCTTGAAAGGCCTGGAATTATCCCCGAAGCTCAATGTATTGGATCCCCATACATCATGATGGGTGGGTTCCCCGCAGACGTCAATGCGGCGACACAGAGAGAAATCTGTGTCGTTTGAGAAGCGAATCGCAGACGTCAATGCGATTCGCTTCTCAAACGTCATGAAAATAATCAGTTTTTGAAGCGCATCATCACTGGGGACGAAAAATGGGTTGTATACAACAACGTCATGGAGCGAAAACGATGAACCGGCTGAAACCATTTCCAATGCCAATATTCACCAAAAAAAAGGTGATAATGTTTGGTAGAATTTTAAAAATATCGATTTTTTGTTTTTTTTTTTTTAGTTTTTACGGATAACACAACGATTAATTCGGAAGTCTACTGTCATCATCTGGACAAACTGAATGATACACTTCAACAGAAAAGGCCAGAACTAATCAACAGGAAAGGTGCAGTGTTTCACCATAACAACGCGAGAACTCACACAAGTTTTGTCTCTCGACAAAAGCTTTTACGGCTTGAATGGGATACAATGCCACATCCACTATATTCTCCAGACCTGGCACCATAGGATTATTATTTGTTCCGGTCACTCCAAAATTTTTAGACTGTAAAACCTTCACCTCAAATGAGGAGGCTAAAAACCACCTCGATCAGTTTTTTGCCTGCAAAGACCAAAAATTTTATGAGCGTGGAATTATACTACTACCAGAAAGATGGCAAAATGTGTTGGACCAGAACGGCCAATATATAATTTAATAAAGTATTTGTTTATTATTACGAAAACTGTCATTTTCGCTGTCTGTGTCTTTCATTTCCACACACATACACAAAACGAAATTACTTTCTGAACAACCCTATATTTAAAGACTTTTAAATCATTGGTCTACTGATTGGCAGATTTTATGCTCTCATTTCATGGAACCAAATTAGTCTAGCTTTATCAACATCTTCATTTATTGCACTTTTAAATGGCTTACGTTAGCTGTCGATTTTACTTTTTCTATCGCATTTTCATCATCCTTCTCTTCTTTACAAAAATGTATCTTCTGTTGATTGTAAAATTCCTTATTTTTATGTGTGAGCTTATTGTAGTCTTTTACCTCTTTTCCGAAATTATTTGAACTTTCTCTTCATATACTATTGTTTTAAGCTGAGTCAACGTGATTGAAAGTTTTGTAATACTCGTTCAAAGCATAAACGGTTAAAACAAACACACACATACTGATTGCCTATCCTGGGAAAAGATAACAAAGATGTGATAATCAGAATCGTGAGGGTCGGTAATCGACGCGAGCAAAGATGTTGCTTATCTGATACACCAGATGACCTTCAGACAACCATTGTCCATCATGTTTGTCAAGTTCGAAGCTCGAGGTGAATTGGAATTCATTCCAGTCCCTTCCATAAGTCTCCATTTTTTCCGAGAACAGGAGACAAAGAAAAAATAACCACATCTTTGTTATCTTTTCCCAGGATAGGCAATCAGTATGTGTGTGTTTGTTTTAACCGTTTATGCTTTGCAAGAATATTACAAAACTTTCAATCACGTTAACTCAGCTTAAAACAATAGTATTTGAAGAGAAATTTCAAATAATTTCGTAAAAGAGGTAAAAGACTAAAATAAGCTCACACATAAAAATCAGGAATTTTACAATCAACAGCAAATACATTTTTGTGCAAACATTTCTGATCTCTCTTTAAATAGAATGGCGAAGGAACAAGCAATTGAAACTGAGTCTTCAGTGTTTTCCATTTGGTGTTTTTCTCAAGATAATGAAAAATATGCAAATACTGTAAGAAAATGGAAAAAATCGAATACTAATGTAATACCTGTAAAAATTTTAATTGTTTCTCTAACAGGGTCAACTTTTAAGTTTGTATTACCTCCAAATTTTCCCACCAACGGTTATTAATGTGACTGTAAGAGATTACAGTCTTTAAATAATATTAGCTCTTGATTATCTTTGACTGGTTAAAGATTTAATTCACTGAATTTAAAATGTTTCTCACTACAGACACATGCTTATAATTGTGGAAATTACCTAATATTTCCTGTAATTGCATTCCTCACAAATACAAAACATGCTGTTTACAATTTAAATTGAAAATTCTAAATTATAACCTTTTAATTTATTAACTAAATATGCCGAAATTGTGATATCAAGAAAATAGAATATTATATGTTAAAATTATAATTATTGATTCTTTCAATAAATAAAATAATATTATTCTGATTTAAGTAGCACTTCAAAACATTTGCTTACAATATATTTTATAGTAAATTTTCATCGTTTGTCCAATTTCTATTGTCTTTGTGACATTCTATAATTAACTCATAACATGCAATTTGCTGTGTAACAATCTTGGACGAATTAATGAATGAAAATTGCTTAAATATAACAAAAATACTTAAAGTCCTGCTCAATTATTATGCATATTGATGCCCCCCTCAGAGGAATTTCAGAAATAGTATTTCTTGAAAGATTTTATTATCTTCAATAAATTTGCTTACAATATTAAAAATATTATTTAACCTTTTGCAGTGAGGCATATGGGAGGAATTCTTTTAAATTGAAAAGAAATGTTTAAACTTAACTTAATATATAATTCAATAAACTAGCATTTTTAAAATTAATGAAAATTTAAGTTTACAGATTTAATATTTTGAAGAAAATTTTATTATTTAACAATATTTAACACGTTTCATTTTCCATTGCTATAAAACGCATAAGAGTGAAAAAATGTTTTTAGAAGATATTTTCGTACATAGTCAAGCATTTTACTATTAATTAAAATCGTAAACCTTCACTGACTGTTTACTGCTTGTAGGTGAGTGGCTGATTGGTAAGACCGTAGTTCAAATTCTCGTAAGGTGGTGAGTACGTGTCCAGACTTATCTAAGAAGCTCCTCAACAATTCTCTTATGTGTTAGTTTCAAAGAGCATCTATTTATGTGCTTAAATTGCGATGAGTATACGTTGAAATCAATCGCTTCAGTATAGCTTTGTTTTTGAGATCCAAAGACTCGCTCCACTCAAATATTCAGAAATGTATCGCATTCAATTCCATGAATGTGATATTTCTTTGTAATTATTACAGAGAGGAAAAAGAGAAGAATAATTATTATACGTTTATATATGTATATATATGTATATATAGCTGACTAACTTGTCTAGTGGTCAGCGGGCCTGACTATGAATAGGAAAGCCCTGGTTTCGAATCCCAGTTCAGGCATGGATGTACTTTCTCTCTCTCTCTCTCTCTCTCTATCCTGTCTTTGTCCTTTCCTTGTGGGTGTGAATGAAGTATGAATTATGCCTACCCTATAAACGGGTCCCTGTGGTATGTGTGAGGGTGCGATGGTGGCCCAACCCCTGTAGTGTACCCGGGGCAATGCCTCGGCAGCTGAGAGGTCACTGTTTCTGGCCGGTTCCTTGGGTTTCAGGGAACAATAGATTAATAGACTCTGTTGCAGTTGTAACTGTCTACAATCTGCCATTGAAATATATATATATCTCACATTCTGTTCAATAAACACAACGAATGAGTTTCGTAATAGCACCAGGCCAGTGTTTCCTGCACAGAGAGAAAGTAGTTAAAAATAGATAAAGTATTCGCTATGTTTCAGGAAATTTAAGCAGGATAATTTTATTTTTAGATTTATTGAAATTACTTATACTTAGAGACTGCATCAGTCTGCTATTATGTAGGCCTTAGCCTTATTCTTATGTTTGGGATAGAAAATCAAATTCATTGAAAGAATGACTATTGAGGAAATTTTATTATAGAATTTGTGGTTTGTTTTGCCCTGTGAGTAGTAAAATTGAATTTTAAAATTACGAAGAAAATCACTGGAAGTATAATGGCTCATTTTGTTTGGTAGATAAGAAAGAAGAATTCTAAAATTGACAAAGACTTTTTTTCAAAAAGCTATAAAATATTAAGATCAACGTTAAACTCGTTTATAAACTAATATTTGAAATTGTTCTATATTAAAAATTATTTCATTTTTGAGAAAATAAATGCGTCAAAGAGGAAAAATTTTAAAAAAATATTTCTGCATATTACTCATTTTTTTATATATTTTTCCGTAAATTTTGCAATTTTCAATTGAAAAACTGCTTAAAATAATCGTGTATAGCATAATAATTGCAAATTTGTTTGTTTCGTTAAAACAAAATTTGTGATGACAAATTAAATTTTTTTTATTAATTTTTGATATTCTTATATGTTAACATCTTTTGTATTTCTAAATAAAGAGTGTACAAACTTTGTAGTAGAAGGGCTATCCAAAGAAATGATTAGGCTCTCAAGGGTATTCATACTCGATTCAATTTTAATTGTGTCAGAAAAGTTTGCATTAGTATATTGCTCAATATGACAATATTTTTTAACAATGCATTGATGTAAGGAATAGCTTATATGTTGCATCTTATGATCAAAAATTTATAAAGTACAGTACGTCTATATCGTTAATACTGAATAAAAATATTTCAAATATATATTTCAGTAGACTAATACTATATACTGCTATTTTTTTAAAAGTTAATGTTATGAAAATACTGTTTGGAAATCAATAACTATAGACATAAAAAATCATTCATAATTCGATGTCCTAACTTATAAAATGGGAAAATAAGGAAAACTGCAATTTATAAAGGCAAATAGAAATTTATTTTCACTTAATGAGAAGATATTAAATAAATAGAATAATTCCGGCATTTTCAGTTTCAATAGAGAAGAATAATTATTTTTGGTGATGTATGATGTGCGAAATAAAATATTGTTGGAAAATTTGCACTGTATTTTTAGGATTTTATTTCAATTTAATAAACGTAATTCTATTTTTTTTTTAATTTGCTGCGAAAATCCTTTTTTTAATAGTAAATTTTTGGAAGATATGTAATAAACATATACAACTGAAATATTAAAATAAGCTGAAAAATTTCAATTTACTTTAATAAAAAGAACTGTAGGGATTGTTTTCTTAAATTAATCTCTCATTTTATTCGATTTCAAT
Organism: Latrodectus elegans; assembly: GCA_030067965.1. NCBI lineage: Eukaryota > Metazoa > Arthropoda > Arachnida > Araneae > Theridiidae > Latrodectus > Latrodectus elegans. The sequence goes on along the minus strand of CM057817.1, from coordinate 3,796,816 downwards.
CTAAACTTACAAATTTACTCTTTTTAAAATTAGTTTCTCAGTGTTATATTATTCATTACTTATCTATTATAAAATTAATTTCATAGAAACGGGATCAAATGAAAATATAAAAGTAAATGAATACAAATAACTTTCTTTTTCTACCTTACATAGTAACGAAACCATCATAGACTAACATATATTTTTAATAATTAAACAGATGTTTCAATTAGAAAAATAAATTATGATGTAATGGAATTGAATATACCAAGTGATACAGTTATTTAAAAAATTCAAATAATTTTTAAAATCTTTTCTCTTAATAAAATACATTTTTTTTATTTATGTATAAAAATTATTTAATATATTTTTATTTTATAAATAAATAAAAATTATTTGGTAAATAAATGATAAAAAGATAAAATGTAATTAGAAATGCCAAATTAAGTAACCTTTTCAATTACTTAATTTAATATTTGCGAAATAGATTTTGGGAGTCAGATATAGAAATTTTGGAGATTCTGGATAGTTTAATAAAAAAATATTAGAAGTGTAGTGACGTAAGAAAGTGGAAGCCAGAATTAGGCAAAACAATACATTCATTACGACATTACTCATGGTTAAAAAAAAATAGTTACAAAGAAAATACTTAATAATTATTAATAAGGTTACATAGTACCTGCACAGTACAAATTATAAACAAGGTTATAAATGAACCGGATGATTGGTCTTCCATTCCTCACATCTCTATTCTATCATGTTCTAACTCTATTGGATATCGAATATTTTGTATTGGACAGTAACGCCATCTTTTGTCAGTAAATTTAATATGGGTCTGTTACACAAGATAATATTTTTTATAAGAAAATTAATAATTCAGGCATAAATCAGAATTTTTTGCGTGTAAATTAGAAAAACATAATATATTAATGTGATTGTGTTTACTTTAGCATATTTCGTGATTTACCAAACATTGTTGGTGAAATAAATTTAATTTCACCAACAATGTACTTATGATTCAAATCTAGTTGTTGAAAACCTTATAACAATCTTATTGAAAGTATTGATTTTATCAGTTTATTTCTTAATTTAGACTTATTTAGATTTATAATATAAATAATATAAATATAAATATTATATAATATTTACTGGCATATAAACAACCATGGTGGCAGAATTTTTTACTCTATCTTTTAAGAGTGAAAATTCATCAGAAACAATTTCATGAAAATCATCAGAAGCAATTTTATTTATCAATCGATTTTAATTTAAATATTTAAGTTTCATCAATTGAAGCAGAAAAGAATCACCCGAAACTTTTAATGCAATTTTATGACTTAAAATTCATGAATCTTTCTTCAAATGAGCAACAAAGTAAAATTTATCTGCTCTGAATAACCCTGGGGTTATCGGAAAATATTCCCTTAAATTTTCACTTGTAAGGAAAATTGATAAAATTTATACAAATTTGAAGCATCTAAATTAAAGTTTGAATGAAATGACTTATTTAGAGCTAAAACTCCATTAAGCAAAAATTTAATGAATAATATATTTTTTCTATTTAAATAGATAAAATATTATCAAAATTCTTAAGGAAAAAAAAATCAATTTGTCAATTTAGTTATTTTCTGAAATAGACTATTTTAGCAGTGATTGCTTCTAGCGTTTAAATCCATTGAATAACTAATTAACTTGCTTATTAAATGTTTCCTAAGATTCTTCAAATCAAAAGTCATATCAATTAAAAGTTTGCAAAGTCACGCTTGAAAGACAAAATCTTTCAAGATTCTAGTTTATTTTTTTTTTAAAGGAACGCGACTTTTCATCAGTTAAATCAGCAAACTTTCTCAGTGCCTCATCATTGCTTAGCTATACTTCAGAACAATATATGGAATCATCATTCGTTGTATCTGCAAGCACTAACATGTCATTAAAATACCTGTATTTTTAACCAGTTTGAAAATAAAAGCATTGCATCATTTAGTGATTTCATTGAATAACCAGTTCTTTTACACATAATGGTCTTTAGTAAATAACGGATTTTAATGGTCTTATAATGGTCTTTAGTAAATAACAGTAACAACATTTTGAATATTTTCTTCGTTCATCCAAGTAAATTTTAAGTAATATTCCTACATTATATTTTTAATTTAATTCATACTTGAAAGTCCACTAATTGTGACACTGATTAGTTTTAACATCAAAATTATATGCGGAGCACAAATTTGTGATTGCTGATAAGGTATCGGCTCCAGCTGTTCTATCTTCATTCAACTTCTTCCAACAAATTCTTCAGATAGCCTTTGAAGAAACAAGAACGACTGAGCTGTTGAAGTTGACGACAACCAGTTGATTCATCATCTGCACGACAGAAGTACTGATAATATAGTTTGTAATTGGAGGTTCTGCAACTCGTGGAACGATATAACGTTGTATTTACACTTAAGATATAGTTCAGTTTGGAGTTCGAGAGGAAGGCATTCGTAAAAGTGAAGAATGATGCTATTAAGAATAATGCAGGTAAGTAGATTCAGACAATTTTATAAATTTTTGCATGAGATAGTTGCTTTTCATTATCAATGAGGAAATATAATTTAATTCTTCAAAATAAATAATTTTTCTCTTAATGTTTTAAATTATAATTTTTTTTAAATAGAGAGTGTTATTATTCAATGGATATACAAACAGTAAAGGGAAGAGATTCTTTCTAATTTGTAAACCTTATACTTTGTAAAACATTTTAAGATTTAGAGTTGTTGAGTACCCATAAGGGTACTCAACAACTTAAAATCTTTTGGAACTCATTTTTTAAAGATATTTTAATGATTTAGTTGAAAGTAAATACACGCTTTCTTTTATGAAGCAAACTTATGTGCAAATAATTTCTTTAAATTAAACATTTTTAAAAAAGTATGTTTAATTCTCACAAGATGAATAGTAATAATATAGTAAAAATATTTCCTTGGGAATGACAATATTGTGAATTCTTAGAAAAACAGTCTTCGTAATTTTTTAACATCAAGTTTAATGGAGTAAATACGCTATGGTTTCCTTGAAATGTTTTGAATAAGTTTGTTACAAACGATTCGCATGCGCAGTAGTGAAAGTTAAGTTAGGTCGTATAATGTGGAAAACTTGATGAAGGGTGATTATTCGAATATTTTGTTTTGTTATTATAATCATTGTGTCATGCCCTATTTCTGAATTTGATATTTTTTGCCCGTGCAACATTTTTTAAAAAACTTGAAATTTTGAATGAAATATAGTATATATGAATTACATGTATCTGAGTCGTAATATCGTTTCTAAAATTTGCGTATTTTAATATGTTAGTATGATGCAATGAGAATCAAGGTAAATTATCGTTAGTTTTGTGTTTTCGAAAAGCAGTTTTTGCTTTGATACAAGATTTCCGAACTTTTATATTAAGATTTTTCTATGTAGAAATCTTCTTCCTTACAATTTCTGTTTTTATAGTTGCGTTACTATATTCATGTAAAAACCTTTAAAAAGTCTTCAGTTTGGTATTGTAATCATAAATTGTAAATTAAAATTGGTTGATGGTATTGTTAAAATTTAATTGATCTATTTTTCGTTTTTTTTTTTAATAAATTATTGCAGTCATTAATTTGTTTTCATTTTGTCAATTTCACCGTTTTAAGTAATAAATGTTTTGGAATGGAAAATTTGTGACACCATTTATTTTTATTTAACTTGTATTTTGATTGTCGAATTATATCTGAAATTATCACAAAAGTTTCTAAAAAATAACTTGCGTATACACTTACTATTCCCACTTTTGTTCCCTCTTGTAAAAAGATTGATGTGACAAACAGAACTTCTCTTACTTGATCTCAACATTTTCATATACATAATAACAATGTCAGTAATGGATCTGTTGACATTGCTAATGTGTTTAACAAATACAATGATAAACATAATAAAATCTGAAAAGATATTGTGTTGCTTATCACTGTTACAGTCATAAATTTTTTTTAAAAAATGATTCTGTTTGTAAACCAAAGTAAAAATTTACATGACAGTTAAGACAAATGCATTGCTTACTATTAAATATTTTTTTCAGGCTACAAAATCTAAATATTCTGTGCATTAAATTAAAGGGAAGCATTATTTTAACATTAGAAATGCCTATAAATAAAAATCAGCTGTTCTATTTTAAAAAAAAGATGGTAAAATATTCAAAAGTAAAAATATCTATAATTTTTAATAACAACTGAAAGGTAAATTACTCTATTAGATTGTATATTGTATTCATTGTCCAAAAATAAGTATATAATTTATTATTTTTATTTTTACAATTGTTATTTATAAATGTGTGTGCCTGTACATATAATATTGTAAGTAGTATAATATTATGGAATTGTGTTGCTTTTAAAGTAAATAACATCTCAATTATTTCACTCCTGATGTAAATTTATTTAATCTTCAATTTTTGCTTTGAACGAAAGAAATTTGTTTAATATTTTAAAAGTATTTTGTAAATGGACATGAATAAAAATTCAATAATTTAGAAAAATATTCAAGCATTGTGGAATTAAAATTGCTACTAGTAGAATATTTATAAGGTAACACAACTTATCAAAGATGTAGATAATTTAGAAGGAATTTTTTTAGTTGAAAACAATTGAAAGAGAATCTTTATAAGTCATGAAAAACAAAACAAATTAACTGTGAAAAATATTTTTTTTATTTTTCTTCATTGTGAAATATAATAATTAAACACTGCATTGAAAATCATAATGTTTTATATAAGTTTTAAAATAATTTTTTGCAATATTTTTTAAAAAAATAGAATGTAAATAATTGCAAATTTTGTGTAGCATAGAAACATTTCCAATAATAAATAATTGTTTTGGAATACCACATTGCATGTAACAGAACCATTAAATGTTAGTTAGCTTTATAATTTTCAAAGTAACATTATAACTGTCAAGTCACAAAACAAGTGCCGGAATTTCTGTCTCAAAAGGGCATTAAGTCATATTCAACTAAGCATAAGTTGCACTGATGTGGTTGTCTTTGTGTGTATCAAGGATTTCAATTTCTATTCAAACTGCTAAATTGAATGAAATAAATTTTGATGATAAGCATTTTTTAGTTCTTTATTCTTGTATTTAAATTTTTAATATGTATTTCATATCTGTGTTAGCTTTCCAAAAATTATCATAACTTTAAAAATAATTTAAAGGTATAGTAAAATTTTTGAACTGACGTATTAACATGAATTTATTATATTAAATTTGATATAAATGCAATTAGTTAAAGATCAATGTTATTCTAAGATTTCAAATCTCATATTGTTATTTCTTAATTTAACAAGTTCATAACTCTTAACATTTTATGCTGAAAATAAATTTTTATTTTAATTAGAACAAAACTCCTCTTAATAAATGTTGATTAATAAAGTAAAGTGCCTGATTTTTACTTCTATATATATAAGTAGGTCGCTTCCTTAGAAATTACTAATTTTATTTTAAAACTAATAAAATTGCTGTCTTTACTTCCATTTTAACCATTTAAATGTAAATTATAATTGGTGAAAATGGTTCTTAGTGTATACTTTAGCACAATATTCAACGAGTTGGCAGCTGAATAGTTAGTGCTCTTGACTTTGGTTCAACTGTTTGTGGGTTCAAATCCCATCTTTTGTATGGATGTTTGTAGTGGTTTGGAATCCACTTTAAACTGTAGGTCTGAGTCTAGTAGCCCTCATGTGGTAGAAAAAATGACTGTTGAGCAAAATCAAACTAAACCATTTGCAGATTTTAAATGTCAAAATTTAATCTTGCATCTTGTGATAAAAATATCCTATGTTAATCAACAATTATACACCATTTTGTGAAATTGCATCTATTATTAGAGACTAAATGTTTAATTGTGAAAAACCACTGTTGCTTTTTCTAAATTTTGAAGCAGACTTGTATTCAAAGAAAATTTGAAAATAAACTGTGTTTCATTAGAGGAAAATACTCTTTCAACTAAATTACAACATTTGTATGCTTTTAAGAAATATTTTATATTCATAATAGAAACTTAAGTGTTATGAACTTATAAATAAATTATATTTTAACTTTTGGCCAGAAATTTGGTAACATGCTTCGATTTTACTCATTCACATTGATGAATTCCTAAAGTAGCTGAGTAGCAAAGATAAAAAACATGGAGAATTTTTACTTTAACTAAACAGTCAATCGTAAGCTACAAAATAATCATCAGAAGTAAAAACTAAAAATCAGAATTATAATTGTGTATATTACATTGGTCAGTACTGATGATAAACTATAATACCATTGTATTTAATTATTTCTTATGCTTGTTAATTAAAATTTTGCCTGTGATGTACACATGTTATAGTTGACTCTTGAAATATATTTCTCACTCAAATTTATAGAATTTTTTTTTAATTAGTATTAAATCAATATATCTTTCTTTTTCAGTTAGACTAATGTTACAGTTAAAGAAGTAATTAATAATATTCTTTTGACTGAGATTATGTAAATTATCATGAAAAATTTTAAAAATTTGAAGAAAAGTGAGATGCTTGAATGTAGGCATTTCAGGCAAACCATTTAGAGACAGAAGGAAGAAAATTGATGTTCTTGGAATAACTTATTAAATAACTTACACATTTGTGTTTTTTTCTATTTAATAAAGTGATTTAATGTAAAATCTGAATTAAGAAAATTGTAATAATAAATGTTGCAAATTCAAATATTTTTTATATTTAAATTTGTGATGAGAAATTATAACATGAAAAACTAAAAAATACTAACATATTGATATTTCCACTTATAATTTACATCAATATAAATATATTGCAATTAAGTAAACAGTTACTTACATTTTTTCACTGTGAAAGTGCCATTTACTCTAATTAATTAATAATTGAGGAGTATGAACACAGTTAACACTAGTGTAAATAAATACAATTTAGATAACTAACATAAATCTTATAATACAATGTATTATATATTTTTCTATGCTTGTTAATGTTAGATGTCAAAGACATAGTTGCTGGGAAAATTTGTTTCACTAGTGTTTGATAGTTTTTAGCAAGTTTAACCAACAGTTTCATTTTCCCACAATTCTTGTGATGGTAATCAGCTTCTTCAAGGGAAAATATCATTTGATTCTTTTGGAAGAAGTGATCATGTCTTGGAAGTTGACATTCTAGATGCAATGCTTATATGAATGTATGCTTGGAATGGTGTTGCAGAAAAAATTATATCTAAGTCCTTTTGATCCGCATGCATTATTAAAGGAACTACTAGAACTGAAGAAAGACGAACATTTATCTGACATCTTTAGTGAAAATAAATTATTCATCCTTGAGCTTTGACTATGAAACCTACTGTTTTCTGGAATTTAACCTCAAGACTTTTAAAGTCTGGATTCATATGTTGTTTGTTCATAAGAATTGTACTAGATGATTAAATGATTGAAAGTATAATAAATAAGAATGGAAAAGAACTTTCAGATATCAAATATTAAAGAAAACTGACTTAATTTCTGTGATCATTTGCGAAACAAATAGATGAATGGTTAACAAGATTAAAGTACTTTTTAAGAACAGTAATTGCAAAACGCTTTTCTGCTTTTAAAAATGTGGTTTTGAAGTAAAAAGTTTTTACCTTAACTAATTTTTCCTCAATAAAATGAAAAAAAAATACTATTATTATGAATTTTATATTGCATATTTTTTTTTATATAAGGCATACTAAATAATTTTTTCTAATAGTACTTTATTTTTTTTAAATAAAAGCACTGTGGGGTAAAAATATATATAGTTTTAAGGTCAAACCAATATTTTTTATTTTACGTGCTTTTGATTTAAGATTTTACAACTTTTTTAGCTAAGAACTATTTCATCTGTCCCTAGATTTCATAAAAATGAGCATCTACTGTATTAGTTCAAAGTATTATTAGTACTTATTTTATTGCTATTTTGTGCATTGAAAAAATGAATTCAGAAACAGATTAAAATAACTCTATCTTGCTGTATCAATTGCAAAATCTATTTGCCTCACTTATTTATATTATTTATTGGAAAATTGTCTATCAGTTTTTAAATCTCAATTATTTTACATTAAACCTATATAGAAATTGTTTTGTACAAAAGAAATGAAATTATAAAACTTATTTGTTCATTCAATTGAAGATTATATTTTTATTCAAATATATGATTTGATTACTCCAGCTCAATATTTCTATTAAGTAAAAAGTTGAACAGAATGGTTTGTTCCTCATAACATAATTTGTGGCAGTATTAGACAATAAATCTGTTCTCATCATACAGCTGTCATACATATAGCTAGTTTCATCAACAACAATTATGTTAATGTTCAAAGCATTATTTAACAATTATTTATATTATAGTTGTTAGTTTGCTTTTTACAAAAATGGAAATGTTCCTGAAAAGTGCTGAGTGAATGTTCATAAATTATGTAATTTTTAAAAACAAATTGTTGAGAACTTGGTTATGTCCATCAAATGAACTTATAAGCTAGTGTGAAAAATATATATCATTAATTTACAATAAATGTTGAAACATGCCCAATTTTTGTCATATCCAATGTTGGTAATAAATTACTAGATTAATCAGCATTGTGTAGATATGAGTTGAAGATGTTTTGTATCTTGCATTTAGTCTAGCCAACTAATATTCCCGTGAATGAATTATCAGCCATTACTAAGAAGCTGATTTGGTCATAATTGAAATATATATAAAAAAGTTTACATGTGAAAGCTTTGATTTTAAAAAAAAAAATAAATAAAAAAAAAAAAAAACTATTACACTTATGAAAGCTTACTAGGCCTCTTCTCTAAAAATTCAGAAACAAAACTATTAATATTAGTTAGTGCATAACTGTGCATGTTCGGTTAATTGTTTCTGAAACATATAGAGTATGTGTAATAAAGCTGTAAAATGCATTTAACATTCTTTAAATATGAATCTTGATTTTATTCAGATTGTATAATATAAGTATTTGCATATTTCAGTATTCAGATACCTTTTTTAATTATACTTATCAATATTTGATTTATTTCAAATAGCACAAAACAAAATTAACAGTTTCAAAAATAATAGGGTATATAGCTTAAGAATACTTATTTTGAGATAATTAATGTATTTCTTTTAACTGAGTAATATTCTAAATCACATTTCATGCTTATTCTGTACATAATTTTTTGTTATATGTATTAGGCTTAACATTTTTGTACACTTTTGATAGCAAATTGCTATAAATTTTACCAGTAAATCATTTGATTAAAATTTATCTACATAGCATTTCACTTCTTTATAACCAAATATAGAAAGTAATTTCATTTTCAAAATGACATTTTCCATTTTGTGTTCTTTTTGATCATTTGCTAGACTTGTAATTGAATGGTTTGCTTTCTTGTTATCAGTTCGACACCTCATGGGTTCAACATTTTAGACCAAATGCTTTTAAGTTTTGGAATCCACTTTTAACAATAAGCCTTTATAGAATCAGCCAATGGGCAAACCATTCAACAAATATTTATTTTTTCGTAATCCTGATTTGCAAATAGTAATATTTTAGAATATCACTTCTAGTATCTGAAAATAAATGTTCAGAAAACAACAGATAAATCTTCATTTTGTAGTACAAAATAAACAACTCTGAATGATAAATTCAAATCGCAATCAAGTTTGATCGCTTAAGCAAAAAAATAAATACTGATAATAAAAAGAAAGTTCTTGGATTATAATTTTTTTATTTTTGAAATAATAATTATCAACATATTTCTGCTAGAATTCTCTTTTATATAACTTATTTTTTCATAGCATTAAAGAATTTAGAACATGTTTAGAAGACTTTTTTTTTCTAAGATCTTGAAGCATATGTACCTTGCCTTGCAGCTCATTACACCTTTGTGTTACATAAGGCGATGAATTTTTATTGGGTCTCTGTATTCCCTCACATTTATTAAGGAAATGCTATTATCATTACTCTACAATGACTGATAGATAATTTTTTAAAGATAAACTTATACTACAAAATATAAAAATTGATACATTTGCTTAAAAAAAGCTTTCAAAATAAAATTTACTGCATATAAATTTAATGTATTTCTTTAAATTGAATTATTGAAAAAATGTATGTGTGTAATATAAGTGTAAAAAAGGAAAAAGTTTTGGACTTTTTATTTATAAAATTTATATGTTCACAGTGATTGTGAAAATATTAACACACTCTATTGTTTTATTTAATGCTTCCCGATTAAAATATTCTCTATTTAACTTTAATTCTTTATTTAACATTTTATTATAACATTCCATTTTCTCATTATAAATACTGTTGCTAGATATACAAACCGTTAATTGTGAAAAACACTATCTTTTATGAATCATTTTAAAATTTCAAAGGAAAGTTTTCAGAAAACACAATAAATATGTTGTTGCAGCAGGAGTGTTTTCAATTTTCATCTTTAATTTTTAATTGGGGAAAGACCAAATTACCAAACTTATGACTTAGTTAAAATGTTATGATAGTATTGAAATTGTGCAGTAAGAATGAAAACTTTTTTATTATGACAATAAAACTTACTGATATACAGTTTAAATTTTTTTTTTCTCATGATATATAACAGCTAAAGTGGTATTTAGTTATGTTTATGATTATTATTTTTGCATTGTAAAGTTTGCCAAGGTCTAAAAAGATTTAAATGATAGATTAAAAAGAATGATAGAAATTTTTTTTAATAAATTTATCTTCACTTACTGAATAATTGTTAAAAGGTGTATTAATATGTATTGTTGTGATATAACTTTCAAAATAGAATATACAAATATGGCTTTTCTTCTGTTTGTAAATCATTGCAATTTGCAGTACAATAAATCTGCTTTGTGCTGCACTTTATTATATCTATAAATTCATTTCAATAATCAATCTGCATTTTTATTATATAATAATTTAGCTTATGAAATTAATTAATATTAAAATAAAATGATCTTTAACTGTATTCTAAGTTTAAAAAATGCACACACACATATATAAGTTTTAAACACTAACTTTTTTAATTTTTGTGAATTTAAGTTTTGCTTTTAAAAAGTTGTAGAAACAAAGATATTGAAACAATCCAAACAGTAATATGCTCGAAGGTACAAATACTACTGAATAATTTTATCTCAAGAACAAAATCATAAATAATTTTTAAAAAAGGAATAGAAATAGCTTTCTTTAAGTTTCATATTAGTTTCTTTATGAATTTAAAAAGATCCTAAAATACTCATTTATCATCATATTAAAAAATTAAGAATTTGAAATTACATTTGGGATTTACTGAGAAAAATAGTGAAATATTGTTTCTCTTTAAATGTCAAATAATCTATTTTTTTTATTTATTTATTTATTTATATATTTTTTATTTTTTTCTTTATTTTTTTTTTCAAAGTTGAGTTGGCTATTGGAATCCAGTAAGTGTTGACCGTAGCTACAAAATTTCTAAAGTGATAGATAAAAGTGTATTTATTTCTGTGATATAAATGTATGGAAAGAATGATGACTTTTAGTTATTTGCTATCTGTGTTTTGCCCATCCTCTAGTTGAATAAGTATTTCTTTTAAAAATGTAAATTGATAAACTGTACCATGCATGTTTTTAATTAATAATGAGAAGGGATTATTACTTACTCAAAACTTGAAGAGTGATAATGCTATTTATTCCCATATCCATGATTAATAATTGAAATATTTTAATGTTCATTAAAACTCGGTATTAAATGTAGCTCTTTTTAAATATCTTTGAGCAATATTTTATGAAACTATTTTCTAATCTGATTAGAATCACTAATGAAGGAGTTAAGTTTAATAATTAAAGGTATAAGCTGTTGAATACATTTGAAATCTCTCTGAACACATAATTCATATCAGTCAAGCTACCGAATATAAATTTTCTGTTAAGAAAATATTCGTGCGTAACTTGTTACATTGTAAAATTTAATAAATTATTTAAAATAATTAAGTAGATTTTTAGATTAAATTAAAGGAAAATAATGAAAGAGAAATGTTTCTGAACGAAACTGACACTTATCAGAATGATTTAAATTATAATAATTTAATAGAGAGTGATTCATATAAAAATAAGGGGATCAAAAAGTGTTATTAAGTACATGCTAAGAGAGAGAGAGAGAAAAAAGTGAAGCTAGAAATGTAAATGGATAAAAAATATTACTGAAATAATATAAATAAGTGAAAAAATAGTTTGAGGGAAAAATACATCTTGTAGAGATTTCATTACAAAATTGTATCTCAATTCAAAAAATTTCCATTTGTTATAGGTTAACTATAATGTAAAATTTTTATGTAATGATATTTTTTAAATTTGACATTTGGAAGCCTTAATGAAAAGCATTTTTTTGAGAGATGTCTCTTAAAATCAGCTTCATGGCTTTTTTAATATTGTCTTTGACGATGTTTTCTTGTCTTTTTTTATTTAGGGCTCTATTTTTAATTGAAAATAATATTCAATGATTCTGCAAGTTATTTAATTCACTTTATTCTCTCCCAACCACTTCTTAAATGAACCGCATTATCTATACTATGTGTAGAATGAAATAATTATATGTATCAACCTTACAAAATTTATGAAAAATATTACAAAAATAAAGCAATATTTATTCATTTTAGTGAAGTTATTAGTATTCTTTATATTGCAAATTTTATAATTTTAAAAGTTGTATTTTTCAGAATAATATGTTAGTCTATTGAAGTTTCTGTTCTCTTTTTTTATATTAAATGACATTGCTTACTCTTTAAAATACTTAATTCGCTGATACCGATAAAATTTTATTATATGCTTTGGTTTAGTTAAAAAATTTCAGAAAGTTAAAAATTGCTTAGGATTCAGTTCAAAAATATTTTGATGTAATATCTGTCAAATATATTTTTAATGTTATATATTTCATTTCAGGTCATCATGGCAAAAAATGCCCAATCTTCAAATTCATGCAGTGTCAGTTCTCATTCTGAGAGGGTCCTAAATAATACTTCATCATCAAAAGTAGATTATTCTTTAGAACAAGAAAGAATAACATCTTTTGTTACATGGCCAGTTCATAATCCTATTGATCCTAGACGCTTAGCTAAGGCAGGTTTTTACTATTCTGGACATGAAGATGAAGTGATTTGTTTTAGTTGTCAGGGGCACATCAAGAATTGGAACTTTGGTGATATTGTGCTAAAAAAGCACACAGAATTATTTCCAAATTGTGATTTTGTTAATGGTAGGTCAAAAAACGTTCCCATTATAGAAACAAATAGACAAAATGGAAATATTCATTGCAATCTGGTTAAAAGGCCATCCATACACAATTCTGTAAGTTCTGAGCAATTGCATAAAATCATGAGTACTATTAACTATGACAAAATGAAATCTAAGATTGAACGATTAAAATCCTTCAAATCTGGATGGCATTGGAGTAATGTTACAGTTGAAAATTTAGCTGAAGCTGGGTTTTTCTATCTAGGCATTGCAGACAAAGTACAGTGTCCATTTTGTAAAGGAGTTGTTAGTAACTGGGAAGATGATGATGATCCTTTATTTGAGCATAAGAGACATTTTCCTTGGTGTGGTTATGTACTTGAAGTTGTGAAAAAGAAAAGTGCAAAATGGTATGATGATAAGTCTCATGATGTGTGTGGTAATGGGTACACGAATCCGAATACCATTCATGTGTTTCATCCCGATCGTTTTTATGAAACACATAAAGTAGTAGATGAAGACAAGATACATACAAGTCTCGAAAAACTGGGTGTGCATCCATATAACAGCCCTGCCTATCCAGAACTAGCTAGTCTTAGTATTCGTTTAAATTCATTTGATTCTTGGCCTGAAGTAATGCCTGTTTCTAAAGAAGATTTGGCTGAAGCTGGCTTCTTTTATGTTGGTAATGTTTCTCAAAAGAATTTTTTATATAAATATATAATTATTTCTCTCTTTTTGTATTAGAATTTTTTATGCTTATTCCTAAATTTAAAAATAAATTTGTAAAAAAAAAAAAAAAAAAAAAAAAAAAATTACAATAGAAAATTAGGAATTTTGAATTATAATGTAAAATATAAATATTTTATGAAGTAAATACTAGTATAGAGTTGATTTTTCAAGCTATACTTAAAAAAGTTCATTTAAATTATTCATTTACTTTGTTGAAAAATCTTGTATATTAATTATAGTAACCTCCAGTTGAAGTTTTTGACAATGCTAACTTTTATTTTGTAATTAATTTGAGTAAAATATTTTGCTTCCATTAAAGGATTTTCTTTCTGAGTTGTTTCTTTTAATTTTGATAAAAGAATGCCATTAATTAATTAGTTTTTGTTTTATCTTAGTGTTGAGATATTTTGAAATTCTTGATAAAATTGAATCTATTAGTTTATTAATTAGAATGAAAACTGCTGGTTAAAAAAATTGACTCAATTTTCATAATATAAAATTGTTTTAAATGCAATGTTCTTTATACCATACAAAAGAATATTCAATTAATATAAAATATTTAATTTGACAAAATATTTAGAGTTACTAATTTGGCAATATAATTGCTACATCTTCAGGGTTGTTTTTAAGGATATGAAATCTTACATGTAGCTGACCCTCATAAAATATTTCCTGTTTAGTATTTATTGCAAACAAGTTTTCTATATTTTGACCTGGCAGTGGTACCCTTAAAAAAACTTCAGTGTAATGCTTCCTTGATAACAGTGGTGTAGTGAACATAATTGGTACTGGCATACAGTACCTTTTTGGCACTTGTTGAAAAAAATAGCAATACACACACTATAAATATGGGAATATAATGTATTAAGTAATAAAAATATATTATGATATAACTATATAAAATAAAGTATAATTGTAATAAGAATACCATGCAAATAATAATGAATTGTTGTGCCTACTATAAAATTAGTGAAAATATATTAGTTTAAAGTTTCACACTAAGCCTTAAAATTGGAACAAAATTCAATTCTAGTTAGAAGAAAAAAATTATTGGATTTGGAAAAGTGTCAAAGTAATAATTGGATTTATATTATTTAGAATTAATTAAAAAGATATATCATTTATTTTATATACTAGTACAATTATTTTAAAAAAACATAAAATTATTTTAAACATGAAATAATATATATTATAGATGTAATTATTTATAATCTAATATAATACATTATACACATTTTTCTTGCTTTTACTGAAGCAAATTGATCAATTACTTATACAAAGTTGATCGTTTGAAATTTTTCTTTTTCTGTACTTGAAAATGTTAAATCACATAGGCAGTTTTGAATCCTGGTGGAACATAAATGCATCAAAATTAATTTACTTCATGGACATTCACAGCCTTCAGTTGAAATAGAAATAGTTAAATGTATTTGAATTGCAGTTCTCATACTTGGGAAAACATGGTTATCGTATGAGATTAGGAATTTTCAAAGTTCTAATGGAGTTGTAGATTTAATTTCTTTTCTACTGCAGAGTAACATCTTGCCGTCACAGATTTCTCTATAGAGTTATGTTCTATAGAAATCTGCATGGTAAAATTCACCCAAACTTTTACAATAAGTGGTGGCTTAGTGGCTCTGCTTTGCACTATCAAGATACATGTCTGAGGTTCGATTCGTGGATAAGTCGCCTTAATATTTCAGCAGGTTGATAAACTGAGTACCAAGTATGCTTGGGATTTAAGCACCAGGGGTTTTGCATTTGGCATATGACCAGCTAACTGGGACATATACTTTGCACATCAAGTCTCTCAGTTAGGAAAACAAATTTGGCCACAGTAGGCTTTGATGCTGATATTACAATTTTGAAGTTAGGATATTTTTTCACCTATTAATGTTTGAGTTTTAAGAAAATAGATTTGAATGATTTAACATTTCCATAGCAACGTCTTTAAAATTATTAAATGTATTTTTTCTGGTTTCTTAACCAACTGAGCACTGTGAATCTTGGTGTATTCACAAAATTAAAAAAGGCATATTTCAGGAGCTTATTGTTATCTCCCTGAGTAAATAGATCCAAAAATTACCATATGACATTAACACTAATAATATGGTAAAAAACTTTATGTTGAAATAAAAACCTCTCATATGCATAAGAATGGAACTGAACAATCTAATATTTCAGAAATTTTTTATGAGAAAATTAAGATATATTACTAGTTGACAAAACTTGTAGTACAAAACAATAGTATCACAAACCTTGAGCAACATATGAAACTTAAAAAGGAAAGGATTAAAAAATGAAAAACTATAATCTAACTGATTAAGAAATGAAAATCAAAATCCTGGTTAAAAGAACACAATTTTTAAATGTAACTAAGCTATGCAAAAATATTATTTATAGGAAAACAATTATAAAAGTAAGTGCTTTGTTCATGGCCCAAGCTCAATCAGCTCTTCCCCCATTTTTTTATTTTTTTTTTTTTATCAAAAACCTCTTCTCTTTTCAAAGTTTGATTCTTTCCTTTCTTTTTTCTTTTTTTTTCTAGACAGGACACATAATTATAAAATGCAAAATTTATTTCTCTAAATAAAATTTATATCATGATCAAACTAAGATTGAAATTTTCTGGAAACTTTTATTTATCTCTGAAATTATTTGTCATGCTTCTGTGAGCTGTACCCGGGACATGATAGCCACTGTCCCTACGCCTCTGCACAAAGTGCTTCCAAGACACACGCTTAAGGTCCTGTCCTTTGATTGGGCAAGGTCAACTCAACTTTTCATCCCTTCAGTGGGTTAATAAAACTGAGTACCAAGCAAGCTTGGGAACTAAACACTGGGGGTTTCACAGTAGGCTGACCATCTAACGGATCATATGCTTCACACCCCAGGGTCCTTGGTCAAAAAAACAAATATGGGTTCTGTAGGTCTTGGTCTCTTGCGAGCTGTTATAGCACTAAGTTTGAGTAATGTTTAATTTATTTTAAATACTAATAATTGTTTTACTTTAGTTTAATTATTTTTATTTCCAATGACACATTATAAACAGTTACAGCAAAATAAATAAAAAGGATAGAACTGTACACAGAAAGATTCTGCAACAGAGTATTAATCTAGCATGCCTGTAGCTTCTCAATAGTGCTCATTTAGAGACTTCTTATGAAGTGCAGGGCAGGGAGGAAGATGCGCTGCTTCCATGACCTCACCAATGTTGTAAAGAGTGCAGATCGGAAAATGAAAGATACCAAATATACAGATGTTTCCGCGGTCAGTTCTGCCCAGTGGCAAGGTGGAATTCAGCCACCGCTCTATGTTTTGGACTATTATGCAGATTTAGGATGACATTCTTCCAAGATTTAAGAGAAATGTGGTTAGTAAGCTCTTCATGAGTTCTGGACTTGAGAGTTCTTTTGACAAGATGTTTAATAGAGCAGAAAGGCATAGTGCATGTGGGAGTCTCATAATTAAAGTGTCCTTCTTTGCAAGGTAATCAGCATTTTCATTACCTGTGATTCCGCAATGGGCAGGGATCCACTGAAGGACAATGTTCTTCTCAAGGTATGCCAGGTTCTCAAGATGTTGGTAGCAGTTCAAAATGTCCTGTGTTCAGAGATTATTAGAGGATACAATGGCCAGCAGAGTGGCTCTTGAATCACAGAGGACAATAGCTTTTGTAATTAATCTATGTGGTAATGTAGCTGAGATAGAGCTAAATGAATTGCTGCGATCTCTTCGTCAAAGATAAAGCCCAGTCCCACCAGGGCATAAAAGGAAATAGCTTTAGAGAAAGCTCAGGTGCCAGCATTTGGTTTGTTTGATAGGAGGGATCCATCAGTAAAAATCCGGAGCCACTCTGGCTCATTTTATTTATTTAACACGTCGTAAGCCAGGACTCTCAAAATAGTAGGATCCATATTACTTTTATTGACACTTTGACACAGATCAAGATTAAAACAAAATTGTTTCAAATTTATTGGATTTTGAGGTGGTACAAGATATTTAGATTCATAATTTAAGTCAAGAGAATTTTTAAGGTGTAAAACTTCCTGAAGAAAGCCTTTCTGAGTCTTTAAATTTCTATTTAGGTCTCGGCTGATCTCGTTCCAAAGTGATAAGCAGCCAGAAACTCTAGTGATCTTTCCCCAGAGAATTATAGCCTTCTCCTGAATCATAGTTTGTAATGGTCTAACACCAATCGACAAAAGCATGGCATCTATCGGGGTAGTCTTTACTGCCCCAGTAATGATGTGTAAAGCTTGATTTTGTACTTTTTCCAAAGTATCAAGTTCTTTTTCTCCCACCATGATGATTGGTTCACAGCAATATGTCAAGAGGGGGTGAATAAATGCTTGATAGGTCTGGAGTAAAATTTTTCCAGTGCAATGCCATTTTGCTCTAGCAAGTCATTTGAGGAGACTCAGTCTCTTCAGAGCAAGATTTGAAATGTCCTCTACGTGAGATTCCAGGTTAGTTTGCGATCAAAAGTTGCACCCAGATATTTAAAATTGCACGTAGGGATTAAATTACCTTTAAACATTAATTGCAGTTCCCTGGGTTGATGCATAAGTGAGAAAGTAAGGCAGTATAATTTAGATAGATTAACCTCTGTGTTATTGAAATTACACCAACTCCCCAGAGCATTTAAAGTGGGAGAAAATTTAGCCTCTGTATTTCTCATTGCTTGAATTTTTTAGAGACATTTCATATGGCTAGATCATCAGTATATAGGAGGTATTTGACCTCAGGGATGTCTCTAATTTTAAAAATTAGGTCATTGATATAAGTGTTAAAAGCGGTACAACTACTAATGGCCACCTAAGGGAGGCCCATCTTAAGGATTTTGAAGTTTGACAGTGCATTGCTGTATCTAACCTTGCAGGAACATTGGTACAAGAAGCCCCAAATCCAATTAAAAATGTTTGACCTGACACCCAGTTCACACACACAGATATTTTCAAAAGAAGATTTTCTCACCATATTTTGTCATAAGCAGATTTGAGGTCAATAAAAACTGCTATCAAGACCTGTCTGTTATCAAGGGCATCTTTAACTGACTGGCTCAAGAGGGCGACATGTTGATTGGTGGATCTAGAGTCTCTGAAACCAACCTGCTCTTCAGCCAATAATCCATTAGATTCTAAGTAGTAGTTAAGTCTTCTCATAACAATTCTTTCCATAGTCTTCCCCACAACGCTGCTCAGTGTAATTGTTCTGTAACTATGAAGATTATCTGCATCTTTGTCCTTCTTGTGAATTGGTATTACAATAAAAGTTCTCCAATCAGCAGAGATAACTATAGTTTAATTTCATTTTATTATTTATTTTTTTTAATTTTGAAAAATTGAAACAAATACTTTGCCTAATGCTCAACAAAAATTTATGAATTGCAAAATAGTAAAAAATTGTAGAAAGTAGTATTTTGTTCTCTTGTTTTCCAAAATGAGATAGAAAAAAATTATTGAAACTACAGGTAAAAAATTTTTAGTATCAATTACTTTGATTAATTTAACATGAAATTAAATTTTAACATATTAATGTGATCTATAATGCATTTTAACATGACATAACAAAGTGAGTTAAAAGTGAATTGTATGACTTGGAAGTATATTGTAAATTTATATATTATATTCCTGTTTTATTCTAGTTTCTAACTTTTTCTTTTGTGACAGTTATAAATTATTATATGTCTATCCTCACCTGTAATTTTTTTTAAGAATTCAGCTTTTAAATACTGTTTTTTGTGAATATAAAAATAATGAATTGTAAATAATTAAACTAATAGTATAAAATACAGAAATGTGTCCAAAGTTAATAATTACACTACTGGCCATTAATATTGCTCCACCAAGAAGAAATGCAGATAGCAAAATGATATTTATTGGACAAATATATTATACTAGAAATAACAAGTGATTAAATTTTCAAAAAAATTTGGCTGAATAGATCCTGAGAAATCAGTACCCAGAACAACCACCTCTGGCAGTAATAACAGCTGTTATACGCCTGGGCATTGAGTCAAATAGAGATTGGATTGCATGTACAGGTACAGATGTCCATGCAGCTTCAACACGATTCCACAGTTCATCAATCGTAGTGACTGGCGTTTGGTGACGAGCCAGTCGCTCGGCAACCATTGACCAGACGTTTTCTATTGGTGAAAGATCTGGAGAACGTGCTGGCCAGGGCAACAGCCGAACATGTTCCGTATCAAGGAAGGTCAGTACAATACATGCAACATTCGGTCGGGCATTATCCTGCTGAAACATAGGGTTTCGCAGGGCACAAATAAAGGGTAGAGCCACGGGTCGTAACGCACCAGAAATGTAACGTGCACTGTACAAAGCACCGTCAATGCGAACAAGAGGTGACCGAGACGTGTATCCAATGGCATCCCATACCATCACGCCAGGTGTTGGGCCAGTATGACGATGACGAATGCACGCTGCCAGTGTGCGTTCACCACGATGCCGCCAAACACAGATGCGACCATCATGATGATGTACACAGAACCTGGATTCATCTGAAAAGATGACGTCTCGCCATTTGTGTGCCCAGGTTCGTCGTTGATCACACCATTGAAGGCGCTCTTGTCTATGACGCACCCATGGTCTTCGAGCTGAGAGTCCATGCTGCTGCAAACGATGTCGAACTGTTCGTGCAGACACTTGTTGTCTTCCAAATGACCCCGTTTCTTGACTCACGGCTCGTGACGTGGTTGCGCGATCCATTACGGCCATGCGAATAATATGCCTGTCTTCTCGGCTGCTAGTGATAGGTGGCCATTGAGATATCGCATGGCATTCTGTATTACCGTCCTGAACCCATCAATTCCATATTCTGCTAACAGTCACTGGATCTTGACTGACGTGAGCAGCAATACAGCGATAGGATAAACCACAATCCCTGTACTCTACAATTTGACCTTTATCAAAGTCAGAAACGTGCTGGTGTGCATTTCTCCTTCTTACATGAGGCATCACAACAACTTTTTACCAGGCAACAAAGTTCAAATGCAATATGTGTATGAGGAACCGGCTGAACAATTTCCTCATTTAAACACAATGTAAGTGTCGCTACTGGCGCCTTCTGTGTCTGAATGCACTGAAAAGGTAACCATTTGCATATCACAGCACCTACTTCCTTTCATTTAAATTTCACGTCTGTAGCATGTTGCCTTCTTGGTGTAGCAATTTTAATGGCCAGTAGTGTATATTAAAATTTATTATGCTTAAAATATTGCTGAATTTGTTTTTATTGAAGCTAGAGAGAGTATATATATTTATATCTCATATTAATAGTCTTTTTTTAATCATTTCACTTATAACTATTAATTTTAAAATCTAATACTTTTGACTTGTGTGTTTATTTAAATATGCTATTATAGTTATGAATATGATAAGTTTATTTATTTCCTTATCAAGTTCATTTTCTTATTCATTTGTGGATATTTTTGATCTTGTATAAATGATTTCATTACATCATTTCTAATCATTTGAATATTGTGTGCAACTTTAAAGTATCATTAATCTATAAACTTTGAATATATTTTGTTGATTATTCATTCTTAAATTTGACTTAGCTAGTACCTAAAATGACAAATTTCTTGTTTTTCAGTTATCAAATTAATCTTTCACTTGAAATTTGGATGCATGTCGTAGTATTCATAATTCACTTAAATTCTAAACCCCATTTGAGTACACCTAAATTGCAAACAGTTCCCTTAAAGTTTGCAAATTTAAATAATTGTGGTATTTAATGTTAATGTTTAAATTCTTTTATTAAGTATTTGTTTTACTTACCTTAATTTATACTTTTGTTTTATTTTTATCTATTTTTTAATTCTCACAAATGGAACAAGAAATACCTTACAATAAAATTTATAAATTGGGAAAACAGTAAAAATTAAAACTTAGGAGATAATGTTTCTATTCTCCTGACTGTTTCCAAAATAAAATAATAAAATATGTTAAAACAGATTGAAACTACAAGTAAACATTTTTTAGTAAATTAAAAGTACTTTAATTAATTTAGCAAGAAGATAAAATACTTTTTGAGGTATCTTCAGCGGCATAGCATTAGAAGACCCGCATATCTAACCAATTATTGCAATAAACTTTGTGCTCTGGGCTCTCATAATTGTACCTCAACCTATTTTAGGGGTTTGTGTAATATTCAGTGACTCAAGAGAAATAGTCCCTTCAGCCAAATAGTCAATCTGAAAATAGCTAAAGATGCAGTGGAACCACATCACCTGAAACAATGTCTTGACCCATTGGATGATCTAGATGGTGTCATTTTCCATTCGGATTTGCCAGTTCATGTAATTAACCGATCTGATATTTCCAACTATCTAAGGCAGGTGGCCCTTGAGAGAATTGGAGAAATATCAAGCGATGCCAAACAGGTTTATACGGATGGCAGTAAAGATGAATTCAATCTTACTGGCAGCGGAATTTACATCAAACAGTAGAATAGTGTCTTAAGTCTGAAAAAGAGAAATCCCGATAATTGCTTGGTGTTCCGTAGTGAGCTTATTGCCATAGAGATAGCCCTAAACTCCCTGGATTCACTTCCACATGGAGCTGAGATTTGGGTTTTGTCTGATAGTAAAAGTGCAATACAGTATTTGGCCAGATGGCAACAAGTGAGAGACAGGACTGGTGTTTCAATACTTCAACTGTTAAAACAGATGTCAGTATCGCATCATATTCACCTACAATATATTCCTTCCCACATGGATCTTGAGGGGAATGAGATTGTGAACTCTTTGGCCAAAGCTGGTGTGTCTGAGGATGATGTGCTGTCAGCACCTCTCACATTTCTGGAGATTCATTCAAAGATTAAACGCAAGAATAAAACCACTTGGATTGTCCCTCCTGAGCATTATTGGTACCGCTGTGCACGTCCAGGTGCTTCCTTGGCTACTGGTCTCAGTAGACAAGAACAAATGGCTATTGCTCATTTCAGAAGTGGCCATCTTAGTAACTTGAAATTCGTTGAGGGTACGAAGAAATTTGAAATTTGCTCCTAGTGCTTAGATGAACAGGCCTCTCTTGAACATATTCTTCAATGCCTTGGTATCTCCGAGAGAGATCTGATGGAGAATCCACTTATGGTACTGGACTTTTTAAAGGTGTACACAATCACGGACCTGGTCTAGCTCTGCTGACCTCAGGGGCATGCAACAACAACAACAATAGAAGATAAAATTTAACTCACACTAATCTATTTTACATTTTAACATAACAAATCAAATTGAGTTAAATAGTCAATTGTTATTGGATTTTGATGTATTTTGTAAGTTCATTGATTATACTCTTGTTTCAGTTTTGTTTTTAACTTTTTTTTTGTGACTTAAAAAGTAAATAGTGTACACTTACCCTCTTCATTTTTTTAAAAAGAATTCTGCTTTCCAATTGAACTTTATATTATTGTTTTTCTTTATTTATGAGTTTTATATTATACTCTTTTTTTTTTCTCTCTCTATTTTAACTTTGGAAAATTGTTGGAAATAAAGAATTTGCGAACTTTTTCTACATTCTAAAAAGTTATCTTTCATTAACACAAGTTATAAGTTTAAAGTTTTAAAAAAATTATCAAAATGATGGAATTGCAGTTCTTTATGATTTAATATTATCTCAAAGTCTACAGTGTGAGTACAATATTTCCACCAAAGACTAAATTCTCATTGTTTTCACTATAAATAATTGTATTGTTATCTTATTTGTATCTGTAAAAATTGTATAAATTCGATCATAATTTTCTTATACAGTAGGTGCTTGTTTTTACTAACTCATTGGGGCTGCTAAAACTTTTCATAAAAAGGAATGTTCATAAAATAGAAAAATAATATATTAGATTATTAAAATATGACTCTTTTAACCCAAATATTCATTTTCTTTATAAATAAAATACTAGAAAGAATTATTTAGAATGCACTGTAATAAACACTTCCAAAATAAGATTCATACTTAAAAACAACACTTACTTTCATTTTATTGATTGCACTTCACACAATTTTTTAAAGCTCAAATTGTGTCTTGTGTTACATTTTTAGAGTCAACTTTATGATGCTTTGAAATCCTTTATGTTCAGTTTCTTCATAGCAAAATCAGTTTGATTTCTCTTTAATGACATTACCATCAACAGGAATGTTCATTTCTCTCAGCTAAGCAAACAAAGCTTTTCCCAGGTTAAGAATTTTACTTCCCTACAATATTTTTGAGAGGGAGCACAACATTGGAATACTATGTTTTTTGGTTATTTTTGTATTTTAATATTGTTCATCTACTTTCATAATTTTTTTTTACATCAACTAATAAATGGGTTTGTTTCAATTGAGACAAAACCGTAATGGAATCAACTCAATCTCTCATGACAAATGAAACATCATAAATTCAGTTTTTCAAATGAAACAAAGCCAATTAAAGAACAAGAGAGCTCAAGATTTAGAGTATTTTCTCCTTTCTATGATTTAACATATGTGGAGAAGAAGAATTTTTCTCTCTTTCTGTGTCCTTACATACGGGAAACACAGAAGTTGAATTTGACTCCACAGTTCTTTTCTATCAAATGTCTGATATCCATATGTCTTCGACTATTCTTCCCACAATGTCTTGATTGCCTGCACATGTTTATTCATTGTTCAAAAATGAATCAAATTCTTAGCATTATATTATTAAGAAATCAAATAAAAAATTGAAGAAATATCAGATGATTAAAAATAAAAAATAAACAACAAAGAAAATTCTTATGATAATTACTTATTAAAATTTTATTTCATAAATAGGAGTTAAAATAGCAATTTGTCTATGTTATAAGGGTAGAGACTAACCACTAGTTCATAAAAACATAAATGTTTGTAAATTAGAGGTTAATAAAAAACAAGCAACAACTGTAGTTATAGAAAAATTGTAAATTTAAAATATGTAAAATTTCAGTCTTTATGTTGATTTATAAAGCTATTCAAATATTGAACAGATCAGTTAAAATATTTATTTTTGTATCTGCAGATTTTTAAAATGTAAAATTTTTAGTTTTAATAATCATGGTTTAACTGCTATACATTTATTTTGGCACCTAATTTCTTCTAAATGTTAAAGACCAAAATTAATAAATAATGAATATCAGAAAGTTTATTTGTGAATTAAAAAGTAAATTTTAACAGGATTTTACTCTTGAATTTATTAATCAAACTTAGAATATTGCTTTGAAATATTAGAACTATGATTATCACTTATTGAAGTCTGAAGCTAATAATTTAATTTATATATAAATAAATTTGTTCATTCTATCGAAATAGGTGTGTAATATAAAATTATTTACTTGTAAAATATTTTTTTTCCAAAAAAAAAAAAAAAAAAAAAAAATACAAAAAATTTAATTATTTAAAATATTTCTCATTAGAAATACTTTACAGCACTTCAAATGTAAATTTTGTATTTTTTATTTTAAAAATTTGTTACATTATGTTTAAAATGTATGTAAAGTCTTATTTTTGCATATCTTTTAAATTAATTATTGATATTAGAATTTTAGTTTTCTTAAAAAATATAATTTAGCAATATCACTTTGCAGTTCTTCTCTGTTTTAGTTTTATATTATATTTATTAAAACATTTTTGACATTATTTTGCAGGTAG
Organism: Latrodectus elegans; assembly: GCA_030067965.1. Classification (NCBI taxonomy): domain Eukaryota; kingdom Metazoa; phylum Arthropoda; class Arachnida; order Araneae; family Theridiidae; genus Latrodectus; species Latrodectus elegans. The sequence goes on along the minus strand of CM057817.1, from coordinate 3,771,211 downwards.
CATAAAAAATTGATAAAGTTTATAATTGTGAATCTTTATTTATAAGTGAACTTGTTGATGTATTACAAAAAAAATCTTGAAATATTTTTACTAATTTTATTACAAATTTTAGGTACAAATGATCAGACAAAATGCTTCCATTGTGGTGGAGGATTGTGTAATTGGGAAACTGATGATGATCCATGGATAGAACATGCTAGATGGTATTGCAATTGTCCCTACGTTCGATTGAACAAAGGAGATGAATTCATAAAGAATTGTTATCAGCAACACACTTCATCTAATGAGGTAAATTTTAAATAAATCAATTAACCCTCTACAAATCTTGTACTGTATATGAATTTTATTCTAACAGTATTTAGAAGGTTTATTTATTTAGAAAGATTTGATAAGATCTTATTCTATAATTATATATTAAAAAATTATGAAAAACTGAAAAATACTTTTTTTTACTCTTGAGCTTAGATAGTGTAATTTTTTCATCTACTATTGATATATTTCTTCAGATTACTTCGTTTCTTCTTCAGATTACATACAAATATATTTTGTATGTAATCTGAAGAAGAAACGGCCCAAGAGAGTAATTTCTGGAGAATAAAGTAAGAAAATAAAACTTCTTAAAAAAGATTATTTGTTTTGAAATTGACTGGAAAATTGTTAAATATACAAAAATTAAATATTTCCATTTCCATCTTTGTTGCTCAGTCTTCTATAAAATTTTCATAATAATTTAATTTTTATTCAGAGTCATTAATTTTTTGAAATGTTTTAATACAAATGACTATAATTTGAACATTCTAATTTTTTTTCCGTAATGGTAACTCCAATATCAAAATTCTTGATTATAAGTATTTGCTAATATTTTTTCAAAATAAAACAATACAAGAAATAGCATGTTGTATTAATATTGATTTTGTAATGGTGTAGATCTATCATTTTAAAAAGCAAGAAAACATTAAATTAAATTGTAGTATTCTAGAATTTAAAACTTTTATTTTTATCATGATGTACAAGTTTTAAGAGGTAATTGAAAGTTAAAGATTACTGTTTTAACTTTCTTGTGTTTGGATTGGTAAATACCTTGTACAGTGTTATCTAAAATGAGAATTTTTCCTTTTTTTTTAAACCAGTTTATTTATATTTTTAATCAAAATTTTCAGTTAAAATTCTAATGTCAATGCATCTATACTTTTTATGATTTATGTCGATATCATCTATGCTGTCCTTCCAATGAACTTTGACTTTATTCATGTTGCTCTATAAATAATGTTCATTTTAGAGATTTTTCTTTTTAATGCAAAACATTGACAAAAATTTATAATTTTTTTATAGCTTTTCACTAATTTCACTAATTTTTCACAAAATTTCTTATAAATAAAGTACAAAATTCATATTAATTCATGTTAAAAGTATACCGGTTTTTATTTTCTAAGTTAACTATCAAAAGTTGAAGCATTCAAATATTACATGTTTTTTCAATATGTTCATATTCACTAAGTGTTGTTTTCAAACCATAAAAATATTATTCCTATAACAAAATTTCTTCAACCAGCTATTACTTGCAGAAAAATCTTCATTTTCAGTTGGTTCTGACATCAGAATTCCATTTAATCAAAACAATAGTTAACATTGGTGGATTGTTTTCTTTTTACCCTATTTTTTGTGTTTTATAATTTTTTCATTCATTTGTTTGCTTTTTGAAACTAGATGAATTTGTGTATTATCACATTTAAATAAAGTTTCTAATAACATAAATTTCTTTCTTTCTTTCTTTCTTTTTTTTTGTAACATAAATGTTTTGTGGTTTGTTTCCTCCTCTTCAAAAAAATTGAAAGAAATTTTTATTCAAGAATAATCAGGTAAAATGACACCTCTTGTTTTATGCTTAATTTCTTAAAAGGCGTGCTTAAATGACAGCAAAAGTGTCTAATCAATTATAAAATATTATATCAATATATTCATTTTATTCAACAAATAATATCATTTTAAACCTGGAGGCTTGTAATCACTATTAAAATAAGTGTTACATGATAAATGCTATGTAAATTTTTTTAAGTCTAAAAGCACAATTTTCTAGTGTAACATTTGTTTTTAGTGAATGGGAATGTCAAATAAGGATTCAGGAGGGTAGTTTTGTTTTAAGTGGAAAACTAGAAGTTATCTTAATCAGTCAGTGACTAATAAGTGCTGAATTTGGTTACAGAAGCAAAAAAATCTATTCAAGATTTTTTAAATAGCTGGATTGAAAAAACTAATTTTGCTCCTTAAATTTTCATTGCAAATTTTTCTGCACTTTGAATAATAACTATTTGTTATCCATGTTTTCAGATTTTTATCTATTTTGTTTAGCAAATAATTACTATTTGCATGATTTAATTTATATTTTTTTAATTGAAATTTTTAATTTTGAAATCAGTGTTTAAGATGACAAAAACATTTAAAAGTTATAGATTGTATTTTTCTTAATATCCCATTATAATCCTGAATCTTCAGATTTTTTATATCAAATTTGTGAAACTTCTTTAATATATATGTAAATTTCTGTTTTTTTTTTTAAATGTTTTAATATGAAAGACTTTCAATAGTCAAACTGAAGTAATTTTGAAGTAAAGCATTCATCAATTAATAAAATGTACTCTTAATTGATTGTGTTCCTCAAAAAAACAAACTCTAAGAAAAATTGGTATGCAAAACTTAGGATAAAAAGTTTTCCTAAAGAAAAAACCCATTAAATATGTGCATGTAACTTTGGAAAATGAAGATATCTTATGCATTGAAAAAATTTGCAAAAATGATAGCCTTTTTATGTAATCTACATTCATTGTAGATTAAAATTATTCCTCAAAATCGAATTAAAAAATGTGTGTTTAGAAAACATTATGAAAAATATTTTAATGAACTGGTTTATTATCTAGTAAATGAATGAACATTTTGAAAATATTTAATAGAATTTCAACTATTTCTAAAAATTTCAACTATTTTCAAAATGTCTTCATTTTTATGCGATATTCATTTGAACGTATTTCATTTTTCTAATTTTGTGTTTACTGTTTTTTATGTAAAATCTACCATTATTTTAAATGTTTTGAAATTTTTTTACTTAATATGAACATTTCATTAAACATTGTATTCATATTTCTTTCTATTAAAAGTTTTGTTATATTGTATAGAAACCTCTTACTGATGGCTCTTCCACTGAATACTTAATAACTGATATAGACGAAGCAATGAAATCTGATATGGTTAAAAATTGTCTTGAATCAGGTTTATTTCCAGACTATATTGTTAGAGCTGCTGTGTTACGTCAATTACAAGAGACAGGATCAGTATTTACAGATGAAAATGAGATGTGTTTAGCTGTTTCTTATTTAAAAGAGGAAATGGAGACATTGTCTGCAAAAAGGTATAAACACTGCCTATATAAAACTAAAAATACATTTTGCAGGTTTTATATATAATATTTGAAATGAGAAGTGTTTAATTAGATTATGTGAGATTTTTTATAATTTTTTTGTTAAATTCAAAATTTTTTGTATTAGTTATGTGTCTTTTTACCACTTATTATATACTGAGTGAAAATTATTTAATTTTTTTTGTTAAATTAAAAATTTTTTGTATTAGTTATGAGTCTTTATACCACTTATTATACTAAGTGAAAATTATTAAATGTATATTTAAATGGAGAAATTTGTGTTGTTTTTAATAGAAAGCAAATCAAATGGAAGTTCCATATTTTCCTGCATTTAATCTGCAGCAGAATTTTAACAGCAAGACCTTTTTTCTAAGTAAAAGGGAATAAAAAAAAAAAAAAAAAAAAAACGCCTCATAATTTATTGCAGCATATAATCCTTAGCAATTTTTCCAGTGAATAGTCAAAAAGGTATATTGTTGATAATGTGGATGTCACATAACATAAAAACACTCACAGTGTATGTATAAATAAAATAAATTGTATGGAAAAAAGCATTATATATATATATATATATATATATATATAATGCTTTTTTCCATACAATTTATTTTATTATATATATATATATAGATAGATCGGTTTGAATAAACCTCATCACAAACTGCAATAAACAAAGATGAAAGCTTGGGATCGATTAAGAGCAATAATTCCGAGAAGCTAATGAAACTTGTCGATTTTTATTTTTGTTAACTTTAAAAGCTGTGTTAGACTTGTTTTTTTAAGAATAAAATTTGTTATTTTAATAATTAATTTAAAGAAATTGATTATATTTGAATTGCAATTGGATACATTTTTTTCTTTTGTAATGCACATGCTTTTTTAAATTTTTTTTATCTTACTTTTGCACACTTGTGTCGAAATTTTTTTATTTGCCTTCTCCAAAACTTTTAGTATAAAAACTGCTGTGTAATTTAAAAGCTTTTGCTTCCAAATGACAGTATAAAAACTGGAATATTTTCAGAATAAAACAACTCAGAATTGATGACAGGAACTGTTTTTTCAACAGTAATATCTTGTATGTAATTGGACGAAGCTGATAATAGATGAAATAAGTCAACCTATTGGCAACGCCATCTGTTAATTATTTTATGAAACATAAACAGCATTTTTTTCAAAACTTTATTGTAAGCTGTTCTGATGGAGAAGGTTCTTTTTTATGGGATTATCCTTGTCAGCATATAGTATGTACAAAGAAATTCAAAACTTTTTTAACAAATAATCACCAAATTATGTATTGGTAAACACAGTAATCAAAAATTAAATTTGTATCAAATTCCCTGATAGGGCATGTCAACTATCTCTGGAGTTTCCACAGTGATCTAGTGGTAAGACTAGTGGGATGAAATGGAAATTCACTGGTTTGATTTTAACCTGTCTCCTTTAAAATGATGAATGTTACATTTCTCCTTTATGTATAAACATCTGTATGCACCTTAATTAACGTCCCTCAAGGATTTACCATACTATATCACACGTAAAATAGAAGTAAAGATGAACATAACTGATCCAATATAGTGGAATTTATATCTTATACTTAGAATGTGCAGCCAAATTAAGTAGGAGAAATTCAGACAATTATTTAGTTTTCAGAATTGAGCTGATTGTTATTGATGTTAGACTTGATTTGATTCTGTTTTCTACCAAGTCAACGGCCATTTGGATCCTGTCTGACAGGTAAAGCTCCTTTCTAATTGATATAGTATACGAAAGGTGATAGAGAGAGTATAAGAAAAATAATTATTAACAAACTGATTCATCCTTCATCCTTTCTGGAGATGCACTTTCAATGGATTACTTTCCCACATTGCTTTACATGATATTGCGACATCATATGTTGTGGCTAAAGTGGATGTTGGTGGGCCATTAGACTGTCTCATTGACTCATTTGGAACTGCTCTTAACAGCTAAAAAAGCTGTTAATGCTTCTTGGAAAATCCCAACTGTTTTCTCCAATGGTACCAGCAAAAATGACTGGGGTTACATTATCACTCAAGTGTTGTAGGCAGTACCAAACAGCCGTAACCAGGGTTATCAGCGAGAATTTTAAATCCTATTTTTATTGAAAAATGATTTTTCCAGCCTGTTTGAAGTGTGCTGATCACCAGCCCTTTTTCTGACCATATTGTAGATTGCTTGAAGCTTTCCAGAATTGATGTTTTCTTAAACCTAATTTTAGTGTTAGATTTTATTAGAGTGATAAAAATTTCACAGACCTGATTTAGCTTTGCTAAACTCTGGAGATATACTGCAGCAACAACATCTGTAATTGTGTGGACTTAAAAATTTTCTGTGTTTTTTGCTTTGTTGCATAGATTGCTTGCTATCTATGACAGGATGAGCTCCTGTGGCTCCAGTTGCTTCAAGTCACTTCCCATTAAGATCAGCAAAGGGAATCGTCATTTGCTATGGACAGTGATTGGGAGGATGATCACATTTTCTCCCTCACTGGGTTGCTGGAAATCCATTTGTTGGGGATGTGTCCATGTTAATATGTGACATCCAAAGTCTTTCTGCTAGTGTAGCCTGGATGTAGAGGAGAGGGTGGCAGTTCAGATGTGACTGTGGTTCAAAATTACAAATAACTTGGTGATGGAGGAGTACTTCAAACCCATTAACTTTAAGGTACAGTCCAGGGCTCAATTACACCAGTATGTATGTATCTATGAAATGACCACCCAGAGGCTATATGCTATTAATCATCAGAGAGCTTTAATAAAGTTTTCAGCTGTTAGATTGCCTCTAACATTTTTTCTATATAATCTCCCTGATAATCTTAATCATACCATTCTGCTTGTAATTAATAACTGATTTTTCTACCTTTTCCAGCTGTTATTAAAATCAAGCTTATAACTATGACTAACAATTTAAAGACCATTATAAATATGTAGTGGTTCACTGTAAACATCTATGCCAAAGTTGGAAGTTGAGATAAATTAATGTTTAAATGTAGATTAAAGCCCAAACTATAGTTAACCATGTGCTTTAATCTATATTTGAACATTAATTTATCTCAACTTCCAACTTTGGAATCCTTGTTTCTAGTGAACCACTGTATCAATATTTATAATGGTCTTTAAATTGTTAGTCCTAGTTGAATTAGCCTCTGTCTTCAGAACTTGACAATAGCATGCCAATTAAAAAAACAAAAATAACCTACTTTATCCTTAAGTAGTATTATATTGGGAAACAGAGTTACGCAAAAAAATTATTTTAATAAAAAGTATAGAGATAGAATTTTAATTATTAACAATAAGTATTAGATATGATTCTTTGTATACTGGAATCCCAACTTTAACTTCTAATCAAAATCCAAGTTCATTGTAAATGAGAAGGAAAAAGCATTAATATGAAAATTAATCATTAGTTTGTTATATATATATATATATATATATACACAAGTGTTACTCTGAAATTTATGAGATACGCGGAGATGAGGATTTACAAAATAAAAATAACAGTTTAATTTTAAAATACAAAGTATTTTAACACAGAAGATGATTTTTTACTGACTTCAACTTGTTTAGCGTAGAATAAATTTTAAACAGAAGAGAAAATGGAGTTGACGCGAGAACATTTTCACGCTATGATTTTCTACGATTTTAAAGCAGGATTAAATCTAGAAGAATGCATTCAACAGTTGCAATTAGCATTTGGTGATGAATCTCCAGCTCGTGCTACTGCATTCAGATGGTTTAGAGAATTTAGAAGAGGTCGCAATTTTCTTCAGGATGAAGAGCACACACGAAGGCCGCCATCAGCAGTAATCTCGGATAATGTGTCTGCCATACAAAAAATGTTAATGGATGATAATCGCTGTACCTATCAAATGATACAGGACATTGGATCCGCAGCCATACACAAAATCATTCATGAAGAATTACATATGATAAAAGTGGTTTGCCGTTGTGTTCCCCATAACCTAACTGAGCACCAAAAAGAGAAGCATTTCAGAATCAGTAAAGAAACTCTTAAATTGTTAAATGATGGTGGCAACTGCATCATTTCTAAAATTGTAACAGGTGATGAAACGTACATACCTATTTTTGACATTGCAACACGTCAAGAAAGCAAAGTATGGGTCTTGGAAGATGATCCCACTCCGACAATGGTGAAAAACGCGCACTGAAATAAGTGATGTATGCCAGTTTCTTCAGAAGTACCGGATTGGTCAAAGCCGTCAAGTTGGAAGGACAGAAGACAGTAACAGCAAATTGATATACCACTAAATGTCTTCCAGAAATTCTATAAGAACTGAATGTTAGGGGACTAATGCTTCATAATGACAATGCATCTTCACATACAGCCAGATTAACAGTTGAGTTTCTTAAACAAAAGCAAATTAAAGTGATCAAACATCAGCCGTATTCACCTGATCTAGTTATGTTTGACTTTTAGTTACTCTTTAATCTAAAAAAGAACTTACATGAACGTCATTTTCATTCAGAAGAATAGATTGATGTGGCTATAAATGCATTTTTTCGTCTATTCCAAGAAATGAATGGCTTGAGGAATTTAATCTGTGGAAAATTCGTTTACAAAAGTGCACTGATGCTGGAGGAGAGAACTTTGAACATATCTAAAATTTTGTAAATATAACTTTAAAAACCTAGTTGTATCTCAAAAATTTCAGAGTGACCCTCGTATATTATGTGTACATATATATATATATATATATATATATATATATATATATATATTACTGCTTTTGATTTTTGTTGGGATTTTTTTTATATATTTTTATTTATCAAGTTTCCCCTTTTTTATTACACTTAATGTACATGAGTGTTCGCATTTTTTTGTTGTTCCTTATAAAATAACATTAAAGGAGAACTATTTTGTAAGCATGAAACATTGAGGAACAAAAGACTTCCAATCTATGAATGGTGACTTTCAATCTGTGAACTATTGTTTGTGACTTTAGGAAAGCACAGATTAAGTATTGACAATAAGGGTTCCTTTTGTGACTTAGACTTGCTTAATTCAAGGCATGTTGTGATATTACTGTATTGGAACTCCTACCCTGTACAGTTGTGTCTTCTTATCTTTTCTGTGGGCTAGGTGTTTTGTACTATCACACTGCTTCTTTACAGCTTTATAATAGTCTTATTCCATTTCTATACTAATTTCTTAAATTAATAATTAATAAAGTGTTTAATGGAATGAAATTTTCTCTTGTTTTAAATATTCTTGTATAATAGTATTTTTATATTGATATAATCACAAAACAAATTTCTTTGTAATGAATTAAAGTAAAAGAAATTTTATTTAAAAAAATTAAATAAAATTTTTTTAGAATTATTGTATTACTAAAGCTTTTGAAAATATTCAGATAGACAAAAAGTTAATAAGAATGAAGTATTTCGTTTATATCTATTAAAAATCATATTTATAGTATGTGGACTTAAAATATATGTTGAGAATGTACAAATAAAAATTACGACTTCTTGATAAAAACAAATTCATCATGTGGGACTATTTTATATTAGTTAAATCCTACTTAAAAGATGTAATTTTAAACTCAATACTATTATCATAAAAATATATTCCATTAGAAAATATTAATTTGATTCCATGTTGCATGTGATAGATATTGCATTAATATGTATATTTTTTGATTCACATGAAAGAAATAATTTCTAATATTCTACATTCATTTTATAAATGTTTAAATGTTTTATTATATATTTATCATTTCTTACAAATCAGGCCGACTTAATTTATTGAAAAGACTATCTGGTGTTAAGTTGGGTGCCACTCAAGATGTTTTGGTCATGACTTTTAACTCTTTCATCCAACCGGTCTTTGATTATGCAGCCGAAATTTTAATCACTGCCTCAGATACTGTTTTATCGAAACTCAATGTTGCTCAAAACAGTGCTCTTAGGCTTATCACTGGGGGAGCCTTCTCAACTCCAACACCAGCTTTGGAACTTCAGACTGTCTTTGACTGTTTGCACAATAGGAGAGTTTTTGCTACTTTGGTTCTTGGTGAAAGGTTACTATGTAGAGATGGTTTTTTGGACTAGCTACCGAACAAGCACTCTGAGACTAAAAACACAATGAACATTTTTATCAGAATTCTAGAGAATTTCCTGCTCACTTGGCACTCCAAGTAATAGAGCCCTTACAGCTAGACCCCCTGTCTTTCCAGATATGCTGAAATATGCCATCCCTGTCTTCAACCTTGTCCTTCCTATCCAGAAGGAAGTCTCCCCTCTGGCAGAACTCAGAGCTGCTGCTCTTGCCACAATTAATGAGAGATACCCACTCGGCAATTGGATGCACTTTTATACTGACGGATCAGCTGAGAGAAGTACTGGGAGAGTAGAAGCTGGTGTCTTCTCCAAATCTTTCCAACTCAAAGAGCCTTTGGGAAAAAACTCAGAGACAATTTTGATGGAGAAATGTATGCAATTTACATGGCTCTTCAAAAAATTTTAGATTTTTCGGAAATGAAATTTGTGCTTCTTGTTGACTGTCAGGCTGACATTCATACAGTGGCAAATTATGCTCTCCTACCTACATCTATAGAATTTAACTGTAAGACCATCATTAACAATTTACTATCTGCGAGAAAGGAAATTACAATGGATCCCTAGCCATTGCGGCCTGCCTGGTAATGAAAAAGCAGACAATCTCACGAAAGTGGCTTCTTTTTTAAACCCTCCAGATACTCTTACTGGCCTGAAAAATATCAAACACCTTCTAAAATGGGTTATCCATCAACAGTGAAAAATTTATTACAAATAGAATGCAGTTGATGTCTCTTGGAGGACCCTGCTGAGCTTATGTATTCCCAGAGATCTACCTAGATCTATAGGGGTCTCCTGCTTCAGGTTTCTTACTGGGCATGATTTTCTCCAGAAACATCTATATCACATTAGGCTTGTGGATTCATCCAACTGCATTTTATGTAGGGAACATGTTGACATGGATGGCGAGCATCTTTGGAAATGCTCTGCCCTCCAGGAAGCCCGCAGTTCTTCACATTTCAAGACGCTCTCCACTCTTGGAGATACTTCATTTCTTTATTGGACTGCAAGACTTATTATGCTCGAAAGAGCCAACATAAGGATGTAATTAAAAAAAATTGTTGTAAATAATACCAAATATGTGATTTTTTTAAACTTGTATTTAAATGTAAAAATATTTACTTTGGTACCTTGATATTTTATGTGCATTTTTATAAAGCAATAAAATTTTATTTTGATTAATGAAAAAATAAGGTAATGATAAATTGGTTATGAATGGTAAATATCTTTTTTAAGTTATTATTTTTTTAAATATTGATAGCAAAAATTTATTTTAATGTTATCTTGAAAGCTTTGCATATAGCATTGTCCTTTAAAAAGATAAAATAAAATGAAACAAAACTTTTTTTTAAAAAAAATTTTAAGTAATCAAATTTGTGGTTCTTAAATATTGTGAGCAATGAATTATTAAAAGTATTAGCCACTTCAGAGTTGCATCAATAATGAAATTTCTCATTGTTTTTTCGGGGTAATGAATCGACATTTTTTTAAATGTATATGCTAAAATTTAAAATAATAAAAGTATTATTGTTCGTTGTGGGGAAAACTATGGAAAGCATTGTTATGAGAAGACTTAACTACTACTTAGAATTTAACGGATTATTGGCTGAAGAGCAGGCTGGTTTTAGAAGCTCTAGATCCACCAACTAGCATGTCGCCCTCTTGAGCCAATCAGTTAAAGATGCCCTTGATAACAGACAGGTCTTGATGGCAGTTTTTATTGACCTCAAGTCTGCTTATGACAAAGTAGGGTGAGAAAATCTTCTTTTGAAAATATCTGAACTGGGTGTCAGGTCAAACCTTTTTAATTGGATTCGGGGTTTCTTGTGACAACGTTCCTGCAAGGTTAGATACAACAATGCACTGTCAAACTTCAAGATCCTTAAAACAGGTTTGCCTCAGGTGGCTGTTAGTAGTTGTACCATTTTTAGCACTTATATCAATGACCTAATTTTTAAAATTAGAGACATTCCTGGGGTCAAATGCCTCCTATATGCTGATGATCTAGTCATATATACTGTCTCTAAAAAAGTTCCAGCAATGAGAAGTGCCAAGACTAAACTTTCTCCCGCTTTAAATGCTCTGGAAAGTTGGTGTAATTTCAATAACATGGAGGTTAATCTATCTAAATCATACTGCCTTACTTTCTCACTTATGCATCAACCCGGGTGTAGTGTCTGTTCTGTAGAATAAAGCTCAACTCGAACAAATACAAACATTTATTTAAAAATTAACATTAATAGTATTATATATTAGAATTAATAGAAATTTAATTATGGCCCTACACGGCCAACAGAACAAACACCCAAGGAGCGCCAGGTGAACCTCCTCGTTCGCTGGTCCAAGGCAATCTCTCTCCGCCGGAGCGGACCCCCTCCTCTCTCCTAATGACTACAGCGCCATCATATGAAGAGAATGAGGAGTATCCTAACACTACACCCTTCCCGCAAGTTTTGGGTTTATGTTCCACATAAACACATTACTGAATTAAATATGTTAGGATACACACATTAGAATAACACAGACTTAATAATATTTTTTCAAGCAATTAAAGAAATATGAAACATTAAAGAAATATGAACTTAGAATTTGAAAATAACTATACGTACATAGAGAAAAAAATATTTGCAAATGAATTACTTAAAATTCACAAGTATGCATAGAATAATCAATATTAATAATATGTATATAAAAAGATATAAGACAAAATTAAAATAAATCTATCCACTAAATATATATAAATTGAAATTATTGAAAATAAACAATATACCAGTAACATTAATGTAAACTAACAATATACCAATACAATTGATATAAAGAAACAATATACCAAATACAAATAAACCAAAATAATTATACAGAAATGTTTTTACACATAGAGAGTCTTTACACCTAGCACTAAATTCAGTTTTTATCTGAAAAAGTCTAGATAAAGCATCTGCATGAGGCATCTTAGCTCCTGCACAGTGTTTTATAGTTATATTATATCTCTGAAGAGCAAACACCCACCTCTGAAGACGAGGTGATTGAGGCGCACTTTTGGTCAAGTATGGTAAGGGATTGTGGTCAGTATAAAACTCAATTTCTGAACCAAAAATTATTGATTCAAACCTTTTTAACGACCACACTATTGCATAAGCCTCACGTTCAATTGTAGACCAGGATTGTTGAGTTTTAGTCAATTTTTGACTAGCATATGAAACTGGAAAAATCTTATCATTGTCACGCTGTGACAGGCAAGCACCAACTTCTACTTGAGAAGCATCAGAGTAAATTATGAAAGGTTTACCTATTGATGGAGTGTGAAGTGAAGGTGCCTTAACCAGGGCTTGTTTTAAAGACATAAACACTGTGTCGTGCGCTTCAGTCCAGGGAATATTGTCCGGCACGCGTTTCTTAGTAAGCTCAGTTAATGGATACACTAATTCAGAGTATTTAGGAATGTACTCACGATAAAAGTTACACAAACCTAACACACTTCGAAGATCTTTTTTTGTTTTTGGTCTTTTAAGTTGCTGTATAACTTGCACTTTTTCCGGATCAGGTTGATGTTCACCAGAGCCAATAATATGTCCTAAGAATTTGATACGAGGCTTGGCAAAATCACGCTTGTTTATATTGACAGTAAAATTGAGCTCCTTTAATTTTCTTAAAATAATATTTAGATGCAACAAATGTTCTTCAAAATTATTTGAAAATATAGCTATATCGTCAATATAAGCACGTGAAAATTCCTTAAACGAAGATAATGCTTTATTCATCACCCTTTGAAATGTAGCGGCGGCATTTTTCAATCGGAATGGCATGACTTTGAAATGATATTGAGATCTATGGGTTTTGAATGAGGTGAAATCACGACTAGCTTCCTCTACTGGAATAGCCCAGTAGCCCTTCAGTAGATCCAATGTGGAAATAATATTAGCCTTTCCAATACAATGAATTAATTGCATTGAATCTTCCATAGGAAAATCATCCGTTTTTGTCACAGCATTAAGAGATCTGTAGTCGATACACATCCTAATCCCTCCATCCTTTTTGTTTACACATACCACCGGATGTGCTATTTCAGCCGAGCTCTCCTCTATGAGATCTAGTTCCATTAGTTCATCGATCTGGTCATCTATTTGGGATTTAAGAGCCTCTGGAATTCGGTAAACATAAGGTCTTTTACGTTCTTTCCCTTCTTCTAATATGATCTTATGTTCATCAACTTTGGCTATTTTTACATTTCCAGTAAACAAAGTCTTATAATTACGTAATAAATCCAAAATCTTTTCCCTATCATCTTTAGGTAAATGCTGCATACATACATTTTTCAGAGGATCTTCGGTATGTAATTTACTATTAAGTCTTGGAGAAGCATGAATTTCACCAAATGCTTCGTCGTCTTCAAAGATAATTCCCACAGCATTGACTCTTGGATAATATTTTCTGATCTTGTTTACATGGCAATGTCTAATATTTCCATCTGGAAGTTTAACATTATAGGAGTTAGGTGGGCAGTGTTCAATTACCTCACCAGGACCTGTCCACCTGGCATACAATTTGTTAGAAGAGTCCGGAATCAATAAATAAACCTGATCACCCACCTTAAATTCCTTAGGAACAGTTCGGCGATTGAAGTAGTCGGTGTAGGCTTGTTGTTTTCCAGCAGCTATCAATGAGGCTTGTTCAACGGCTCCTTCAAATTTTACCTTCTGATCTTGTAAATAATCAACAACTGATTTACTCATATTTAAGGGAATAGGGATTTCACTAGTCCAGCTTGATTTCAAAACACTTAGAAGTCCTCTTGCTTCTCTGCCGTACAAAAGCTTGAAGGGGGAAATGCCAGTAGTGCAATTAGGCATTTCTCTGTAAGCGAAGAGTACATAAGGAATATATTTATCCCAATTGCTGGGATCTGATCGTATGACACGATGAAGAGAGTTCTTCAGAACCTTATTATATCTTTCAATTAATCCATTGCTGGCTGCATACGCTGGTACTGAAAATCTGGGAGAACATCCTAATCGATTAATAAATTCTTGCGTTAATTTAGAAGTAAAATTAGTCCCTTGATCACTGGCAATAATATTTGGAATACCAGTCCTCATAAAAATTTCTAATAGCGCATCACAGGTTGCTTTTGCTGTTAAAGAACGTAAAGGAACAGCCTCTGGCCACCTCGAATGCTGATCCATCAGTACTAAAACATATTTGTGTTTACGTGCCGACGGAGGCTCAATCGGCCCGATAATATCCACGTTCACAGCTTCAAACGGCAGGTCTGGTCTAAGCACTGGAGAAATAGGAATTTTATCGGAAGACTTCTCAGGAGACCGTAATTGGCATTCTTTACATGATTTGCAGAAATTTAAAATATCATTTGACATATTCGGCCAGTAAAAACTATATCTAATTCTTTCTTTTGTTTTCTTTAATCCCATGTGACTTCCAAAAACAGAGGTATGAGCCAAATCCATAACTTTCTGACGGCGACATTTCGGTAAAATTAGCTGATTTATAGTTTCACCACAAACTTTCTCTTTGTGGAATAAAATGTCATCTAATTCAAAATATTTACCCTTGCCACGTGATAAAGAAGATCTCACTTCATCCAAAGAGGCACATTCTTGTTGTTCTTTTTTAAATTGTAACGATTGACTCAATTTACAGTTTGTTTCGGTTCCCAGCACTTGTACATCATCAGAAACACTCGGATTCGTGGCGTCATTTGAACGGAGCATCTGACCCAATTTTCGGCGCGTGATGATTCAGCAGTCTCCTTATGATATTCAACTTCTTGCGACGCCAAAACAAAGCAGGCGGCAGACTCCTTGTTTTCTTCTAGCATTTCATTTTCCATTAAATAAAAAACTTTCGTTGGTATTATACATTGCCCTTCGATTTTGTTTGTAACAGCTGCAATTATTTCGATGGGTTTCGAAAACATTTTATTTCCTGTTTTCAACGCTACTTGAAAGGTCATTAATTCAGCTTCTATCCTTTCTCCAAAAGCACTGATTAAAACGACTCTTCCTTTTTCTGTTTTTGATTTTGAAATGAAGTCATTATTTATGACTGGAAGTTGGCATCCAGAGTCTACGAGAGCCTTTACCGGGGTATTATCTACGTAAATATCCATATATTGAAGAGGATTTATTTCAATTTCCGTTTTCTTTTCTTTTAATAACTGGGAGCGAATTTCTGCTGTTAGAACATCGCTTTTCTTATTTGCTTTAAATCGTTGTGGACATACTCTCGCAAAATGTGAATCTCCACAAATATAACATTCTTTCACAGTTCTTTTTTCAAAATTTTCTTCTTTCCGGAAATTTTTAAATTTTTGTTGTCTAGCATATGGAGGGATTTGCTTTGACTCTGCCGAATATTTTTGTTCTTCTTGTTCGTTATAATTATATCTCTTGAAATATTCTTTGCGAGGAAATTCTTTCGGTTTGACACTAGTATTCATTCTAACATTTTCATAATCATCCAATTTACTTGTCATTTCTTCTGGAGTTTTAAAATTCGACCAAACATCAATAAAATGTTCTTTAATTTCTTAGGGAACTTTGCGTTTTATTTGATCGGTTATTATTAGATCACATAGTTCTTCAAATGTTCGTATCCCAAGTCCACTGATCCATTCGAAGAAATAATTTTTCAGTTCATAAGCGAAATCTCGCCAGTTTATTTCTGGTTTCTTATGGTGTTTCGTGAAGAACTCTCTAAATTTTTCTGGAGTTAGTTTATACCTTTTCACAGAAGTAAACTCTTTACTTTGTCGTAATTCTCGGTGACTTCTTCTTCTCTTGCTATAATTTGCACAGCTTCATATGGCAATAATCCGATTAAATGCGCAACCCAAAGTTCTTTTTTGATTTCAATTCTCTTGGCTTGTCTTTTGAAGAGGACAAGATATAAACTTATATCATTTGTTTTGGGATCAAACTTCTGTAAAATATTATTTAAATTTAATTTCGCCTTAAAATGAAAATCATTACCAGTATCTCGTAAGTTATCTTCTCCTGTTCGTTCCTTTCCCATTAAACTTAGTTTTTGAAGCTCGAACTCTATTTCTTGTTTTCGTTTTTCTATTTCCATATTCCATTTTTGTTTTTCCATTTCTTGCAATCTTTTTCGTTCTTCGATTTCTTGCAATCTTCTTCGTTCTTCAATTTCATTTCTTTTTCGTTCTTCAATTTCTTCATTTCTTTTTCGTTCTTCAATCAACGAATTTAAGAATTCTTTAATGAAATCTTCGTCGTAATTCTCGCTTTCTGTTATCAATTTTTTTAGTTCCTAAAGTTTTAAATTCGCAGCATTCTCAATGTCTAATTCTACCGCAATAGTTCGTAAATCTTCTTTCTTTCCTTTTGTGAGAAAAGCCATCTCAATTTCTTGTGAAATACAAACAGTCAAATAAACAAATTCACAGTTCCGTTTCAGATTATGTCAGAAACGTCAGCTCGTAATCCTGTCGGGTGCGACAGTGTAGTGTCTGTTCTGTAGAATAAAGCTCAACTCGAACAAATACAAACATTTATTTAAAAATTAACATTAATAGTATATATGAGAATTAATAGAAATTTAATTATGGCTCTACACGGCCAACAGAACAAACACCCAAGGAGTGCCAGCTGAACCTCCTCGGTCACTGGTCCAAGGCAATCTCTCTCCGCTGGAGCGGACCCCCTCCTCTCCTCTCTCCTAATGACTACAGCGCCATCATATGAAGAGAATGAGGAGTATCCTAACACTACACCGGGGAACAGTTTTAAATATCTGGGTGTGACTTTTGATCGCAAACTAACCTGGAAGTCTCACGTAGAGGACGTTTCTAACCATGCTCTGAAGAGACTGAGTGTTCTCAAACAACTTGATGGAGCAAAATGGGGTTGCACTGGAAAAATTCTACTCCAGACCTACCAAACATTTATTCACTCCCTCTTGACATATTGCTGTGAATCACCGATCGTGGTGGGAGAAAAAGAACTTGATACTTTGGAAAAAGTAAAAAATCAAGCTTTACGCATCATTACTGGGACAGTAAAGACTACCCCGATAGATGCTATACTTTTGTCGACTCGTGTTAGACCATTACAAACTATGGTTCAGGAGAAGGCTATAATTCTCTGGGGAAAGATCACTAGAGTTCCTTGCTGTTTATCACTTTGGAAGGAAATCAGTTGAGACCTAAGTAGAAATTTAAAGACTCAGAAAGGCTTTCTTCAGGGAATTTTACACCTAAAACATTCTCTTGACTTAAATTATGAACCTAAATATCTTGTACCACCTCAAAATCCAATAAATTTTAAACAATTTGGTTATAATCTTGATCTGTGTCAAAGTGTCAATAAAAATAATATGGATCCCACTATTTTGAGAGTCCTGGCGTACGAGGTGTTGAGTAGATACTATCCTGAGCCAGAGTGGCTCCAGATCTTTACCGATGGATCTCTTCTATCAAAAGGACCAAGTGCTGGTGCCTGAGTTTTCTCCGAAGTCTTTTCCTTTTATGCCCTAGTGCGACAGGGCATTGCCTTTCATGGAGAGATCACAGCAGTTCGCTTGTCTCTATCTCAGCTACATTGCCTCATAGATCAATTTACAAAAGCTGTTGTTCTCTGTGATTTAAAACTTACTCTGATGGCCATTGTATCCTCTAATAATCTCTGAACACAGGACATTTTGAATTGCCACCAACATCTTGTGAACCTGGCATCCCTTGAGAAGACCATTGTCCTCCAGTGGATCCCTGCCCATTGCGGAATCACAGGTAATGAAAATGCAGATTACCTTGCAAAGAAGGGCACTTTAATTACAGACTTCTACACGTGCTATGCCCTTCTTTTCTATTTAGCATCTTGTCAAAAGAACTCTAAAGTCCAGAACTCATGAAGAGCTTACTAACCACATTACTCTTAAATCTTGGAAGAATGCCCTCCTAAATCTGCGCAAGAACCCATGACATGGAGCGGTGGCTGAATTCCGCCTTGCCACCGGGCACGATTGTCTCCGGAAATATCTAAATAGATTTGGTATCGTTCATTCTCTGGTCTGTACTCTTTGCAACATTAGGGAGGTCATGGACGCAGCGCATCTTCCTCGCTGCCCTGCACTTTGTAAGACGTCTCTAACTAAGCGCTATTGGGAAACTAGAGACATGTTAGATTAATAGACTCTGTTGCAGTATCTTTCTGTGTTATTGTTCTATTGTTTTTATTTATTTTGCTGTAATTGTCTATAATCTGCCATTGGAAATAAAAAAAAAGTATTGGTTTTAGAGGTATTTAAAAGAACTTTAAATGCCTGAAGCAATTGCTTTTAAAAAACTCAATTTTTAGCCATAGTTAATCTGAAAGTTGTATGATTTTTATGTGATGCATTATTATATACATATCTAATACAAGTATTTTATTTTGAATTTAGCTATAAAGATCCAGAACTTGATTTAAATAATATTAACATTAGAACATCTGTTGACATTGTATCTGAAAGTAACGACAATGTTAGTGACTCTATTGCCAATAATTTGAAGAGTTCTAGAAGCAAAATTACTAATGATGTATCTTCTACTAGTTTGGGTAATTATCACTTTCTCTGTTTTTGTTTTAAAGTATTTAAATATGTAACCTTAATTTTATTTGCTTATAATTTAAAGAAATTGTTTTTATTTTATTTAATACAAGATATATGAAGCAATTCTTTAAAATAATTCTCTGCTTTACATGCAAAGCACTTAATATTATGTTGTTTATTAGTAAAACAATTGCTAATTGATTGGTTATAGAATAAAATTTGACTTTGCAACCATAATATGGATACTAACATGCCTACATTAGATGATTTTGATATCATGATGATAGTGTTGAATGATCTAAAAACGAAGAAAACAAATAAAATAATTTACTTTAAGATATTTAGAATTTGCTAATATTTTATTTTATTATTTTATTCCATGTTTATTGCATTCTATATTCTAACAATGTAGATTTTCTTAATCATTTTAATTTTATGTTTATTATTTTTCAATTGTATTAATTCTTGTATGAAACATTTTCAGTTTGGTTGTATTAAATTGTTTATTTGATAGTATTGATTTTTTAATGATATCTGCAGGTTCAGATATTTTTTATAGAAATACTTGAATGTTTTATTTTTCTGATTTTGCCCCTTCTAAGTATAATTATAATTGAATTCTTCATGGGCAAAGCATTTGACAGAAAAGATCATTTTTATAATATTCTGAATTTATTGCTTCGTATTTGATGAATTTTACATCTTTCAGTACTGATTTTTGAAATTTATTTATAGGCAAAAATTAAAATAATAAAACTCCAACTTCTATTTTGAAATTTTATGGGTAATAATGTATCTTAAATGAAAAAAATTGAATAGAATCCTGCAAGGTTTCTTCCTAAAAGCCAAGTATTATGTCTCAACAATTCATTTGTATGTCAAGTCATTTGTGTGAAATTCAAGGATAACATACATTTGATATTTTGAGATTTAACAATGGTCCTAAAAGTTTATATAAACCTGTCGTTAACATTCAATAACATTAAAATTTTTCTTATAAATTGTTACCTTACAATCTTATTTAAAGATTTCAGTAACTAATATTTTTACTGGTGTATATCTTGGAATTAAAATGCAATAACAATTTTACTTGTTTAATTGTTGCATTTTACTTCAATCAAGTATTTAAGTTATTAATTTTAAGTAATATATGCTTGTAGTTTTTTCTTTATTTTTAGACAAATTAAAAATAATTGCTGCTTATAAATACATTTTATACGACATAAACAACTTTTTAATTTATAATTGCAGTGCAACTTGTTCTTTTCTGATCTTGTGCCAGAAAATCCAACCAATCGTTAAATTTTTAATTACAAATTTTGTATTTCTGTAGACACATTCTAAAATTTCAAGTAAAAAGCTCATTTATAGAAAAAATTTTCAAATTAATAATTTGAAGTGGATATTCAAAGCAACTTACCACATTCTTAAATTGTTATGCTATGTATTGTGTGTTGTTAAAGTGATTTAATCAACAAATATATTTGTTCAAAGCAAACTTACAATATTTTTTTCTGAAAATAGCCATTTTCTATTTACAATGATAGCTTTATTTTAAAAGTTGTCTTGTTCTTGCAGTTTTTTTATACTAAATTTAATTCCACCTGTTATTTTTAGATAATCAAAATTTTCTTTACAAAAAAGATAAAGATTTATGTATTTGTGTCCTGTTTCACATTGATGCTTGCATAGTTAGTTATCCTCTACAAACATTATTTCTATATAATTAAAATTTTTCATTCCTACTATAAATAGATTTTCACAAATAATTATTAATTAATGCTATTTTGTAATATCATTTAGGAAAATCTACAATGGAAACTTTTATTATAGTAATTATCTAGGAAATTACTATAATAAAAGTTTCCATTGTAGATTTTCCTTCTTATATTCAATAACTTCTTATATTCCTCAATAAATTGTAGTAAATTATTGAGGAATATAAGAAGTTATTTTAAATTCTATATTTTTTATTTGCATTATAATGAGTATTGCAACCAAGTGTAGTATGGTAATTATTATTCGCTTGATTTTATGAAGTTTTATTTATTAACACTGTTACATTAGTTAAAAATGTATCTTTCCTTCGCATAGTCTATTGAAACCAAAAACATATTTATTAACTTAATAAAATGCATGATCAGTTATATTGTTAATTTAATAAAATGCAAAAATAAAAGTTAATAATGCTTTGGATTGGATGTCTATTAATATATAATCACTTATTCATGTTTTTCAACTCATATTTTTTATTTCATGTGGCAAATTATTGTAGGAATATTACTGATTTATAAATGTGTATGCCATGCATATTCTTTAAAAAATAATAGTCTTTACTAAATATAGATACTTATCATTAGTGAAATGTGTTGTGCACTTAATTCCATGGTAAAAATTGTTTTTGTTAATTATTATAAATATGAGAAGTTCTTTGAATAATATTGGATAGACACTTCACACAATTAGTGTCAATACTTTTTTCTTGCTAATCACTTATTTGTTTATTAATTTAACTGGGATGTGTAGCTCATTGTAAAATTAGAAAACAGTATATTTGTGTGTATGGAGGCAATTTAAGTAAAACAGAATGCGATAATATTTGATTAGCTAATGTAATTGATGATCTAATAAATTTGAATATAGAGGACAGAAATAATCTCCTCACTTTTTCAAAATAAAGTGCAAGTGAAATTTAAGTCAAACATAGTTTTAAGTGAGTATTGGAGTTTAATACTTACTTTAAATCATGCTTTACAAAAGTGAATTTTTAAAAAAAATTTATTGCCATTTCAAGTTTACATTTTGATAAAATATTAAATTAGATTTCTTTATTTTTATTGCAGAAAAAACCAAAGAAAGTAAAATAATTAAATCTCCATCAAGTGATAAACAATGCTTGTGCATTATATGCATGAATAAGGAGGTTGGAATTGTTTTTCTGCCTTGTGGTCATCTTCTTGCATGTACTGAATGTGCGACTTCTGTGGGATTATGCCCAATGTGTCGAAAAACAATTAGAGCTACTGTCAGAGTGTATCTGCCATGAATATCTTGTAATTATATTTTCAGCTTTTTGTAATTCTTGATCATTCTTTGTTCATCCTTTTAAGGAATTCTGTATCACATATGCATATGATTTTTCTAAACTAGTCTTCTGATAAATATCTGTATATGTAATGTAAAGAAATATGTAAAAATAAATTGGAACGATGTATTTATACTTCATTGTTGATCATATTATAATGTTTTTCAGTAAAGAAACTTAATAGCAGAATGTTAAACCTGTTTGACTTTTCCCTTATTTTCTTATTGATGAAAATTGTATAAGAGTTTATCGCAAAATTCTTTATACTTTGTTTCATATTTTAAATCTATTTTATTCAATACATTTAATTTATAGTTCCATATCCTGATTTTATAGGTATAATAAAATAAAATAATTTTTACTTTCGATTGTATAATCGGCAGTTATTCTGTATGGGATAGTGATGCACTGTAATGAAGTATTTCAGAATAAATATTAAATTCTGTAGGAAAATTAATTTTTTGCTTCAAGACAATAGCATATTTTAATATCATGATTTCCTTATACTTATTTATCCATATCAAAGAATTCTGCAACAAACACCTGAATAATTTCTTCTGTAATAATCTTTTCCATTAAAACTCTATTTTGAGTTGATGAGTAATCAAACAAATGCATTCTTCAAATTATTGCTATCCTCAATTAAAATATATCATATAGTTTACTAAAATTTAAATCAAAGAATTTATCAATGAGGTATTTCTTTATTATTATATTATGTCAGTAACATTTTGTGTACAACTATGTAAGTAGTTTTCTTTGTAAATATATATATAATTATGTGAATTGCTATAACACTAAGATTACCATTTTCATGCTATTCTAACAAAACTTTTTATGGTGAAGTCAAAACCCATCAAAAGGGTTAATAAAAGTGAATACAGTAAAATTAGGGGGGGTATCTTAAATTTTGTATGTGCTTCTCCAGACATATATATTGTATATTATAGACTAATATAGTTTTTCTACTTACATAAGGAAATCTTACCAAAAGGCCTCTGCATTTATATATACATAAAAAACTATTGAATAATTAAAATATAATTTTTAAATTCATTTTAATAACTTCAAATTCAAAGTATTCCTTAAAAATCTAAGCTGCATTCACAATATTTAAGTTTTTCTCATTGGTATAAATTTAAGAAAAGTGTATTTATTTGTTGCAATATTCTTATGATAATATATCATTACTTGGAAAATTTCATACTAATGGAGAGGAAATTAAAATTACATTATATTTTTGCAAATAGCATTAACTGTGTTAACCAATGTTTGTAAATACTGATATTTCTATAAGAAATACATTAGATATACAGTTTTGGGAATTCCATGTTTAAAGATGACTGAAATGCCTCATGATTTATATTCCTAAATCTAATTTTTTTTTAAAGGTTTTATCATTTGAATGAAAAATGTAAAGTTTGTAAAATAAGTTCTTTCTATATTATATGTGAAAATATTTTATCATCAAATTAAATATGCATGTTCACCTAATGTTGAAAAATTTGGTTGAAGCAAAGAATCTTTTTTTTTTTTTTAGAATGTAACTAAAACTTTCTTCTGATTTATAAGAAAGAGATTATATTTTTAATTTATTAAATAACCTGTTTGAAAAAGAAGCTCTGTAAAGGAATCCTTAAAAATCCAATTTTTAAGAAGTATTTTATGGATTGGAAAATATAATTGTCTCTAAACACTTCAAGAATTAAATCTAAAAGTTTGTAATAAAGTATAACAGTGTAAATAAGATAAGCTTTAGTTTCTTCATTCAAATAAAAACTTCTAATAGAACTATTTTTTTTTCTTGAAGCACAACATTTTTTACTAAACTCATAAAACTCAACAAAGCTATCACTGAACAAAATTCAAACTTTAATATACTGGCCTGACACACACATTTTATGCAACTTATGGAAGTTTGAGGGACAATATTGGATATATGCCGGTTCGGCTGAACATAATGACATTGCGTAATGGATAACTTAACTGCTGAAATGCTTTCGTTATTCGCCGCCTTTTGTATTCCATGCGAATTTTTTCTTGGTAATAGAGTAAGTGATTCTCATTGATGGAAACCTAAAAAATATTCTGACAATCCAGTCTTGCAGGTGTTCATTTTGAAAATAGAAACGTAACATCTTTTTCTTGTTCAGCAATTCCACTATTCATACTTGGGATCGTCCACTACAAAATATAAAATCTTATTATTTAGCCATGTTAAGATCATGTAAATTGAATTGAAGTATGAGTATTAAGCTTTCTAACTATTTGATAGGCTAGTGCTATCCATCTTTTCTTTTTTTAGAGTTTGCATATGTCTCATTGAATGTTATAATCTATTACAACAGTATTTTAACTGTAGATATTTTTTTCTTGTTTTAAGACACCAATTTCACATTGTTTGTATTCTAACTCAGTACACCTTAAATTTGTGTCATGAAATTTAAATTGAAATCTAAAAATCATCTGTCTTTTGATAATATAATTCAAGTTTGTATACATCAGAGGGACATTTTCATAACACTTTTATTAATATCCATGGCGGCCATATCTCAGAGAGACTGGCTGGTTTTAGACACGGCTACAATACAACTGAACATATTTTTCGTCTTTGACAGAATATTTAGGGCGATTTTCAGGAGAGGAAATATACACTTGTTGTCTTCGTCGATTTTAAATTGGCGTTTGACAGAGTTTGGAGGAAGATGCTGGTTCAGAAGTTGCTTCTTATGAAAGTACATGGCAACTTTTTTAAATGGATTAGTAATTTTCTTTCCCAGAGATTCTTGAATATTAAACATGGAAACTCTCAATCAGGTTATGGACAAACCAGACAGGGTTCAGTTTTGAGTCCTGTTCTTTTTAATGTTATGATAAATGACCTTTTGAACTTTGTAAAAATGCTGCTCCAGAGACTGAGTCTTTGTTATATGCTGATGATCTTGTTATTTGGACTACGGGCTCTGACATCCCTATGCTGGAGAAACGTTAAATTTGGCTTTGGAGTCCTGGACTCTGAACTATGAATTTAGTGTTAACCCAGAAAAAAATTTCGAACTTTTCACCGTTAGTACTAAGAAGTTTAATGTAGACTTGGTTTATAAAAATTGTGTTTTGAGTCAGACTGATTGTGTTACATACCTTGGCATAATTCTTGATACCAGACTAACCTGGATCAACCAAGTGACAGACCACCTTAGACTATTGAAATGTCTTGCGGATATAATGTGGGGTTCTGCTCAAAGTGTTCTTATTTCCACATATACTTCTTACATTAAACCAATTTTGGAGTATGGTTCAGAAGTTTTCATTACTTCCTCTGACAGCTCATTGTCAAGACTCAACTTTGTTCAAATTAGGGCACTGAGACTTATCACTGATGTTGTGGTTTCGACCCATATTCCTGCTATGCAGCTACAGACAGAAATTTATAATTTAATTGACAGGCGAATTGGTGCTGTCCTTTCTCTTGGTGTGAGATTGTTGAGAAAGGAGCATTTCTGGTCTGACTGTTCTTCCTCATACTAGACTTAAATTTCAAAATTCTTTTCTTTTTGAATGTCAGCGACTCGATGAGACCTTTGAGGTCCCCAACTCCTCACATCTATAGGCCGCCTATTTCTTCTGGCCTCTTGAGATATGTCACTGCAAGATTTGACTTGATACGGCCTGTCAAAGTGGAAGTCGGATCTCCACCAGTTTGAACTGTATTCCATTTCCTTGGCCACAATGCAAGACAGATACTCTGGTCAAGAGTGGTTGCAGGTTTTTATTGACGGTTCGGCCAATCTTTCAATTGGTCGAGTGGGTGCCAGGGCTTGCTCCAAGTATTTAAGCCTTCGGTAGCCTCTTGACACTTGAGCTGACAATTTTGATGGTGAAGTTTTTGCTATTGTTATGATTATCAGATTGTGGTGCTATTGTGATTAGAACGTTAAACATCGACTTCATTTACTAAAAGTATTCTTTTGTTTCAGAACGTGTAAAAATATGAAAATGTAGAAACACAATTTCAGACTTCTCATCATATGTTCATTCTTTTATAGAATTAATTCCCTATCATAAACTTATTGGCTCTCACATAACACATTTTGCAGCTCCAGAACTCTGTAAAGATAATATCTCTGTCTCACTCTCTGATCACAGAAAGAGCACCGCATTTAATGGAAAAGTATAGATATTGCATCTCTTTTATTTATGTTTGCAAGTTTCTTTTTGATGTTACCATGTTATGATAGTTAGATTCAGAATGGCTTTAGGTTATTTTTTGTGTGATGTTATAGAAACACTAATTCAATAAAAATGTTGATTTGATTCGATAATTTCCATTATAAATATGCTAAATATATACATAACTGATATTGAAATTGGAAAACGAGAATGAGTTTAAAAACTGAGGAAAAAATCCTTGTATTTGTCAACACTGTCGAATTAAGAACGCGATTAAAATTACAGATAAATAGATATGCTAAATAATTACGAATGAAATGGCAGACTAGAGTTTATTAGTGGGTTTTGCAGTTCAAATTTTTTTAATGCAATAAATACGATAATGGGAACTTAGTAATTTAACAAAGGCTGCTTGGAGTTAGGAATCAAACGAAAAGCCATTGTTGAAGCATATGGAACACTAAGAAACTGAATGGAAGATTCTAGACTTCTAAACTAGAATACGATTGTCTTCAGAGTTTAAACTGAATATAGATTCAGTGCTAAAAGTAACTGCATTACACTGAGCTACTACTCTATACATATATTTGAGAACAATTCTAACATGGTAAATAATCCTTAAAACAGAATAAAAATCACTTATCCTTTACCTCGAAATTAGGACTAATGTTAAAATAATATACTGAGTGTTACTGACAAGAAAATTTACTTATTCCCAACAATGCTACCTCGAATAGTCGTCATTTTTCAACATACTAAATAAGTACAAAGCGCGACTTTTTTTTTAAATTACAACTAATATTTTAATTTTCAAAATTAATAATTACAATAAAACATACCACTGATTTAACAGCACTTTGGTATTGAATCAGTTTTTGTTTTGAAGTGAATTATGAGATGGAATAATATTATGTGAATCAGGCAAGAAAAATATTTATTTGGTTTATATATTAAAACTTATTTGCTAAAGAGTCGGTCCTATTTTTAGAAAGCTATATCCAGTAAATTTTGTGAAGATGAAACGAATCGAAAAAATTTTCAAAGTTGCATAAAACCTCAATGTAAGAAAAGTTTTCTGTTAAAGTGATAGACTAACGAAATTCGAAGGCATATCACGCCCTTTATAAAGGACAAAATAACTTGCTGATTCTGTCACTTACACTATATATGTTTATAATTATCCCTATTCTGCTACCTTTGGTACATATAATAGAATTTCTTAGAAAATGTAAGAATTATAGCTTAAAAAAAATCGATATTTTACTTTTTGTGTGTTATTAGATTGAAAAATGAGCTCTTCCCTCTCTATAATCCATCGATGCCATGAATCACAGGAAAAATGTATGTTTCAGCAAATCTCTTTCTTACATCATTTTATTAACAAGGAACAAGTCCTTTGTATGAAGTATATTAGGATGAAAATTCAAGACTATTCAAATCCTATAGTAGGACTTAATGAATTGTGTTTCTTTGTGCGTTTGTATTAGATTGTTTCACTATTAGAATTGAAATTTCTTTTATTTTATAAATTTTCCCTTTCGTAGTCGTCCAGATTTGAATGAAAATATTTCCATTCTCTTGGAATATAAATTCATGCGTTACTGACATATGTAACATAAGGAAATCTACATAAACCTTTTTCAACCTCCATAACGTTTTAATCCGTGGCTGAATTTCATTCTCCGAACTGTTTCAAATGGCATAAAAAAATATTTGTATTTAAAATACCGTAGAAGTATTATTATTTGATAAAATATTTGGACTAGAAATGTGTTATGGTATGCAATGAAATATACTATCTGCAAAAAATCATTGATAAGAAAATTACAATTTTTTTATATAGACACCTTAAAGTTTTAATTTATGATTATCTTATTACTTAAATGCATCGCAACATATTACTTTCTTGTATTTTGTGAACTTGTAAACTATTTTTTTATTTTATATAAATCAATACTGCAAGTACAGAAAATTATATACGTAAAATGTTCTTACTATATTTTATTCCATGTATGAAGCTTGTATTTAGTTTTATGAAATTCGCATTTATTTTTTATTTTATATCAATCAAAACTGAATGTACAGAAAATTATGTACATGAAACGTCCTTGCTATTTTATTGCCATGTTTGAAAATTATATTTTAGCTTTATGTCAAAGAGAACGAAACAACACCTGTTTTTATTTAAATCAACCTGTAAAGCTCAAAAAATTTTAAAATGTTATAGTTTTAATCTATAAGCAGAAGTTTTTTTTTAAGAGTATGAAAACTCAAAGATTTTTAATTCAAATATATTTTTCTGCTCAATTTGGCATGTTTAGCATAAACGTCTTCACATTACTCAGAAAAGTAAACAGCCTAAACAAGAGAATTTAATTCAGAGATTTTAATTATTACATTAGAGGCTCACTAAACAATTGATAGCTAAAAATGCCTTCTAAGTAAGCAGATGATTATTATGCTTTTGTCGGATAAATTATTTTAAAAATTCTTATGAAATTTTATTAAATATGGTATCAAATAATTGTTTGAATATATTTTTAACTGTTCGTGAAAGTTTTTCACATACATTTTTTACAATATTCACTTATTCCGAGATTTCTGAATGCCTTGTATTTTGGAGTGAAACGTCTTGAATTGTTGTTTTTGTGCATCAAAATCATCAGAAATGTTTCACTGGAAGAACTGGTTAGCATTCGACAATTTAGAAGAATAAATATTCGCCCTGGTCTAGCGGTAGAATAACGCTCTTTTGAAATTGAAGGTTTCAGGACACTTGGGAACAATGGGAGACATGTAGCGTTTCTTCCTCTGATGATGTGAATGCTTGGGAAATTTTAGGTTTTTTCTCTTGTTACGCATTCTATTTACCCAAATGTTTTCCGGAAGGCAATTTATTCATATTAAGAAAGCTTTCTATCATCAGTTTTCAACTGCTAAACTATTTGACTATGCGCTGTCAAAATAAATCACCCAGTTTTCATTGTAATTAAACAAAAAAAAAAAAAAAAAAACGAACTGCTGGTGACGTATTTTTAATTTGTAGGCATATATCTTAAAGAAATGCTTTAAGATATATGATGATAAAACCAGTGTGCGCTAATCCTAGAAAATCGTACAACTAATTTTTTTTTCTGTATAATAATTTAAAATAGTGAAAATAAATATATAATCCTTTTAATATTTTTATATCGTTCATAAACGCATAAAAAGTGTAAGGAACTTTCTGGCATATTTTCTTATTATAAAAAAAAACAAACAATTATTAATTTTCAAAAAGTAAAATAAATTATATTTTTAATAAATAACATATATTTTTTGGTTGCATTGCACGTTTGACATTGCCTTTCCATATTCTCGATCAAGTACCAGATATTTGACCAAAAATGAATGGCCATTAGTGAAGATACTCTTTTTCTTGTTCATTACGTTCTCATATCAGTCTGTCATGGAAGTTGTAAATATTCTGGATTGGATTGAAATTCGAATTTCGAGAGAATCACTGATCAGCTCTATAAACACGAAAGCTTGCATTAATAATCTGAATTAAGTTATTCAAAAATTATTAATAAATATAGAATAGTATAGCTTTACCATATAGTCACATTATAATCAAGAATTTTATCTCGATGTCTCACTATATTATAGTTTTTATAAGAAATACATGGGCAGAGCTCCTTCAAAGATGTAGTTTAAACCTTATTTTTGCCACAACGATAAACATGGTTTTCACTAATGTCAGATTACTTATATCAAGCGCCTTACCACATGACTTTCTATCTAAAAGGAATTCAGTTTCATTTGTAAGGATCCTTCATTGACGATGTCATTGTAATTATTTCTCTCGCCTCATCATTAGCAAGTCAATCCTCGTGAAG
The DNA here is from genome assembly GCA_030067965.1 of Latrodectus elegans. Taxonomy (NCBI): domain Eukaryota; kingdom Metazoa; phylum Arthropoda; class Arachnida; order Araneae; family Theridiidae; genus Latrodectus; species Latrodectus elegans. The sequence continues at coordinate 3,741,007 of CM057817.1, read as the reverse complement.
ATACACGGCGTTTATAATGGAATCTTTTTATTCCCATAAAATGGTTTGAAACCTTCCTTCTTTTGTATCAAAGCAGTCAATTGATACACTTTACAAGTAGGTGTAGTATAATTCTGAATCCATTAATTTAGTATTTTACTTAATGCATCTTTACTGCTGTCTGTTGTGCATGTCTTATGGAAGAAGAAAAATGTGCAAACGGCAATTTAAAATTAATTATTAAAGTGATAAAAAATTGTATTACAAATATAAAAACGACAGAAAACATAAAGAAATTGAGAAATGAACTGCTACTTATGCATATGATGACAGACGTGTAATTATTTTAATGTTCGTCGATTATTACAGTATAAATCTAAATTTTAAATGTTTTCCATGAGAGAAAATGTGACATTCTGTGTCTTCTCATTTTGATCCATTAATATTCCGTTGCTGTAAAATAATTTTATAAAAATAGATATGATTTTAAAAAAAATATTTACTTTCAAAGAATCTTATCGAGAGAAGTGTATAAACTAATTGAGACTAGAATTATACTTGCTTTATCCTACTGAAATTTATGTAGAGGGAAAATGCCGCTATTTATTCATATCTTCTAGCAGTTGTGTCACTTAAAATGCATTGATAATCGAAAACTCTCCTATTTTAATGAAGTAATTGTCAAAAATAATATTTAAAAATTATTTAAAAATCATGATTTTCATATAATACGTCAAAATTTGAGTATGATTAAAATATAATTTTAACTTTGATCTGATTTCTAAGGCTTTGAATAACTCTCTCTATAAAATAATACACTACTGGCCATTAAAATTGCTACACCAGGAAGAAATGCAGATAGCAAAATGATATCTATTGGACAAATATATTATACTAGAAATATAACAAGTGATTAAATTTTCAAAAAATTTGGCTGGATAGAGCCTGAGAAATCAGTACCCAGAACAACCACATCTGGCAGTAATAACAGCAGTTATACGCCTGGGCATTGAGTCAAACAGAGATTGGATTGCATGTACAGGTACAGATGTCCATGCAGCTTCAATACGATGCCACAGTTCATCAACCGTAGTGACTGGCGTTTGCTGACGAGCCAGTCGCTCGGCAACCATTGACCAGACGTTTTCTATTGGTGAAAGATCTGGAGAACGTGCTGGCCAGGGTAACAGCCGAATATGTTCCGTATCAAGGAAGGTTCGTACAATACCGACAACATGAGGTCGGGCATTATCCTGCTGAAACGTAGGGTTTCGCAGGGCTCGAATAAAGGGTAGAGCCACGGGTCGTAACACACCAAAAATGTAACGTGCAATGTTCAAAGCACCGTCAATGCGAACAAGAGGTGACCGAGACGTGTATCCAATGGCACCCCATACCATCATGCCAGGTGACGGGCCAGTATGACGATGACGAATGCACGCTGACAGTGTGCGTTCACTACGATGCCGCCAAACACGGATGCGAACATCATGATGCTGTACACAGAACCTGGATTCATCTGAAAAGATGACGTCTCGCCATTCGTGCGCCCAGGTTCGTCGTTGATCACACTATTGAAGGCGCTCTTGTCTATGACGCAGCGTCAAGGGAAGCCGCAGCCATGGTCTCCGAGCTGAGAGTCCATGCTGCTGCAAACGTCGTCGAACTTTTCGTGCAGACACTTGTTGTCTTCCAGACGACTCCGTTTCTTGACTCACGGCTCGTGACGTGGTTGCACGATCCATTACGGCCATGCGGATAATATGCCTGTCTTCTCGGCTGCTAGTGATAGGTGGCCGTTGAGATCCCGCATGTTGTTCCATATTACCGTCCTGAACCCATCGATTCCATATTCTGCAAACAGTCATTGGATTTCTCCGACGTGAGCAGCAATACTGCGATAAGATAAACCGCAATCCCGGTACGCTACAATTCGACCTTTATCAAAGTCAGAGACGTGCTGGTACGCATTTCTCCTTCTTACACGAGGCATCACAACAACTTTTCTCCAGGCAACAACGTTCAAATGCAATTTGTGTATGAAGAACCGGCTGAACAATTTCCTCATTTAAACGCAATGTAGGTGTCGCTACTAGCTCCTGCTTCGTCTCAATGCGCTGAGAAGCTAATGATTTGCATATCACAGCACCTTCTTCCTTTCGTATAAATTTCACGTCTGTAGCATGTCGCCTTCTTGGTGTAGCAATTTTAATGGCCAGTAGTGTATTAAGTTATTTGGTAACCTTTTGACTTGCGATAATCCCATTTCTAGCTACCCAGTTATCTGTTTAGACAAACGAAGTAACCAGTTTCTCGTAGCTATAAGCAACGCAAGAGTTTAACAAGAATGTTAAAGCCTAATTGCCATTTGATCAATATAATGAAAAGCATTTAAATTTACTTCATTCAAACCATCGTCATATTTCTATATAATTTTCTTTGACTAATAATTAAGTTTCTTATTTTTAATAAACCTCTAAAATACTGTTTCTTTCACTTTAAATAATTCTTAACTATTATCAATATTCCATCCTTTTGAAAAAAATGATTAGGAATCTGTTTGAAGCTTAAATTTTGAAGGCTAATGAAATACATTAAAAGGAAATGACATTTCATTTTGATTCAAAATATGAGTGACTTTACATAGAAAGAATTAAGAACACATGTTGCTGTTCTCGTGTGCCAGCTAGGCTGGGAAATTGGGGTGCGCTGCTTCACTTTTCCAACTGAACCGTATTTGGTGTGGAGTCCGACTTCTTCAGTACACACACATGCCATAGGGACCCATTTATAGGGTAGGCAACCATTCACACACAAGAAAAGGACAAAGACAGGATAGAGAGAGAAAAAGTACATCTATGCCTGCACCGGAATTCGAACCCAGGACCTCCCTATCCGAAGTCAGGCACGCTGGCCACTGGACAAGTTGGCCGACAACTACAAATGGAAATTAGAATAGAAAACGACGTAGACATCCAGATCTCACCTTGGCAAATGGTGACACGATATTGTTACAAATCCACTGATTGTTGCGTTGTTTTTGGAAATATATTTGAATTGAAAGAGGAATATCACTGTAAAAAAGAATGAGTTTAACGTCTTGCTTCCAATGTAGGAGATACTCCCTAGATATATAAGCATCTGTAGTTTGAAATCGTGTATGGCAGTCTGTTAGTGATGTTTAATTATGTTCTTACTCGATTATAAGGTGGGTTTCAGTGTTTGCAGAAACAGACAATTAGAGCTGAGGAATTAAATATTGCTTAGAAGGCCTACTTTTTTTCACGAATATTTTGTAACCGTCATATTTGTCATTTCATATAATTGTGAAATTTAGTTAATTTTTCATTCGTCTTAATATTGTCAACTTTGTAATAATAAAACAATTTGTATACAATGTTGCAACCACTTCAACGGGAAAGGATTAGTCATCATTTTTGTAATTATTTCATCCTAAAGCCCATTAATTTAGAATTTTTAATTACGTATCATTTTAAAGAATTTTAACAATGAAGGCTCCCTGCGATCTTATTGAATACCGAGTTTTCAGGGAATATTTTTACTGAGACTCAGGATACAGACACATTAAATTTCATTTCATTTCTTTTCTTTGACAAATCTTTCTTATTAGTTTGAATTAAATAGAAAATATTTGGAACATTTCTTTCCTTAAAATCATATCTAAAGAATAACACCAAAAGCTAAGAAAAAAATCGATAGATTTGTTACATAACTGGAAAATTATTTTTAATCATCGATAGAAGAATTTGATTTATGGTTCAAAAGACTTTGATCTCCAATGACCCATAATCTTCTATTTTTGTCTTTAGTTAATTAAATTATGTTTACTTATATTTGATTATTGTTTTGATATCTTAAAATAATGCTGAATTTAACATTCACATAATTATTTAAATAAGAAAATTCCTGGGAATTATCAATTACTTTTTCAGATTGAAGAAAAGAACGAATGAATAAAATTATTAATGTAATTCGAATCATACTATTTTTTCTATTTAGATTCTTCAACTAATTAAATGTTATCAGCTTGCTGTATGGCTTTAATGGCAGGAGAAATTTAACCATACGTTTAAAACTTTCAAAAGCACTAAATATTTAAGAATAAAAATTCAGAAGTTATAGCTATAATATTTCAAACCCCTTAATCATTTCCTAGAAAAGTTTAGACTGCAATTTTATTTATTAAATTTTGTGACCAATTTTTCACTATTTATTTTACATTTATATTATTTTCTTTTATTGATACATAAGACTCACTCACATTTCTTCTCGGAAATTATTTGACTATGACCTTCAAATATAGCCTTCTGATTCAAGTCAATGACTTGAGTTTCAATGTTTAATTATAATCAAAGAGTTGAAATGCCTGAGGGGGAAAGCATTGAGTATAACTGCATCAAGAAGGCCAAATTCGTTGAATTATTCTCATTAATCAATAATTTTAGATGATGAATGAAAATATAGTTGAGTTTAAAAGCTGTGTATACTCTTCCAGGAAAATACTCAGTAGTACACAGTATATCATGTCTGTGTAACTATTGAGTAAAGTAGAAGTCAAGCAGCAAACTTTGTCAAAAAAAAAAATTCAAAGCTCAACATTTTGCATTAGTTGATATAAAGAATTTAATTATTTGTATACTGTGAGAAAATTAATACAGAAAAATTATCTGTTATTTGTAAATATATATATATATATATATATATATATATATATATATAATGCATATTAAATATAATTGTTAATAAAATATTATGTTTTAAAATATATCAAAAATATAGAATTCTCATCAGAATTGGAAATTTTAGTCATTTTATAGCATGATTCGCTTCTTGCTTTCTCATATATTTAGTAAAAGTTTAAATTTAGGGATTGTGAGGATCTCAGCAAAACCCTAATTTTTCTTCGTAAACTCTTCGCGAAGGAAATTACAATTGTAGTTAGGATGTCCCTTTATTATAAAGTTCATGCTCATGACAGTTGCCTTTTGTTAAATGTCTGATTATTCAAAATATACGAAACTTTTTCAATAGTTATCCGGAACTTTTTGTGTCGATTGTTAAGTACCAATAAATTAAAAGGAACCCAAACACAGTGTGAAATTTCTACCACTAGATTTAGTAGGGAGATCTCGTAGATGCCGTTATTCCCGAGATTTGAACAGGAGAAATTTGAAGCCGCTAAGTTCAGAACACTTTTGCGAGCAGTTCTTGCAGTTTTAGTTATATTTTTAAGAAATTTAAAAAAATCTGAATAAGTTTTTTTTTTAAATTTGAGCAGACTTCTTAGTGGGATATTACCTAAGAATCAATTTTTTAAACAATAAACTATAGTTAATGTTACGAATAAGTAAACCTTTCCATTAATTGATTTCGTCAAGTTAAAAAGAAACTATACAAAGTATTTATATATTTATATCCAGGATTGTGACTACGATTCAAGAAATGTGAATTAATTATACTGAATTGTAGGTGTTAGCACTTTTACAATTATCTTTTTATAATATAATTATTCATTACTCTTAACTTCTTTTATATAGACCAGATGAAAACTCAGAAGGGTAATACTTTTATTAAGATAACATTTTGCTTTTTTTTTCTAGCATTAAATTCTTACAATCAAGTTTCTCATAAGCTCGAATTTAAAACGAATTGAAAACTGTAAATATGATTCTTCTTATGCATGTATTTAAGTTAGAAAGAGGTTCATTATCTTGACTTAAATATATGTTAATAAGAAATAATTTTGTCATTTATACAATTTTTACTTTAAAAATAATGAAAAATTTGCATTTGACAATTTGTCTCTATTTGGAGAGAGAATGAAAAGACCAAAATATTAATTAATGATTTTGTATAATACAATATTTTCTCACTAAGATTAAAAATTATTTAGAAATAAAGATATATGTTTTAATTAAGTATATTAGAAACAGAGTTATAAAATAATATTGTTATCGAAATATAGAAATTTAAATTCCAAATGGTTGATGGTAATTCGAAACCTGGTATGAAAGTTATTTTTAAATTTAATTAACTAAGTTGTGGATTGTTAAAAAACTATTTCGAATATTTTTTAAATTTTCTACTATTGTTAACATACAGCTACCGTTTTTAAGCACAAATATATTTATTAATTTGATGCTCTTTGATATTATATTAAAATTTCTTATATGGATTTCATTTATGGATCTTTTTTTCACTTTTGTTTTACTAATTGGTTTGTTTTTAATTCCTTTCTAGCACCACTAGATTTCTCACTTTAGCCTGCTTAAATTTGCTTTGATTAATTGTAAATTTTGAAAATTGATGTATCATTAAGTAATTAATGATACATCAATGAATAAGTTATCATTAAGATTTCATGAATAATTTTCTGAATTGTTCACATTGTTCACTAAGAAAAAGAAGAAACATACTCTTAAAAGATTATTTAAAATTTTAACTTTCATATTATATTGATATTTTATTACGCTATATTTTTATTCTTTAATATTTTTCAATTATTTCAATATTATTTTAGAAAAAGAAAAAACATCACTAGAATATCTGCATATTAATTAGCCTAATTTGAAATTCCTGTTATCTTAAATAAACTGCAGTATGAATTTTAATTTAATATTTTCTCTGTAACACATTTTAAATCCATAATATCAATTAATAATATAATTTCTTGATATTATACACGTTTACACTTAACTAGAGTCATTATTATGTTGGGAAGATAATATTATTTTTTAAATCTAAAAATAAGTACATAATACTATAAGTTACAAGCTAAGAATAAATACGTTTAGTTTTTTAGGATTATTTCAACGAAAATTAAAATAATAATCATAATTGCGTAAATTATACAAAGATAAAAACAACGTAAGGATTTATTGGTTACATTTAAATTGAAATAGCAATCTCAAAATAGAAGTCTAAGCATATTTTTTTAAATGAATTACAATGACGAATCTTCAGAAACTAACGCGGGAGGTTTGCGTTTTGATGATATCCTTTTAATTCTCTTCGCTGTTTAGTGAAGTTCCGCTGCCAAATTTGATATAGCTTAAAGTATTTGCATATGGGCTGTTAGATAATATCTTTCTCTGCACACACCTTCAGAAGAACTATCTTGTTACTCTTTTTATTATTTCAAGGATTGTATTCTCTTCTTGTATTCTCTTCGCTGTCTAGTGAAGTTCCGCTGCCAAATTTGATATAGCTTAAAGTATTTGCATATGGGCTGTTAGATAATATCTTTCTCTGCACACACCTTCAGAAGAACTATCTTGTTACTCTTTTTATTATTTCAAGGATTGTATTCTCTTCTCTTCTCTTCTTGTATTCTCTTCGCTGTCTAGTGAAGTTCCGCTGCCAAATTTGATATAGCTTAAAGTATTTGCATATGGGCTGTTAGATAATATCTTTCTCTGCACACACCTTCAGAAGAACTATCTTGTTACTCTTTTTATTATTTCAAGGATTGTATTCTCTTCTCTTCTCTTCTTGTATTCTCTTCGCTGTCTAGTGAAGTTCCGCTGCCAAATTTGATATAGCTTAAAGTATTTGCATATGGGCTGTTAGATAATATCTTTCTCTGCACACACCTTCAGAAGAACTATCTTGTTACTCTTTTTATTATTTCAAGGATTGTATTCTCTTCTCTTCTCTTCTTGTGTTCTCTTCGCTGTCTAGTGAAGTTCCGCTGCCAAATTTGATATAGCTTAAAGTATTTGCATATGGGCTGTTAGATAATATCTTTCTCTGCACACACCTTCAGAAGAACTATCTTGTTACTCTTTTTATTATTTCAAGGATTGTATTCTCTTCTCTTCTCTTCTTGTATTCTCTTCGCTGTCTAGTGAAGTTCCGCTGCCAAATTTGATATAGCTTAAAGTATTTGCATATGGGCTGTTAGATAATATCTTTCTCTGCACACACCTTCAGAAGAACTATCTTGTTACTCTTTTTATTATTTCAAGGATTGTATTCTCTTCTCTTCTCTTCTTGTGTTCTCTTCGCTGTCTAGTGAAGTTCCGCTGCCAAATTTGATATAGCTTAAAGTATTTGCATATGGGCTGTTAGATAATATCTTTCTCTGCACACACCTTCAGAAGAACTATCTTGTTACTCTTTTCATGATTTCCAAGGATTGTATTTCAGACTAGTTCACAAAAATTAAGTCAGGGATCTATCTGTCTTATCAAAGGCATCCATCTTTCATGCAGTTACATAATTAGCAACGTATGGAATTGTTTAAAGTAGTTTTAAACATATCCAGTAATGTTGTAAAGGAATATATGTCAGCAAGATGCATCTTGAAAACGTCCAACGATGTTAAATAATATTAAGGTTAAAAAAAAATATGGGCCATTACATTTGTATTGCAATTCCCTCTTCAAGAAATTAGTGGCATATGAACAGTATAAATACAAAAATTATGAGCCCTCTAAAGTAACAACAAATGCGACAGGATTCTGTTGAAAAATATAGTTTTGTGAGACGCCTTTTTTTTATGCAATGAAGGCTTTTAATGGTAACATATATGAATCAGTAGCTAAGTAAATATACTCTTCCCTTTAAAAGAAAATGTACATTAAAGAAAATATCCTGAATGGATATTTCTTTCTCTCTTGCTGAATAGAAGATCATGAAAGTTTACATCTCTCCATAAATATTTCGAGAATTTACATGGGAAAAAAAGCAGGACTAACCACTGAATGATATATCTTAAGTATTTTCATGATTGTTAACATTACCACGTGGTTAGCAGAAGAACACGCTTTTATGACTAGACGCTAACGGAATCACAGTAACGGCCTTTATTATTGTTATTCTTATTCAACCTTTTACTTTTTGTAAGAGTTCATACTGTTATTCTTATAGAGGAAATAAGTCTTAATTTAAAATAAATAAATAAAATTGTAGTCCTTCTACAAAGTATAAAAAGTATCAGATCCGTAAATATCATTCTTTGAAGAAATGATAGCTCTTAATATAATTCTAATTTATTTTCAGGAAAATGAACCAATCATTAGGAAGCGAAGCAAATGGCTTTCATTCAACCATCTTTTAATGTCAGCTTAAACTTGGCCTGCTCCTAGTCGACCGATTATTCGATAATATAATTCTGTGAAAACCATCCTGATAAGCACTTTACAAACTGTTTCAAATATCCCCATTCAATAAATTCTTTTATAAATAACTTGTACTAAGCAGTATTTTATATTCATAAAGCAGCTATTCTTGTGCAAGTCAGTCGATGCAGTAGTTTTCCGTCATCTGTAACGTATTCAAGTAACGAGCCACATCTAATCGATTGAAAGAGTTTATTACATAGCGTTTGGAAATCAGTACAGTTTTTTCTTAGAAAGTTGATTTTGAACATATTTGACTTAAACTGAAAATGTCTTTAAAATAAGTATTATAAATACTTACCTTTTCTTTCCAATTCATAATCTTCCTTATTCTTTTTCATGTTGTAATTCGATGTATAGCTCTCCTTTGCCCAGAGCACATCCAAACATCAAAGAAATATTTAGAATATTTATTGTGATTTTTCAGTTCATTACCCAGGATTTGGAAACCAACATAGTTTATTTACATGATTGATTGTAAAATATATGTGCTTTAAACTGCAGTCAACACATCTATTAAAATAATGAAAACTTGTTTTCTTTCTAATCTTTACAAACTAAATAAACTTCTTATTCAAGACATATCTGTAAATATGTGTTTATAATTTAACTACTTTAAGTTGACCTAATTTGTAACATTCTTTTGGATTATTTTGATGACAGTAATTAAATGAATGGCTTTGTTCAAAACTTGTTGTCATATTATAAAATTCTGCTTGAACTTATAATGAGCGAGATACTTTACAAGTATAATGCAATGCAAATAACACACACACACACACACACACACACACACACACACACACACACACACACACACACACACACACACACATATATATATATATATATATATATATAGAAAAATATTTGAGGTAAATCTTATATTTACACAAAAATTAGATTTGGTAAAATTATTGTGGTTTTTTAATAAACTTCGAAAATAATTATATTAAATAGAAACTATTTAATAATAATGATTAGGGAAATTATTTCAGTGAAATATTCTATGTAAAGTATTTTAATGAAATAAGGAGTAATAAATACAAGATTTAATTTTTAGCTAACACATAAATGTATCCTGATGCGAAAAATATAAGGTGAAAATGACTCATATAAAATTCCTTCCTTTTTTATTTTATTTTAATCTATTATGTGATAAAAGTGATGGAACTCCTATTGATGATAATACAGCATGAAATAAATCTCTTGATAATACTTGAGCAAAAAAATTGTCTGCCTCTTCTCTCCCTCAGTAGAGCGTTTATTAAAAAAACATTTTATACGATGCTCATTTAAATTTCCCAGCAACCTCCATTCTTCCTATTGATAATAAAGGTAAAACGATCACCCAACTCTCTAATTATAGCTTGAAAACAGTTCTTTATGGTTTCCGATCATTATTTCACAAGGACTTTTTTAATAATTGGGCATATCTTCTTTTGAGAAATTTGAAGGAGGTGTTGTCATGGCATTGAATAACATTCTCAAAGTTATTTATTTATTTAAACCAAAAGGACGTAGAAGTCTCTCAATGTCTTATTTTTTTTATTATAATAAAGAAAATTTTTTTACTTTCTACGCATAGTTGCATTGCACAGTAAGGTTCACCAAATCAAGAAAGAAGCGTTTTCTCTTCATACTTCTCTAGTGCAAAAGAAGGTGGGACTAACCTACTTAAAGTGTCTTTATAAGAATTTGTTTGGTCCAATTTTCACTCATAGAACAAGTTCGATTTTCATTCATCAGAAGTAAATCAAGAGAATCCAGCTTCTCTGTGGGATTTATTGGGAAACAAGCTGAAAGTAAGTAAAATTTCCATGTATTAATTAATTTTATAATATTTCACTAGGAACAAATTTTTAAAAATCGGCTTGCATTAGAAGAGAATAGGAATTACTTTTAGTATATTTATTTTCGAGACATTACATTTCAATTTGTGCATTTTTTAAATCGATTTTGCTATATGAAATTAGTTATTATGTTGATAAGATTTTTAATTTATTTGGAAAGAGATAAATTAAAAAATAATTTTTGCCTTAATTTTTGCTGAAGTTTAACAAATTTGAAATAATTTTGTTGTTTTCGTGATTTTTTCTATGAACAATATTTTTTCCAGTATTATCTGAATTATTTTATCACTATCGATTAAAACATTATTGAACGCTACTAATGCTTAATCACATCAAAAAATATTAAATGGAAGTGGCATAGAAGTATACATTAAACTATTATTAAATATTTAGAAGAAGCAAAAAGATTTATTTCATTTTATAAATATCGATAAAATTATTGTTAAAGATTTTAAATAATATCATTTCATTTAAACTTAAGAATTTTTCAATGGATCGATAAAGCTAAAAAAAACAAAAGTAAATATTAAACGTTATCATTTATTGTAATATTTCCTTTGTCAGTGCACGATCAATAATAAAAAATCAATATATGATCTTTAATGATATTTTGATTAATTTCATAAAATTTAAAATTACTGGGTGTATACAAAAGTTTCCTTAAAATGTTTGGACTAAACATAAAAATTACCCTAAAAATATTTATATTTAAGAATATTATTTGGAACATATTTTAGAAATATTTAATTTAACTCAATGCTTTAGTTTTATATCTTCATTTCTTAAAAATAAACACATTGTATTTTTACAACTTATTGTATAGAAGTTGATATAAAAAAATTACCATATTAAAAGCTATCTCTTGTCAGGATAGGAAACAAACAATAATGAATGATTTCGAAATTTAAATGATTTCAACTCAAAATTTAATCAAAGACGCAAGATTATTCAAAAAGTCATTTACACTAACTTTAATATATTGACACAAATGTCACTAGTTTATGCTCATAATCTCTGAAACGGTCATTTTCCTATTAAACGCTTGTACTTTTTATGTGAAAGAAACTGTAAATTAGTCAACGAATGAAAGTTGATTGACGTATATTGGTCCATTGCTCTAATGCCCGTAATGTTTCTAACGTTTGGTGAATAACTCATTATTTTCATTTTCAATAAGTAAATGAACTCATCAAGCTTTTATTTTTTATAAAAGTAGTCATAATTCATTGAAAGTTTCACTTGATAGAACATAGATCAATCTCTTAAGATAACAGTAATACCATATTTTGTTCTCTTTCTAGTACAGATATGAAGTATATAATTAGAAGAAGAAATTTATATAAACAAACCAAACCTTGTGTATGATTTTATGAATGTTAAATAGAAATGCTTTTAACTCTTATTCCATTACTCTTGCTAATGAAACAATCCTTGATACGGAGACCATCTTAACAGAAACGTCATTTCAAAGAGAAAGGAAATAATAATATTTTTCAAGATTCAACATTTTCATTCAATGCCTCAATGGGAGTTCTGTTGGATCAGCGGAATCCAGTTGCATGATGAAGGGACTTATTATTTTAAATAAACATTATAGACTTAAAAGAAAAAAAAGGGTTATTTAGAAATATAAATTAATTATAGTGTAGTTGAAAAAAATCTTTTCAAAGATATTTTAGATTACATATACGAAAATAGAGTTTACGGATTTTTATATGTAGCTTACATTTTTGATATTTATAAATGACCGAATCTACATTTAGATAACTGTGGGTAATTTTATATAATATATATTTTTACCAATGGAAACTAGACTGAAATTTTACAGTTGCCTCAAAAGAGTAACCTAAGTTATGCATCATTTCTTTATTTTTAGAGAGTTCAAATGTTACAGTCATAAATTCTGCTGCTTTTTCCCTGAACATTTCCTGCATTTTGCACGTGTTCCATAACTTGTTTTGTCTTTGACACTTTGAAGGTTATTTAGGTACAAACTCATATTCCGACAAAATCTCTTTTCATGCGTGGAAAGCAAGTGAAATTCGTGATTGTAAGTGCAATCACGTAGGCCATGTGATGAATGAAGAGCTCTTAGAATTGATTGGTTGTTCTAAAATGCTTTTCTGAAAATTTAATGATACATAGAATAGCTGTGACTGCATTTTTTATTTTTGAATTTTTTATCAAAGTGATTTATAATCCTTTTCCTTTCATACTTAATGCAATTGAGTAGAAGACTTATTAGTATAAGCAATTATATATTCCTGGTACTGTGTGTTACTGAGCAATTTAATTAATAAGGTTTCCGATTCTTATATTTATGATGTTTACTTTTTATTTTGCTGTTACCGTTTTTAATTTCTTTTTAAGGCCTTTATCTGCTTCCGTCTGAAGAAAACTTCTTTCTGTGAATTGGCGATCAAATTATAATATAATAAACGTTGAAACATAATATGTAGGAAATAAATATTAAAAAAAATGAAGTATTATTGAAACTAAACCAATCACTTGTGATTAAACAAAATTTAAAGTTATTATATTCTAAAGATACTATTGTTTTATATGTTGGTACTATTGTTTTATATGTTGGTACTATTGTTTTATATGTTGGTACTATTGTTTTATATGTTGGTTAATACATTTTTCTGAAGCTTATTTTTTATTATCTTATATAAATATTTCTATGATGCATCGCACTGACGTATTGTAAAAATAGCCTTATGTAAATTTACATAATTTAATTATTTTATGTCTTCAGGAAAATATGCATAATTAATTAAACTATACAAATTTGTATAATACTACGGAAACCATTTTTCACTATTTGTTTCTTTGTGTTAACTATATTTGAATTAATAATTTAATTAATTTCTGAGAATATTCATGAAAAATATTTTACAGTTTTATACTCAACATTCAACTCAATCAAATTTAGGATGTGGTATTTTTTGCTGATAATGCTTTATTATTATTTTTCTCACACCTGTGAATACACGCTATACAGAAAATTTATAATACTAATTTGTTATGAGAGCATTTTATGAATTATTTAAGAAGTACCAGCGCTTTATAAGTTAAGTAGAAAGATGGTACTTTCTTAAGGAGTGTTTCTTCCTTAATTATGATTAGAATAATTCATGAGTTGAATGAGTATGACACAGAAGAGTTGATAATTAATGATTATAAAAAATGGCATAGTTTATTTTCAAAAAATAAAACTATGGTACCTCTTTGAGCATGATAACAATCTAGCATTCTTTAACTACATTTGTATGTTCATATGAATATAATCGTAGAATTTTCATTGCTTTATAAGCCTTTATTGATTATTAGGTATTTTAAAGAATTCACACAAACCTTGTTAATCTATTATCAAAATATCTTATGATAAACTTATTCTGATGTGCTACTAGATCTAGAGGTTTGTATTTGCTTCGTTGCATAATAGTTTTTATATAAATTTTGACTCAGATATTTTATAAAAAGTTTATAAGCTATTATCAATTATTTATTTATTAAGAATCATTGTTATAATTAGTTATTAATTACATAAAAATCATTCGAGTTACTGAGTCTTGGTACTTTATTTTGATTAGTAGTTCATGTAATCAATAGTTTGTTAATTTAATGTTGGATACAATCTTTATGTTTAATTATAAAAATCTAATTTTCATAATATATGGATATCGTTTATTTTTAATCTTTAACTATTTATCTGATCTAAAATACTAGATAAAAATGTGTTAGTGTAATTCGAATGAACTTTACTAATAAAAATTGCGATAAAACACCAAATTTGGTTTAAATGAAATGCATTTTAAATAGCTGCCTTTTAGACACATGATAAATTTAAATTTTGAATTATTTGAAATTATCTTTTCAGAAATTTAAATTTTGACAATTCACACTTCTAATGTTAATCTCGTAAGGGAAGTCTCTAATGCAGGTTAAATAAAAGTAGAATCCTTATACATTGAGCACTCTTCGCGATCTAAGGTTGCTGCGTCAGGAGAAAGTTGAAAACAAGAGGCTAATTTTTAAAACGCTCTTCTGAAATCGAGGCGCAAGGCTAATTATTTAGTGTTTTCTCTAAAGCTTAGAGAAATTTTTTTTACTTCAATAAAATTGAATTTAAAAGAAAGGATTTCTATATATATAGTTCTATCTATGTTTAAGCTTGATCTCGTTACAATATTTTCATATCAATTATAGTGGTTGTATTTAGTGAAATAAGTGATAACCTCATATAATGGGTGCAACTATGTTGACAAACAGCTAAGTACGGATCAAAGTTCGAATAGAAGAAAATGGATGGAAATGGGATGTGTTAAACATAACGATGTATTTATGACCAGAACTAAATATTCAAACATTTTTACCCAAGAGTAATTAAATTGATAGCAATTTTGTAAAATAATAATAAAACATTTTTTGTCAAGATTTTTAGTTACAGAATAAGATGACAAGTAACTAAATTAGTTTTTAAGCAAAAAGGGTACGAAGAAGTAAATAACGTTTTTCAATTTCATGCTCGGTAAAAAGTGGCCTTTACTTTAATTTTATAGATGTTGACAGGAATAAGAAATGATATACATATATAATGATATAGACTTTCTTTGTGTTGTGGGGTTTTGTGGATTCGGTTTTAGGTATTTTGTACAGCAAAATCAAATGTTTCGCAATCACTTTCCTTTTAAATAAAATTTTTTAATTATTATTACATCTCTCAAAATGGTACTACATTTATATCAATAAAAGTTATATTATTTATTGAACCGCTTAGCTAATTTCGATAATTATTCACCACTTTAATCAATATAATGATAATGTTTATTGATGAACATGCTTTGAAGAAACGTGTATAGCCTAACTGCATTATCTGGTACATCAGTTAGTGGGTTGCATTTACATGTAGTATGAAAGGAATCTCGGAAAACTTTCCGGCAATAATTTTAGTACATGTACTAGTGAAAAATCGTCCATTTTCCTTTGTTCAAGAATATTGCAAATTGAATACCAAACCACTTTTGATTCTAAAGAAATCTGCACCTCCAATACGTGATGAGAAGAACTTTAATATCTAAATAAAAAAAAACCAAACACCTTAGTTTATAAGGTTAACATTTTATAAAAGAATAAGATGATTTGTAAGAGGAAGTTTTGTGATTTCAAAAAGGAGAGGACGCAAAGGCAGTGTTTCTCCGATTATTATCTGAACGTGTAAGAAACATTGCTTCCTAATATAATGAAGAAAAACATTGCTGGATTTTCTTACAGTATCTCTCCTTTCATCTCTCTTAAATCCAAGAACATTTCTTTTACACTTTTCACTTATTTTTACAACGAATTCTTCGGTTCTTCCTCCAGAGATCTAACTTCTAACGGAAAACATAAAGTGTTTTGTATCTTGATACGTATCAAATAGTAAGACAAAAACAATTTCTCGTTGAAAATCATCTTTGACTCTCATAGAATATCCCTGTATCTCAACTTCAAAATAATCTAAGAAAAATCCAAGATTAATTTTCTCGTTTAAGACTTAACACGACACATTCTTATTTTCTTTATAATCTCCTCAGAAATTTAACGCGTAATCGGTTACATAAAGTGTTTTGCACCTTGTCGAGTCACACGACAAAAGCAATTTACTTAGATACTTCTGCGGTTGTTGCAGACAATATAAGAAAATAATTTCCCGTGTTTGAATTGACCCGTATCCTAGGTGAACTGAAGCGGAACGCATCTGAGCTCGTTGAGCAGCCTGTGTTAAGATCAGTTTTTATTTCGTGCTGATGCAACTAAACAGAGAAGAGATGATTGTCATTTGGAATTGATTCCATGCTTCTGAGTAATAAAGAAGATACTGGCCTTCCTTTCACATGTAAATTAAACAGTAACCATTCCTCTCTTGTTGACTGGTTCCAGTCGAAAAAGTTTTTTTCCATCCCTCTTCCCAGTGTTTTGGACAGTAAAAAGGCATTGTGAACTATTTATTTTATTTGGGTTTAGTTTTAAACTTCATGCATATTCTTCTTACAATTTTATTATTTGAAAAAGACACATGTTTATGTTATTTGAAAAAGGAATAATTTTATTTGAAAATGAAATAATATAATGAAACATTAAACCGAAAGATTAATTTATTTTAGCAGTTAAAAAAAATTAAAATTGAAACATATATTACCCTTAACTAAATGAAATGTTTTTTAGAATTTATTGAATTCAATTACAATTTCTATTTTTGTAATATCTTATTTTATAATAATTTGAATCAAAAAATTATCAAAAAAAATTCAAACATTTGGATTCTATATATTTATGGAAGCAACATTGAGACACTTGAGTGAAGTTTTTAAGGAGGAGGGGACATCTTCTACAAATTTAATCTTTAATATTTGTAAAGTTAATGGAATTATTGTAAAAGATATTTGAACTTTTTGTTTACGTATTGATGGTTTTTTTCATTTTAAATTAGTTTCTAAGGTTTCTCATACATATAAAATTTCGTTCTCTTGTTTGTTCCAAGCATTTACAGCAAAATGAAATTTTTTTTCTCCAAGAGTACTAGACATATATATTGTGAAGAATAAATCTAATTTTAATTTTGATTACCCCACAAAAATTTTGCATAAATAAAACCAAACCATAGTTTTTTTTTTCATTTAAATTCTTTTAGTGCCATTAATTTTTTATAAATTTTATGGAAGATATCCATTGTTCCATTGTGTCGTAATTTTAAAGAACTTTATTTTATATCTTGAGATTAAGCGGTATAAATTTAAAAAAAAAACATTTAATATAATCTATTAAATATCTCATTTTAAGTAGCAACAAATTTGAGAGAAAATCCATATTTCTCTTTCAACTAACTAAATAAACCTAACTTCTTATTAGGTATATCGTATTATAAGTTCCAGTGAGTACTTAAAGAAAAACAAAGTAAAAGTTATTCATTCATAACACACAATGATGTTTGCTAACGTGAAAAAATAGCCTTAATGATCACGCTAACATAAACTCTTCATTTTTGTTTTAATTTTTTTTAAAAAATAGTTATCTGGTCTAAATTAATAAAATCATCGACCTACAATCAAGAGTTAAAAAATAATACTTGTTTAACAAAAGATTACATAAATAATCCTTTTAGATACTGAAATAAATGTTGACATGTGTAAGGGCTTAAGAAACTGAGAAGGAAATTTATACGAACTTAATGGATGGGACTTTACTTACACTTTTTGAATAATTTATGTTTAAGGAAATTTATATTAACATATATATTACTAATAGAAATTATCTCTTTTCAAAACGAATTATCTTATATAAACGGTTGTATGGAATTGAAAAGTTAAAGATGAACAAAATTAACTTCCATTCTTACAGAGATTGGAAGAAGTACATAAATCTTCAATTATTTCACAACATTATATATATATATATATATATATATATATATATATATATATATATATATATATATATATATATATATATATATATATATATATATATATATATAACAGTACATACCGTTGCGTGATTTGATAGCTTACAAAAATCCCAATTTTTCACCCATAAACAACAATTCGAGAAATGTGATCATAGTTCCAAGGAGCGATGAACTGAATTCATGTCAACGGTTAATTATGAACATCTCCCTTGTTTACATTATTTTTCATAAGAACAAAAACTTTACGAAAAAGAAATGGAATTCAGGTTTCAGTAATTCTCATGAGTGAATTCCAATTGTATGAAAGATTTGGAATGAGTGCGCCCTTTGTCAGAAAAATACCAGTTCAAGTTGCTAATAAACCAACTCAGCAAGTTTCGTTAATGATATTTAGTTCCATCCTACAAAACATGCTTCACCTTTTTGGGATGATGGATAAGCACAAGTTGATCTTATGCGCTGAATTTCTAACGTTTATTGCACCAAAGTATTTTTCTTTGCAGAAAACAGGACATTTTTCGATTTAGTTTAGAATTTTATCCAGAAAAGAATGGATGTTGTTGAAAAAACTTAAAACAGTAAGAAGCACTGTTAAAATTTTTAATTCAAATTAATATATATTCTAAATTATTCAAGGTTTGATGTCAAAGATTTTTGATTATTACATAAGAGTGGATGTTTTAAAAAAGGAATTTCTCTGTTTATTACGAAAATTGAACTGAATTACAGTAATACTTAATTTTTTGTAACTATGATTATATCAGTCATTGATAAATTAGAGTGTAAGACTTATGGATTTGAAAGTAGGGAATATGTAATTCTTAACCATAGAATTTAAATAGTTATTATTTTTGGGAAAAGAAGTTATCACGTAACTTTGCAATGAAGCTTTTATTGATTAATATATAAAGGAAGATTAAATATATCTTTTACTTTAGATAACATATTATTCAGAAAAGTTTAACTGATTTAAAGAAAGTGCTCTTTAATTATAGCGAATGTTTCTTTTGTTTGATTCAGTTGTTAAGCCCATGGTGCAACTATGGTTGCGCCACTAATATGACTCTTCTCCAGTTTTAAACTAGCAATTAAAACATTTCTTCATATGAATGGTAATAAAATAGATTTAATAACCCTCTTTTGTTATATTTTCGTAATGCAGGTTTTTTCTTCCATACCTTCAGTATTTTATTCAACCATTATCTTTTCTTAAAAGAGTATATAGAATGTGGTACCACGCACATTTTACCAAAGAAATTAACAATCTTTCAGCACGCGTAAACTCTGGATAAAATACAAATTTGACATCACATTTGAGACCGGCCAACTTGTCTAGTGGTCAGCGTGCCTGACTACGATTAGGAAGGTCGTGGGTTCGAATCCCGGTTCAGGCATGGATGTACATTCTCTCTCTATCCTGTCTTTGTCCTTTCCTTGTGTGAATGGTTGCTTACCCTATAAACGGGTTCCTATGGCATGTGTGTGTACTGAAGAAGTACACCAAATACGGTTCAGTTGGAAAAGTGGAGCGGCGAACCCCACATTGTCAGCCTGGCTGGCACGCGAGAAAGTAACACCATCACATTTGAGAAAGCTGGTATATATATGCCAGATTTCTCTTTTGAGACTATCCTCATCAGATTTGTCAGATCATTTCTTTAATTGCTAATGGGGGAGAGAAAACTGTTTGAAGCACAATTAATTTTATCATTATACTTTGAGAAAACGTTTGTCTACAGATATGTTGATGTTTCAGATATTTTGTTCGGGTTCAAATTCTTTAGAATGAAATAAAACATTGTTTTTTTTTATATCATTAACTATTTAATAAACTAAAGACCAAATCATTTCATAATCATGTTGAATGTGTTTTATTTTTGCCATCTCAAAATTCGTTGAGCATATATATACAGATTTTTACATTGAAATCAAGACTTAGTGAGGCAGTTTATTAAGCAAATAAATTGCTAGATTTCATTTAAAAGTCAGTGAAATATACGAGATAATGGTATATTTACTCTTGATTTCCGCATATTGTTTTATTTTTTTGATATTTCTTATATTCATGGTTTCCAGATTTTTTTTAAGTAACTCATATTTTTATAAGCAATTATTTAAACACCATTTTCAAGTTCATAAAAATGCAGTTTACAAAAGGTAAATGATTGTTCAGATAAAATCCATCATTAGTTATTATTAGGATGAATATAAACCTTTTCAAATATCTATAATAGTTTTGCAAGCTATGCTCATTAGATTAAAAAAATAATTCTTCAAAAATAATAATATGAAAATGAAACAATTGCATCGAAGAATCTGTCCATTTCTAAGTATCGCCTTTTATAAATGTAATGAAATTCTTTTGATAATGCAGAAGCAGGTCATAGATTCCTGCAACAATCTCTCGCCGTGATTGCTTTCGAATCAGCTGAATTACGCCAGAAATAAACGAGACGATATTTTAATCAATCAGCAGCAATCCTTCCAGCAGCTGTTCGCTATATTAACAAGACCACTATTCTTAAAATAAAAGCGGTGCTCTTGCGAACAATGTTGTCTGCTGTTGACAGAGTGGGGTGGGTCGGGGCTGCTGGGAAGAAAAGTCCACCAGGAATAGGAACGGATTTTCGCTTAAAAACCAGAGAAAGTCGTAGTTTTCTATTGACCTGTAAAAAGACTTCTCTCTTCCGGAGTAGGTTTCAGGGTCACCTTCAACTGGTTTCGTACAAAATTATTCATAGAGAAAGTAGTGCATGCAGGAAAAGAAAAATAGCTCGATCAAAATCGATAAAATCAATTCCGGCTGAAGTTTCTTATTTTCCTTTAGAGAACAATGCTGATCTTTTCTTATAAAAAAATTCCAGATTTGGATTTTCTTATTTAAAGTGAAGTCATTACATAATCGCTTAAAAAAGCATATATGAAATCAAAATATTCGTCTACACTTGATTGAGTTAGAATGTAAGCACTAGAGGGTGTTTCACAATTGGTAAAGGGTGTGGCAATAATTACTTTCCGTATCCTAAAGGTATCGTTAAAAACTTATACAAAAAAACAGTAAGACAAACGTTATAATTCCTGTTGGACTGTCTCATTTCTCAGTTATAGGATTTATGAAACAAATTATTTATTTATTTGAAGAATGGTTTGAATTTTGAATCTAGTACAAGTATGAAGTACTTATTTTTCTAGGAATTCCGTTATTTGCTTTTATCAAATGTGTCGAAAGACATATATCTAAAATTTCTAAATTAAAAAATTAATCTTAAAATTATATAAATTCCCTTACAGTTCCCCTATTAACTGTAAAGAAACATAAGTATCTGAGAATAAATAGGATTATTAGGTTGAAAAGTTGAAGAAAAAACAAAAATTACAAGAATTAAAATGTTCTTAGTTTTAAGAAGCAACCGCTAAATTCTTTAGGGGTTGTTTCTTAAAAATAAATGTTACATTTTTTTTTTGCGATGACTTTTAAGTATCAAATTTACACTTTCACTTTTCATAACTAAAATTTTTGGAATTATATACATTTACATAACGTAAATTATATTTGTGATCTACTTCAAACACTGCCAAATAATTAAAAATATAATTACACATAAAAATTAAAAGTTTGTGCAGTTAATGAATTAAAGCTATTAAATAAATTGAAACCTTGTATCGTGAATTTTTAATTTCTTTTTAAAATCACATAACGCAGTTACCAATGGTGGTAATGTGCTTAATCAAATATTATATTTTAAATATGTACACAAAAATCTTTGCTATTTATATCTTAAAAAATTGCATTATTTTGAAAGTATTTTAGAAAAATATATTAATCCTCTTATTTTTTAACTTACAAAATTTTTTAAATTTTTGAATGGGAGCTTTATTTGCAGAGTTGAAAATTATTAGAACTAAAACATGATTTTGCATAAAGAGCAAAAGCTCCCATAAGTATAAATTCTTCAAAGAGAAATATTTCTGTGCATAAAAAAATTATATTCGATTTAATCCGATGAATGTATAAGAAAAAATTTTGCCCTTGCAGTTTTATATGTTATAAAATAAAAGTACTTATAATTACTTCTAAATGATTTATTCAAATTTATATTTCATTCGTTTTTAGAAAAGAAAGTATCAGAAAACCCTACTCTTCCTAGTCTTTCATTATTGATGAACTTTTTCACTAAGGGTGAAAATAATAGTATATTATGATTCAACGTCAAATTAATTTTTAGAAAAATCCAAATGAGAATATAAAAATGGCACTTAATGCAATTTACCTCTTTAATGTACCTATCCATATAAGATTTTTTTTTTTTTTTTTTTTTTTTTTTTTAAACTGTCTTTGAATGTTTTGCCAATTATTTTTGTGTTTAATGGTAACTTATATGAAATAATTTATAAAGTTAAATAATTAAATTTATAGTTGCATTTGTATGCCTCGGAATTATAATATACGCATAATTTTCTTATTCTTGACATAAAAATTTCGTTTGCCCATGAAGCTTACTTTATATGATTTATAATGTGTATTTAATATAAAAATCAGGATTGTGTGATGTAAGAAAAGTTTGTAGCAAGAATAAATATATAGTGAAATCATCTTGTAATTGGAAATTTTATCAATGAAATAAAGAAAATTCTATGCCTTTCAAACGAAATTAAAAATTTCAATTGACTACTTTATTATGGTATCGTTTGCAAAAGAATAGTGCTTAATGATGGATTACTATGCAATTTTTTCTATAAAGCTATTAATTAAATGAAAAAGCTCTTATTATTTAAAGCAATTTTTTAATTTATAGGCTTTAAATCTTTTTACAAAAGATAAAGTTAATCTGTTGATCTTTCCTTTACTATCTCTCAAAACTATTTTTAGCAACTTTGTATTATCGCTTCCTCGTATTTCAACTGAGCCAAGTGTATGTCAACTGACAATTAATGTACTAAAGAATATTGAATAAATAAGCAAAATAATTTAAAAATTTGAGTTTACTTTTAGTTAAAATTAAGTCACATTATCTCAAATTTCAAATAAACTTCAGATAAATAAAACATTTTAGAATCTATAAAAGTAAATTAAAATACGACACTAATACACTTATCTTTCATTCTCTATTTCAAAAATAAATATAATAATTTGTATTTGCTTCATGAAGTTTCAATAACAATTATAATGAGGACTTGTCATTTTGAAGAAATTAATGTAATATTCTTAATTATTAGTGTGGGAGCTAATTATTCTAGTAAAAGAATCTTGAAAGTATTTTTAAAATTCAATATTGCGGCCTTCATGTTTTTCCAGCAAAATCTAGGTCAGAAATCGATTTGTATTCAAATTTTTCATTTTTTATGCATTAGTCCTTGGTATTCCATTTATCATGTTACATAGGGATTTATTAATAAACTGACAATGCGAGGTTATTAACTTCAGATGTTATCTATAAAGAAGAAAGAAAGAGACCTTGATGTTTACAGAGCTTAAGTCAATTACAACGAGGCGTTAGCCACATTGGAAGTCAAATGACTTTGAGTCATAAACATTTCAGAAATGTATAGCGTCTGATTTTAAACATTTTTTCACTAAGTATAAACTTATAGTAATATCGCAACTATTTAGAGGTTAAACCTTGTAATAAGAAATGGGGCTTGCTTGTTTTCGATGTCCAAGACATTTGAAGGATACACATGCCTTCCAAAAAAATTATTTACTTTATTATCAAACTTTATTTGTAAGAAATATGTTTAGGTAAATAGTTCTTTATTTCTATTTAAGGACATAAGCAATTTTTCGTCCATCATATCATTTCTGTAAATAATTCTGAGATAAGATAGAGTGTTAATGTATTCCCATCATGTTCCAGCGTTTTGTTTATCCTCCAAAGACCATTTCTTACTCGACCTGCTGTATAGTACGTGGATTCAAACTTTTTTGGCATTGGACTCTTATGACTTTCAGTCGACACAGGTAAACTAAACAATTTAAATCGTGCTGATTGGATGATCGGTCCTTCTGACATCATTATGATGGGTTCAGGTGCCGAATGAGTTTTTCATAGATTTCTACTTACTACTGTAAAATAGGCACAATTACAAAGAACAAAACATTAAATTATTCAGTTTACATTAGTGTTAAATTTTAATTATTATTTTGACTTAAACTCCCAGAAATTGGAAAATACGGTACAGGAAGTTTACTCCAAATGTTTTTAATACGTGGCTCTTACAAAAAAGTCTAAAAGCTTTTACTTATTAACCACACCATGGCTCATTATTTACCTTTAAGGTAAAAAAAAATCAGTTAATCTTTTTACCTGTATTGCATACGCATTTTGTAATCAACCTATTAGGATGTACACAAACAACTTTCAGTAAATGCAGTGGTTTCGGTCAAAGAAGTTGTTCAAAATTCGAAACGAGAACTTCACAATTAGTGCAATTTCAGAAGGGCTAAATTTAATTTACACGGAGGATCTAATTACCACGTACAGCGTGATTAATTTTATTTAAAAGAGTAAACTTAAAATGCTGAAAAATATTCCATAAGGAAAAGACTAATTTAGCATAGAAATACTTTCAATTGTCTCCAAAACTCACTTTTATAAAAATGTTGTACAAAAATTATTAAATTTGTTCAAGAATTAAGTGAGCTTACTTTAACGACAGGAATTGGTACTTTAACAAAATTTTTCAAGTGCATTCAAAAGTTTCAAAATTCTAAATCTTCTAAAAATTTTCGGATGGTAACTATTTCTCTATCATATTTCTCAGGCCAATTAAATCCTTTATTAAGCACTAAATTTCAGTAATGAATTTAACTAATTAGGTTAGCAAAAATGATCGTTAACTAATTAGGTTAGCAAAATCATCAACCATTTTGGCATATCTATCATATTTTAATCCACTAGCATTTACTCATTAAGTTAGTGAAAAAATTCAACGCATCATATGGTAGACAATGCTTTGAAGCAAATTAAATTGCACATAAAACAAAAAGTATAATTCTGAAATTGATTTAAAAAACATTACCTATTGTATATATATATATAATCCTTTATCTTCATAAGTAAGTTACATTCCATTACATAACCCATTTTAAGCTAAGTTTTCCCCTAGACATTGATTTAGAATACATAATTTTTAAATTCCGATACGTTATCAATTCTGTAGTGGTTGAAATCGAATCAGTGGAATCAAAGTTACTCGAAAGCAAAACCTCTCTTTCTGAACTGTTCACAACAATGGAATGTAAAAGCTTCTTAGAGTTAAATGTCTGATATAAGTGAGAAACAAAACACAATAACTTTTCACTTTCATAATATTTAATAATTATGCGTTAATATATATTACGAATATCCAATTGTTTCATAATTTAGTTATTGAACACTTTTTAAGGTTAGGGACAGTTAAGATTATAGTCAACAATTCTTTGATTATATTTTCTTTGTAATGAGAACTCAGATTTATGGTAAATTAGTTCTTTCTAATTAGAATTTTTTGAAATTATTACACTTATCTAATTATCACTTGTAGAGTTAAGGTTTTAAAGTGATGTTTATAAAAGCGTATCTCAATAGCTTTAAAATACATACCATAGACCCAATCATTCCAATATTAAAAATATATTCTTAAAAAAACATGTGGTTTTATTTATTATAAAAAATCAAATAAGTCATTAACTCTTATTTACTTAAAAAAAGATAGAATCAAAAACTTGTTTATAACTATATATTACATAATAAAATTAAAATTTATCTAAAACTAATTTTGGTAGAAGCATTTTCAAATTGAACAATACTACTGACGCAGGGTGATTTTGAATAGCCTTTGCACATGGTTGAGCTATTATGTAGATTATTCTATTCAACTCTTCTGGATGCCATTGGATTGGAAAATCACCATAGCCTACTGTTCGTTCTGTTGCTTTTATATCTACAGGTGACATACATAAGGAGCAGCTTTAGCACGGAACGCCAAGCCATTCCTTTACCTTATGACATACAGTTTGTGTGACACATATATGGTCATGTATATCATAAATTAAGCTTTTATAAGACACGCACTTGCAGAAGTAATAATGGCACATTTGTTCTTTTGCATGTGCGAAACTGATTTAAATATATATAATGGCTGGAAAAAATTAATACCACTAAAGAAGAAACACGTTTGTTTTCAACCTAAAATTCATGCTGGTCATAAAACCAGTCATTGCTGTCCCTTACACATGCGATTGCAAATTCCTAAGCTTGATATTTACACCGTTTTATTCTTTAAGCACAAGAAGAAACTCGGTTTCTCACCGAAGTAAGTTTTCTAAGTACCATATTTTTGGAATTCTACGAATTGAACCTTTAAAAAATTATCGCATTCTTTTATTTTATATATGAATTTAAACTATTTTTATGTGTGCAGTTTTATAAACCAATAATTTCAATACTTTTCTTTGAATGTTATATATCTATCTATCTATCGATATATTTATATATATATTACTAATTTTGCTCTTAACATAGTTAAAGTTTTCCTTTGCAAGTTTTGTCGAAGTGTCAAATTCAAAGTTAACACATCATTATTATGATTATTTTTCTAAAAATAGTGTATTAATCTTGAAATTATATTTTATCTGAAATGCACATGATACGTTTTACATATTAAATAATAAAAAGTACAATAATTTTGATGAAGACAAGATAAGTGTGTCAATGGATTTATTTTCCTATTAAAATGCAAATAATGAAGTATAAATAATTTTTAAGATAAAGCAACTTTAATAAGTATATTCTGTGGTATTATTAGAGTACTAAAGAGTTACCCCCCCCCCACAAAAACAATACAGCATTTCATGGTGCTCTTTTTAAGTATGCACCCAATTTTTCCCTATTTATGTGATTATAATTAAATAGTAATATTTTTGATTGATCAATTTTTCCTCGTACATATTAAATGGTCAAAGATAGATTATCGTATACTGTGGTCAAGAATTGGTAAATGGGTCAAAGATAGCATAATATACATACAAAGTTAACAGTTTGAAGCAATTTCAATGATTTGTACTTTTAATTGATCACGTGTATCAAGTTTCTATTGTAACGGTATTCAATAATGTTGCGCATGTTGAAGAAAAATTTTTCTCTTAAATATTCCTGCGTAAACATGACAGCTTGATTGTAAATTTCTAATTTGGAGTATTTTCTTAATGGATTTCATACTCCCCAATGCCGTTGCCGAAGAATCAGAAAATTATTGATAATTACTGTGTTATTTTGGACGATACATTATCAGAAAAATTTGTGATAAGTGTTTCGAAAACTTATAATTAAAAAAATAATCGGATGCGATATGTGATAAAAGCTGCGATATTACAACTATTAAGTTCTCTCTTTAAGCAATTCACCAATTTGTTTAAAACTTTTACGCTAAAGATAATGTGTTATGCTGTTACCAAAATCTCAATTCAAAGATTCAAGGTCTGAAGATCCTATTGATAAAAATATCACTTTAAAAATTCATAATTCAAAGATGGGCAACTTAAGCGTTCTTTGAATTTGGAATACACTGTGTTAAACGAAACTGTTTGATGAGATCTTACAAAAGAGGAGTTGTCCTTGATCTAGTTCTTAAGATCCTGTATATTAAAAAAGAGAAAGAAAAAAGAGAGTTGTGTTTTTTCAAGGCTAACAAAAATGCCTTTACTCTCTTTTTACTCTAAACTGTAGATTGCTTTCAATTCTTATTAACGTCTGAAAAGGAGCATACCTATGATAATTATCTTACAATAGGTAGGGAGTGTTGTTAAGAATTTATTTACAAATAAACTATTCTAAGATTGATAACAATATAATAGATTATTTCTGAGAAATGTGTTCCCTAAATTTATAAGAAAACCGAGAAAGCTTTTGAAAAATTCCAAAATTGTTAATCTGTTTTGTGTCTAGATAAAAGAAGCATTCATCTCTACAATTACTCTTTTTACTGTTTTTTGTATCCGAATAACTTGTTATTGTGTCTATAGATAATGCGTGCCGCTTGTGTGTTTTAAAAGGAAAAATATAGTAGTGTAATTGTTAAATAAGTATTATGTAATTAATAATACATTTATTAACTATAAGCGTACTTTATGTTAATTATTGAAATAATTAAGTTCATATCAATTTAAAATATAATGTAATTGCTATAAGCAATTACATTATATTTTAAATTGATATGATTGCATTTATTAACTATAAGCTTACTTTATGTTAATTATTGAAATAATTAAGTTCATATCAATTTAAAATATAATGTAATTGCCATATGGATATTTAAAAGCAAACAACTTGAGTGGGAAATTAGTCGGAATTATCTGCGTAATGTTATAATGTGATTAATCCAAAGAGAATTATCAATATTTTTTCACAATCAAAATTGTAAGATATAAAAAATATTACGAAACAGTGATAAAAAAACAATTACTAAAATTGACCAAAATTAGAATTTTAGAAAAAAAAAAATTACGAATTTGCATACAATTATCCGGTTAATATAATAGAAGAATTATGCTTAAAAATTACAAAACAAAATTATCTTCTTAATAAAAAGAAAAGTAACGAATATGTTTTTAGTGAAACAGTTTTCATAATTAAAAATGAAATTTTGAGACTTGTATTTTGCAAAATTTTACTGTAAATAATATTTTAAAGTAAAGAAAATAGCGCTTGCTTTGTCTTACAACCACATAATGCGCATATTAAATAAAGTCTTATTATACATACAATCAGTATATTTTAGAGTGTCTTGCATCAAAATAAATTTTAGTCGGTATTCTGGACTTTTTATTTCAAATTATCTTGTTCTTTTTTACTAAAAAATTTAAATTGCATGCTTTAGTTACGAATTATTCCTAATTCCTTGTAGTAGATTTTAATTTGTTTTTTTAGCATTATACGTAATTTCATTAAATGTTTATAGAAATATTGACACAATTGATTTATTTTATATATGCTTCTGAATGACATTTTTTTCTTGATTATTTTCATATACAACCAGTTTTATGCTTATTTTACTGCAGCTTTTTGTTTTATTTTGCTGCAGATTTTAAACTATAAATAATTTCCTTGTTTTAACGATTTTATTATTACAATTCTAAAATTTTTCACTATAGTGCATTTTTATATAACCGATTTTTAATCGCAAATTTTATTTTTCTAGTTCCAGATAAGATTTTATCTTCTTATTCTCTTCCGTGATCTATTTGACTCGCCGAAATTTCGATATGTTGAAAGACAGGGCGGTGTCCATTTTAGTGGGTAAGTAGACACCACTTATTCTTTTTGAAAATTACCATTCAAATTCATAACCTGAAGTTATTAATAAAGAAGCCGAAGCTTGTTTTAATAATGGCAATTAGATTTGCATTGCTTTGCGTGGCTGGTACAAATAAGCAAGGCCAAGCTAGTAATTCTGGAATTATGTTCTTTTTCTTATTCCACCGATTTGTATTTCAGGCAGGCTTAAAATCGTAAATGGGTTTGCGGTTTCTGCTTGAAGCAATTATATGAGATATCTGGAAAAAGTATTACCTTAACAGTACAAGAAAAACTTTCGTTTTTCGATATCCATTTTTCTTCTTTTATATGATCAGAATTTCTTTTATATGACATTATTTTATATCAATTTCAACCGATTAAGAATGTATTAATTAAATAGAAAAATGTAATAATTAGCTCTTACTATTTTAAATACTTAATAAGTAAGTGTAGCAAAAATGTATGTTAAAAATCTATAAACTGTTAATCTTTCTTTATAATTGAATAAATTATTTCTCTTTAATTACAAAGATTAGAATATATCCAGTTGGATTAGTTAATTCAGAGAGAATTTAATGATTCTTTGTTTTGCTCCTAAAAAGTAAAGATAAGAAATACTTTTAAGGGTTTATTGAAAACAAAAATAGTTCCTAGAAATTAATGAAGAGGTTTTCAATAAAGAAATATTGAATTTATTATGATTCATTCAATTACGTAGAAGGGATTTTTAATCAGACTTTAAAAATGAATAGAAAAGTCATTTCTGTATTTTTTCCATTAGAAAAAAATAAAGGAATAAACTTATGTGTATTTACGTTGCATTATTTAAAAGAGGATATACATCACCTGTTTAAAAGAATTTAATGATTTATTATTTTGTATTCCCAGAAAACTAAGGTTAGGAAATACTTTCCATTCATTGAAAGTATTCAATGGAAATCAAGGAAGAGATTTTAAAAGACAAATATTCAATTCATTACTATTTTATCAAACTTTAAATAATAAATAAACTTTTTATCTTCAAAAAAATGCTTGAATGAATAATGACTGTTCAGTTCTTTAGAAGGGAATCCACGCAGTCGATCTTGGAGAGGAATTTCAGGATTCATTGTCTATTTCCGGAAAGATAAGAAATTCATTGATTCAAAGGATCTCTAATTTTTCTCTGAAATTTTCCTTGAAATTCACGAAGAGTTTTCAATCCTTGTGAATTCATTACTATTTCTTTAATAGACTGCGATGGATTTTTAATGAAACTAAAAATGAAATATATCAATTTCTTTATTTCCCGTTGATTTCAGGATAAGAAATATGATCTATGGTAATAGAAGAGGGGTTATTAACCGAGAAATTACAGATAAGTAAGAAAAACTTTGTGAGGGATAAAAGCCCTATTTATTGTTAGTGTATATAAAAACATCGCTTAAGAAATAAATGATATAATTTATTATGAAACATTTTAGGGGAATATTTGTGTGAACGAGTGTAAAATAATTTAATTACTCTCATAGTGATTATGTAAGAGTAGCAAATATGAAAAGTAATTAATTTATCTAATAACAACGTTTTAGGTTGCTTAAAAACATTTAATAGAATAACAGTACAATAATTCTATAATTTTCATAACATTATATTTTTTAGCGATTGCTGTCGCACTGAGATGGAAAGAGGTATTTTAAAATTTTAACTCTATGTTTAAAATATTTTTTTATTTCCAATTCAATCTTCATTTGTTCTTTTCTCAACATTTCAGACTTTTCTTATGCGAGTAAAAAATAAAATTTGTTAATCTAATTTTTCAATTTATTGACCAAATTCCAGACTCAAAGTTACTAATAACAGCATTTACTAATAACAGCAACAAATTTTCAAAATTAATTAAATCTGTAAACGAGATAAATATATTATCAAAAAACCTGCTCATTGTAGAATTAATATTAGGATAATAATATTTATTCTATTATCAAATAAAATCAAATATTATTTAATTAAAATTAGATTGATCGTAATGAGATGCTGTTTTTTAAGTTCAAAATTCGAACTAATAAATTCTATAAGAATTGTTTAAAAATAAAATGCAGCTGCAAATTAGAAAATCTTCATTTTTTAAAATTATTAATAGTTACGGTGCATTTTTATACATAAATATTTGAATAAACATATTATTCTAACAAAAAAAGTAAGTAAAAGATTTCGATATCTTTTCAAGAAGACGATGTAGTTATATTTGATCAATCTCTTATTTGTTAGTTCAGACATAGTACTATTTTATTATGTAAGTATAAAGTATTCAATTTAATTGTATTAAAAATTAAATTATTCCTATTTTGTTGACGTAAAGGGTAAGTATTACATAATTTTATTTTTAAAATTACGGAAATTATGATCGATTTTATCACAGATATTTATCGAAAACATAGGTGTTAGTAATGAATAATAAACGCGTTATCAATTAATTCGAACTCTTAATTATTTCTATACATACAATAATAATTTCTAAAGCGTTTTGATAAGTATTACATATTCTTATAATAATTACTATTATTAATCAGTCTAATGATAATTATCTTTAGTAATTATATATCTAAGTTAAAATATACTTTTTTGTGTATTTACATATAAAACTAAATTTGAAACAAATTATCACATTATAAATTGAATATTTTCAGCTGTAAAATTAAATTTGCTATTTTCCATGATATGCTAATTTATCTCAAATAAAGATCAAAACGTAGTAACATACTGCTATTATTTTATATTAAAAGTATGGAGTATGAGAATATATATTTTACTTGTTAAAGTAAAAAATCTTTATTAGAGTGTCACATACAACATATTTATTCAGAGGATTAATTTACGAACTTCAAAAATAGAAATCTTTATAGTAGTTACTAAAATAAATCGGTTACGTTAATATGTTATGTTTTTTTCTAAAAGAAATATCGTCACATAAAGTGAAAAATTCATTTGCGAAATTTCCACATTTTGTTTTTTACGTTACTTGAAACATTTTTATGATATTCACTTGCTATGCAAATTATTGTATATTTACTGATGTCCTAATAGGAGATACATTAAAATGTCAAAAGGTTTTTGTGACTCATTTTATTATAACTGAAAATGATATGTTCTGAGTTATCCTCATTTTTTTCACTTGATCTTTTGCATTTTTGTTTCGATATGTGTGATTAAAATGTAACTAGCACACTGTTCGAAGTTTTAATCCTGCGTATAACACTAACGTTGATTTTTAAATCAGAATTATACTTTCATTTATATTACATTAAGTGAACCATGTAATGGTTTTATCGACAATTTTATCTATTTTGCCTCCTGGAAAAGCACTTAGAACGAGCGAGTTAAGAACAGCTTTTTTTCTATAGCAGAAGTGAGAGATTTCTTGAACCGCCGTAGTCTCAAGCGACAGTTTAAAAGAAAAATAAGTGAAAAATTTATACAAGTTTATTTACCAATTCTGTTATACTTCTTAATGCAAAAATCATTTCCTTCTTTTTATGTTTGACGGAAATCGGAGACATAACTTAGAGTGTTTTCTCATCAAAAGCGGATAAAGGTTGATGTGTATGTGAGTAGAACAATAAATTAAAAATATTACTCTGATAGGTTTATAACTTCTCAAACTCATTTATTAAATTTTTGAGGAAATTACAAATATTAGTTTGTAAATACAGGGGATAATTAATATTTTAATGATGCAGGAAAAATAATTTTATTTTTCAGGCCAAACAGATTGTTTTATTGAAAAGGGATTCCCATTAGAAAAAAAATTTGATTTGAATTAAATATATGTAAAATACTCTTATAAATACGTTGTGTAAAATTTCGTAACGTTATGAGAGAAAAATGAATTCTGTTGGAACATAAAGGTAATGCATACATGCTATGAATGCTGCAAACAAGTTTCGACACAAAAATAAATTTGACGACTAACCTTAATATATGTTAATTCATAAAACATGCAATTTTTGTTTACATAGAAAATCCATCGCTGAAATAAATAGGTCTATTTGCAAAGAAAAAGTAAGAAAATACATCATCTAACACTTATAAAATGAGACATAAACAATGCATTTATTTTTTGGAAATATAAAATGGCGCATGATATTCGTAAGAAATAAAAACTTGTAACGTAAATTTGACATGTAAAAATATTTTTATTTTTATAAAAAATTACTTAAGCTTTTCTTTGCTTCCTTATGATGTGTGAATTTCTTAGCGACATCTCGAGTTCTGTTTTCTATTACTTGAAAATAATATATTTTTTATATGAATACTATATTTAAAAGTAGAACTTTCAACATTTTGATTTTTTTATTACTATCAGAAATGTTTTTTACTCTTACTTTGTCATAATAAATTCATTGTTCATTCGAAAAGTAGAAATGGTCATCTGTATTAGTCGACATTCAAACTTCGAAAACGACATTCAACAATAACCGGAAATAGGATTGAATAGATAATATAAATTACGTAAAAATTATTCATTTAAATTAAAAGTAAACTATGATATTGTTTTGTAAATTACGCAAGAGTTTTGAGGTTGAATGTATAAAAATATGATCTAGAACACCAAACTAGTTTTTAAAAATTGTGCTATTTTCCTTTTGAAGTGTTATCAGCTGTCAATAGTTTAGTTTACTTTTATTTTTCAAAACAAATAATGGATTATTCAGCTATGATAAATAATTAAAATGAGACGAAGGAAAATCGACATCTGCGTCAAGAAAATTTTATTTTGTTTAATTTAGGATTACACACGATTCTAAACTTCTTTTCACTTCTATTCTAATAATATTTCCTTAATATCACAAGTTGTTTGGGTGAAATTTGATGACATTGAGATGTAAATTAATAATTCCGATTAAAAGAGCATTTTGAGTAAAAATTTGATGAAATGATTTTTATAGATTAATTATCTTTTGTTATATATTACTTATATTTAATCAAACAATTAGTTAGTGTACTCCAATGTATGAAGCTAATATATTTAAATGTTCAGTAAATTTGTTTGTGCTACTTAGATAAGAAAGTAAGCTAAAAATTAATTTAGAAATTTTTTCTGTATCAGTAAATGCTATAAAACAGTAACAGATTTAGTATATTCGGATAGTGAAATAAATCCTAATTTAATAACATTAGATTTCAGAGTTTCATGTTATAAATATCGTGCGTACAGTGAGTGTAAAAAGTATTCGTACAGTACGACAATTGATTTAAAACAGATCCGTTCATAAAAATAATAAACATAAATTCCATTTTAATTAATTATAAATACATAATAGAACATATTTTCACTAGTTTCATGTGAAATTTACACAAAATTAATTTTATACATGAATAAATATTTACAAAATTGTAAGAATCCAACATCTTGTGGTGTAAAAAGTATTCGTACACTAAAAGAAATGCAAATTTTCTTAGTTATATTTTGTGATTGGTTTAACCATTAAGATGTAGTTAATTGACGTGATCTTGTAAGTTACTTAAAAGGTTTTTCAGTGAAAATTTTAATGTAATGAGAAATTCTGTGATGGGTCGTAAAAGTAAATAGACAAGTGTTTGTGGAAGAGAACTGATTTTAAAGCTCCGTAAAAATGATAAATCATACAAGATTTCTGATATGGTTGATAGACCCTGTTCAACTGCGCAGTCAATCCTAAAAAAGTTTGCTGCCATTGGAAAGCGCGGTTCAAAACAGTTTTCGTACTGGGCGACCATTCTATTGACATCATATGACAGACGGTTTCTAGTACGTTCACTAAAGAAGGATCTCAAAATAAGTGTTCCTACATTAACATCAGAGCTGATGAACATGGGAACAGCAGTTTCCGTAAGTATTGTTCGAAATGCATACAGAAATGAAGGTTTCTATGGCCGTGTTGCGAGACGAAAATTCTTTGTTAGTGAGAAGAATCGGAAGCTGCGATTGTCTTTCACCAAGCAATACGTTAATGAAAGTGCAGATTTCTGGAAAAAGATTATCTTTAAAGATGAAAGTAAATACAACATATTGGGATCGGACGGGAGACGAATGGCATGAAGAAAGCGCATTACAGAAATGCATTATAAGAATTTAGCGCCAACAGTGAAACATGGGGGTGGAAGTCTGCTTGTTTGGGGGTGTATGAGTGCTTCTGGGGTGGGCAAATTAGTCTTTATAAAGACATTATGAATCATCAACTTTATATCGACATTTTAAACAATAATTTAGGACCTAATGCAACAAAAATGGGCTTGAATGGTGTTTACATTTTCATGCATGATAACGACCCCAAGCACCCAGCCTTAAACACAAGGCTCTGGATACTATATGATACCCCAAAGTTCATAAAATTTCCTCCTCAATCACCGAACCTCAACCTCATCGAGAATTTATGGGACGTTCTTGATAAAAATGTTAGATCCAGACATATTTCTAATAAAAATGATTTGGAATTAGCTCTTAATCAAGAATGGGATGCCATATCTAGCTCAATAACAGCAAAATTGGAAAAATCGATGCCAAATAGACTCAAGGAAGTTATTCGAGCTAAAGGATATCCTAAAGGGTATTAGCTGAAATATTATGATTGTATTGGCCAATATATGCCTGATGTACGAATACTTTTTACACCACAAGATGTTGGATTGTTTAAGTTTTGTAAATATTTATTCATGTATAAAATTATTTTTATGTAAATTTCACACGAGACTAGTGAAAATATGTTCTATTATATATTTATAATTAATTAAAATGGAACTTATGTCTATAATTTTTATGAACGGTTCTCTTTTAAATCAATTGTCGTACTGCACGAATACTTTTTACACTCACTGTATCTTCATGAAAAAGTGAAATCTATGTGATATTGAGCGTAGTCCTCAATTATATGAAATCTTTCTATGTATCAAAAGTATGTATATCTAAAAAGTTACTATTTTATTTTTTTTATTTATATCGACAAAATTTTAACTTATGTAATTTTTAAAACGATTATTAATTTATATAAGTTTATTAAAAATTACTTAAATAATCGTACAAAACATAATATTTTTACATTTTATACGATTAAATTTACTATTAATAAGTTATTCACTTCTTTTTTGTACTTATTCTGTATATCTTATTCTTTATCACCCAATATTAAAAATCAAACATTTGAAAACTATTATTTCATGTTCAAAAGTTGCAAAATATTCATTCTCTTTTTTTTTAATGCATAGTTATTTTAAAACTCTGCGCATATGAAACTTACTAAATGTTTCCTTGTTCAATTTATGTGTTTCAAACAACTTTAGAAAGTGAGTCCTGAATTTTCACTGATAATGAAGCGCATTATTTTTTTGTATCCATAAAAATTCAGGCTTCAGTATTAACTTATAAATTTGGAAAAATGTTTAATATTATTGCACATTGTTGTTGCTTAAGCATATTCTTTATGACACTTATTTTCATTATCTTTCTAATAAGTATAGCAAAGAATTTTAGTTATCTAAAACTTAAAAAAGGGTGGCTTTGAGTGATATTCACAGTTATAAATAATTTATCTGTCAACTTAGGTGTCTAAAAGAGTAATGTAGCATATTACGAATGCATATTTTATCAACTAGTGTGATAAGAGATTTTTCGCATCCATTGATCACAAATTATTTGGTTTTATTTTAAATTTTAATTAAATGTAAATTATTTTCTTATCTCCATTATCATTCATTATTATTCGCAGATATTCTTTAGTTATTATTATTCTTTGATTATCTTAACTATTCTTTGAGGGATTTGAAATCATTGCGTTTCATTATTATTTTTTATTGAAATTCGTATAATATTTGATTTGATTCAATTTATAACCTTAAAAATTATTTAATCACTTTCATCAATGCTTTTAATCACTTTTACAAAAATCATTTTTAATCATTTTCCACACAAACTGAGTTTTAAATATCCATTCCTTTCATTGTAATGCAGCAATTAACAAAGTAAATATCCTTCAAGTAACGCAACATCGAAAGCTCTGTGGGTGTTATAATAATTTGATGTTTATATTCTTCTATTGTCATCAGAATAACCTATTTTAAGTGCTTATTGAGAAACAAGATTCAAAACATTGCTTTTCATTTTTGGAATAAAATTTTCAATTAAGAACAAGGAAATTATCCACTAGAGACAACTTTCCTCTGCATCGGTAGAAAAATGTATTTTCTTTTATAAAAGTAAACAAAAACTGAAGTTTTTGAGAAATGCCATTATCATGTCAGAAATATTATTTTACTTTAAAATGATTTTTGTGTTTATTTTTACAGGTCTTGTGTTGCTTTGTGTTGTAGGAGCTGCGGATAGCACGATCAATGTAAGTACAAAATTTATTTTCATTAAAAAATATGGAGGAAAGTTTTATCTAAATAACAAAATGCTGATAAAGATGAAGATTATTCATTAAAAATAAAAATAAAATTTATTTCGGAGAAAATCAGTTCTTAACATCGCGTTTCTTAGCTGGACTGCCGAACTGGCTATCAAATAATAGACACGCTGAACTTTACTTCTACAGTTTGGGGATTCGAATCTCGCTCAGAATTTGAATGAGTATTTTTTAAACTGACCTGGTCTAGTTAGCCTTTATGTGTAAAAAAATTATATTTCAGTAATAAAAACAAACCTAATTTTCATTTATATGAATAATACCTTGTTTCTATTTATTGTAAGTTTGCAAAACTCATTCCTTTTGAAAGCTTTGTATGTTTAGCAGGAAAAACAGATTCAGTTTTTGAAAATATTGGACCGTATTTATTTTCTTGTATTGTTTAGTAATAATTAATGATGATATAAATTGTTTATTGTTAAAAATAAAGTTTCTATTAAAGACAGTGTTGTTGAAATTGTATATTTACCAAAAGTCATATTGATTTTATAAAAGGAATTATATTCGCCTATAAAATGATCAATCAAGTTATTATTATATGACAGAGGGACTTAGATAATGACGTTATTGATACAGCTGTTTTCAAAGTTTAATTCAGGTTCTGTTGGGGAGATAGTCAATTTTATGACTAAAAGGAAAGGTTCAATAGTTTTTGGATTTGTTTGGAGTGACGATTAGTTTTATGTGGTTGGCTTTGGGAAAAATTTAATTAATCATTGACTTATGTTCCATTAATGAGGTATCCGTCTTAGCTAAATATACTTGCAGACTTAATCTAAGGCGAGTACAACTAAATATTATTTTAAAATTTAGATGGAATGTGTCATTACAATACTTATTGCACAAAACCAATAACATTATGCATGTAAAAACGTTAAAATAAACATTTTCATTTTTTTACTAATGAGGTAACGTGGATCACAAATTATTAAAATATATTTATCATATATGAAAAATTTTATGACAGTATTTTCCTCGTGATATAATCGAATGCAATTATTTTTTTATAATTTTTATTCATCTGTTATATATTTTGACATTTAATAAATTTTTTAACAGAATGAACTGAAATACGAGGGTCACTCTGAAATTTTTGAGATATAACTAGGTTTTGAAAGTTATACTTACAAAATTTTAGGTGTGTTCAAAGTAGTCTCCTCCAGCACCAATGCACTTTTGTAGACGAATTTTGCACATAACTAGATCGGGTGAATATGGCGGATGTTCCATCACTTTAATTTGCTTTTGTTTAAGAAACTGAACTGTTAATCCGGCTGTATGTGAAGATGCATTGTCATTATGAAGCATTAGTACCCTAACATTCAGTTCTTATAGAATTTCTGGAAGACATTTAATGGTATACCAGTTTGCTGTTACTGTCTTCTGTCTTTCCAACTTGATGGCTTTGACCCATCACGTACTTCTGAAGAAACTGGCATACATTACTTTTTCATTGCGCGTTGTTTTTTTACCATTGTCGGCATGGGATCATCTTCAAAGACCCATACTTTGCTTTCTTGACGTGTTGGAACGTCAATAAACGGTATGTACGTTTCATCACCTATTACAATTTTAGTAATGATGTGGTGGCCACCATCATTTAGCAATTTAAGAGTTTCTTTACTGATTCTGACACGCTCCTGTTTTTGGTGCTCAGTTAGATTATGGGGAACCCTACGGCAAACTACTTTTTTCATATGTAATTCTTCATGAATGATTTTGTGTATGGCTGCGGATCCAATGCTAAGTTAATTCTGTGTCATTTGATAGGTATAGCGATTATCATCCATTAACATTTTCGTATGGCAGACACATTATCCGAGATTATTGCCGACGATGGCCTTCGTGTGTACTCTTCATCCTGAAGAAAATTGCGACCTCTTCTAAATTCTCTAAACCATCTGAATACAGTAGCACGAGCTGGAGATTCATCACCAAATGCTAATTGCAACCGTTGAACCCATTCTTCTTGATTTAATCCTGCTTTAAAATCGTAGAAAATCATAGCGCGAAAATGTTCTCGCATCAACTCCATTTTCTCTTCTGTTTAAAATTTATTTTATGTTAAACAAGTTGAAGTAAGTCAGTAAAAAATCGTCTTCTGTGTTAAAATACTTTGTATTTTAAAAATTAAACCGTTATTTTTATTTTGTAAATTCTCGTCTGCACGTATCTCAAAAATTTCAGAGTAACCTTCGTTTGTGTTTTCAAGTAAATGAAAGCTAATTGATATTTTTCAGTTACAAGTTATCATGAATAAATATTAAACTACATGATTTCTACAAATTATTGGCCAATGGTATTCATGTTAAATTTTTATTCTTATTTATGGTAGAAAATGTCTTATAACACGTAAGAAATTCTTATAAAATGATTATATAAAAGAAAGGAATAAAGTATTGCACCTTCTAAATGCTTAAGATTTTTGTGAATATCAAATATTTTTACAACAGATGAAATCATTTTCGATACAATTTAAAATAAGAATAGTTTTTCAAATATCTCTCTGTCAGAAACGTTAAATACCAAAATGTTTTGAAGTATTAGGTTACCAATAATAAGAGTCTTCAATTGGGATCATTATTACATCGTGTTTTTAATGTTATTCATTGAAGATTTGTAATTATGTTACTTTGGAATTACCGGTTAACTCATATTCATATCAAATAATTTATAAATTAATTTAATATTTCAAAAGTTTGAATTTCAAGTGCAGGATGTACTTATTAATCAATAACATTGCTATTTTCTTTACAGAGAAATAAAAGACAAGCTCCCAATACCAATGTTCACGATATTCCCAAAACCAGTTTCACCTGTGTCGGCAAAAATGTTGGTGAATATTATGCAGATCCCGAAGTTCAATGTCAAGTATATCACGTATGCATACCAGGAATGAATAATAAGTTATCTTTGATAAGTTTCGTGTGTCCCAATGGCACCATTTTCAGTCAAGCCACCAAAGTTTGCACACCTTACGAGAGAGTAGATTGCAGTCTTACTTCCCAATTTTACAGCCCTGAAAGCAAACGCACAGAATCGGATGACTACGATAATTTTGTACCACCACCAAGGCAGCCAGTTTCCCAGCCACCGAGACAAAGTGCACCTTCTCGCAGTAGGAATACACCCGCACCACCTCCCCCACCACCAACCTCTGCTCCTCAACCATCAAGAGGTAACAGATTCAGAAATACTAATCAATTCCGAGGACAACAAGCGCTTCCCTCCACTACTCGTGCCCCATCTCGTGGAACTTCAACAGTTGCAGCTGCACAAGCAGTGAGATCTCCCATTTCTCCAGCTAGGCCAGCACCACCAGCTTTCAGACCACCTGTATTAGCTGCACGTCCACCTCAAGCTGGCATTCCTATAGCTAATATCATACCACTTAGACCGACAGCTCGCGCTGTCATCTCTACTAGCACAAGCAACTATAATTATGAATACGAATACGAATACGATTACGAAGACGAAACAGCTTCTGGAGATCAACCCAATTCCAGAACCAAAAGAGAAGTATCATCTGATGTAATCGATTCAGCCCCTGCCACCGCTCAGAAAGCAGCTAGTTTCACTTGCGAAGATAAAGTCCCGGGAGCTGCTTACGCTGACGTAGAGAGTAATTGTGAAATGTTTCACATTTGCGTCCTTCTAGGCAAATACAAAATACTCGATTACAAAGTCTCGTGTGCCAACGGGACTGCATTTGACCAAGAAACTGGTTCATGCATAGAAAAAGAAGCAGTTGTTTGCGGAAATTCTCACTTGTTTTACCAGTTCGAAAAGCCAAGCCAACCCATGTTCCCCAAGAAAGCAGTCAGTAGCAAAAAAATGTACTCAAAGTCAGAAAAGCCAACAGGTTTAAACAAAGAGTGATAAAAAAGAGGTTATTTTCAGATCAACTATTTATCAAAAAGCATATTCCTACATCAAATCAAAAACATGATAAACATGTTAAGTGCACAGGCCAAATGTAAGATGTTCAAGTTAGGTCGTTCACTTATAGACTTTCAGGAAGAGGATAGAACTGTAACGACAACGACTTCTTGGAGAATAATACAAAGTCTAAATAACTTCTATGCAAGGATAATCCAATAATACTTCAGCATCAGAAAATACATTTTTGAATTTTGACAAGGAAATATTAGTTTGCTAAAAATATAAAATTATGTTATTATAAAATCATATTTTTCGTAACTGTAACCCTGAAGTCTAAAATCAAAAATGTTAAAAGGCTGTTTCTCTTAATGTTTTACTTAATAAAAGTGACAAAAAATTATAACTGAATTCATTCATTTAATGAACAGAATCTAAATATTAGTGAATATAAATAAAAAATA
Organism: Latrodectus elegans; assembly: GCA_030067965.1. NCBI lineage: Eukaryota > Metazoa > Arthropoda > Arachnida > Araneae > Theridiidae > Latrodectus > Latrodectus elegans. The sequence goes on along the minus strand of CM057817.1, from coordinate 3,698,543 downwards.
TTAGTTACTCATTTGAATGATTTATTTTAATAACTAAAAAAATACATAACAGTTTTAAATTTGTCATTTATATGTTGTGAATTAGATGCAAGATTACATTTAAAATGTTATGTGATTTGTTATTCATTCTTAACATGCTAACAACTCTCAGTATTGCTAAAAGATATGTAGTTGGTGCCAAGATTTGAATGCAATAAATATATTTTATTCATTATTGTGTTTTGTTTTATTTGTTATAAGATTTATAACATTTAAAAGCACAATTTGTGGTTCAAATTGAATCCAATGCATCATCGATTTGAACTAAAAGTTGAATTATTGAAACCAAACATAAAAATAAAATTATAATATAAAAGTGTATATATATATATATATATATATATATATATATATATATATATATATATATATAATTAAGATATTTAATTATACTTATATAAATAACTTAAAAAACCACTTGAAACTCATAAGAGATTATTGATTCATATAAACGTAAAAATAATTAAATTAGCAGATTATATAACTTTTTTTTAAGAAATAATGATGTATTTTTACTTATTTTACAAATCATATTTAATTTTAAAAAATTAATTTTTAATTGTCTTTTTATATTTAATATCCTATATGAAAAATATATTTGATGGAAATATATTGAAATCAACAATTGAATTAAGGTATTTTACTGATTATTGTTAAGAACTTCTTTTTTATATCTTTATAAGCAAAACTCTAAAGATCTAATGAGATTAATTTAAAACTATAAATTACTATGAGAAAAAACATGTTCGTTATTTATATATACAAGATACACTATTCAAACGTTTTATTAAATTAAAAAATTAAGATTTTTGTATAAAAAGCTGTCTTTTAAGAAATGTTAAATACAATTTTAATTTGATAAAAATGATTAATAAATATAATTATAATTTGATTTAAATCAGAAAAAAAAACATTTTTTTAGTTATTAAAACTGGGAAGAGACTTAAAAAGAGAAGCATTAGTTATTAATGATGAACCTTAGTTGCAAGAATCCTGAGTGCCATGACACTCATTTCACGTTTTACTGTGTAACACAAATCTACGAAAAGCATGAGACAACAGGTTTTGTTTAGTTAGATACTTATCCCTCACGTAAAGGGATTCAGAATAACACCAAACAGATACCTTTAGCTGGATCCATAGCTTGTTGAACAAATCAGTTGAATAATTTTTTTTTTATTTTCCAATTCATTTTAATGAATTAAGCAAAATACCTTCTTCTTCGCTTAACATTTTACTTGGGTTGCAACATACGAGACTGAACTTTACATCGCACTGATAATTGATTACATACCATGATGAGCATGACGTATCAATGACAGAGATTTCTTTTAATTCAATTCCATATTTTATTAATTCAAAATAAATCCAAACTTGAAATCGTAAATGGGAAATTTATTCTCTATTGCGACGAAACTAAATTTGATCTAGCACAGATGATTATAAGTACATGTATTAATAAACAGATAATTCCCCTTCAAAAGAGGAACAGATAATGATGGCTGTGAACCGAACAGATTATAAGAGAGCCATTCTAGAAAAAATATTTGAGTGTCATGTCTATTATTTAGTATTGAGAATTGTGTGAAAAATTTAGCGAATAATTTGATTTCGTTACACGGAATTATGAAAATTTTTTTATATTATATATAACTGGTATTACATTTAAAAGCTTATAATACAGTACAAAATGCTTTTTGCTTATTTTGGAAGTTCATAAATAAATAAAATCCGTCATCGCCTGAAATTTCAGTCCTAACCCGTTGATCTCAATCACTGCCCAATCATTTAATTTGACTTGGTTCTAAGTTCATAAAACAAGAGTTGATGTTTTTTAGTGCTCTATAAAAGTATTCGTGTTGATGCACTTTCCATTCACTTGCAACTTTATTACTTCATTTCAAGAGAAAATGAAGTAAAATTATGAAAATGCAATTGAAAATTCCAAGTTAAAAGTAAATCAATAGTACTGAGTCAACTGCAACTCTATTCTAAAGATTGTTTGGTATTACTGAAAAATAAAGTTTTTTTAACGTTTCTCTTTTGAAACAAAAAGACAAATTTTGTAATAAAATGAAAAAATTATATTAAATCAGTAAAAATTAAAATAGAGTAAGTTAACGTAAATGTGCTTCATATACATTAAATTAAATTTTATTAATTTATATTGGAATTTAATCAATTAATAAACTAAGTTAAAGATTTTATTCGTTAAGATTATTGTAAAGGAAAGAAAATGTAATTTGTTATATATATATATACATACATATATATATATATATATATATATATATATATATATATATATATATATATATATATATATATATATATATATATATATATATATATATACATATATATATATATATATATATATATATATATATATATATATATATATATATATATATATATATATATATATATATATATATATATATATATATATATATATATATATATATTACAATTCTGCTGAAAAAATGTTACTTTAGAATTTTATTTTAGAAAAATAATATGTTGACTAAAATTGATAAGTAACTTCTAAAGCAATGTTAAAATTTTGTTACTTTATGTAGACATTATACTGCACAAATTAATGATTTTGAAATTTATTGACAAATCGTTCTTTAGAGTTATATTTATATTTGATAAAAAAATATGCATTAAATAAATAGGTAAAATTAAAAGAATTTGTATTAGGCGTGTTTCCCTAGATTTTCCAAAAATTCGTCGTTTAATTCCAAATTAGAGAGTTAATATGATATTTGTTACGTTTTTATGAGTAGATAATTTTATTTTAGATACATGCATATCACAGTTGAACGAAATCATGGACGCATGCACTCTTTTTGAAGCAAGTATTAGTTGAGTGAATGCAAATGCTGGTTACATTTGAAAAAAGGTATTGCAAAATTAGATGCAATTTTGTTTCCAAAATCCTATTATTACATATTTCTATCTGATCCTAACTCCATATGTTTTTACATCTATACAGGAAGATAACAATGTTTTCTCCTTGTAGTTGTCATAGGCTGATTTTGTTTGAAAACGATGCAGCAGAATATGTTCGTAAAAACATAATATAATTTGGAACAATATAAATTGTTTATAACTTGTTTTTCTCATTGAGAGAAGATATCAGACTAGCGTTCGATATGATTATCATTCTATACCAGGTACATTAGGCAAAGCTAAAAATGGAAAGCCTTTTGTAACCAATGAGTTATGAAAATGTCTTGAAATTAAATTTAATTATTTGGCTATTATTTTCTGCATTTAATTTAGCCTTCACTAAAACAATATTTTTTCTTATGAAAGTGTTTCTTTCCTATAGAAATACTAGTTCCAGTTGAGAAATGTAATAAAATCACTCATTTGAAAAATGCAGAACTAGGCATTAAAATGTTTAATTTCAAAACTGGTAGTTCACCTAAGCTTTTAATAATTAAAAAAAATGTATATAGAGTGGAAGTAAATACGATGCTTCAGATCTAAAAATAACAGAAAAATTTTCTAGAAACAGTGATGCACCAAACAAAATTTTATAAGGATGATATTAGATTATTATGGAAAGAAAGTGGATTACACCTTAGAGAAAGTGCATTTCAGAAAGCTTGTTTCTTTCATACTATTAGGTTAATGGAAAATTCCCAGCTTTGCTGTATGCCAGTCCTGTAGGAATACCAAACAATTAATGCTGATTAACTAGAAAGAATTTTCAAAAATGGTGAATCCATATCCTGTTGATATCATTGAAAAATTTTAAAAAATGTAAATCATTTGTCGAAATTTGACGAAAACCGGGAATTCATTGCAGTTTTCGCATCTCATAAAGGAAAAAATTAGAATGGTTTTTCCTGTGAAGGCGCATAATAGATATTCTGCTGAAAGGTAATGCCACTTTCACCTCTAAGAGAAATACGATAATATCAATTTAATCGGGATGAAAACTCTTTCTGTTTTCTATGAAGTCAGAAATATTGAAACTAGAACATTTAACAAGACAAGATTTGAAATCCAGTAAAACAAATTGAACTACATTTCATGATTAATATTTTTTAGAAAATGTTAAGGAAACATTCATATAGCAGATGATGACTGTTACAAACGCTTCAGCCATCCACATTCTCTCATCTATAATATATCAATATGATATATTATAGCGATGAGCCATCCACATTATCTCATCTAGACTATATCAATATAAACTCTAAGGTTATTATAACTCATTTATACGCGCGTAATTAAAATTTCTTAAGCAGTTCCAGTTGATTTTCGGTAATCCAAAACAAAATACTATCTAAAAGTCATTTGCACAGGGAATAAAACTAAAATGTTCGTAGTAGTATAGAGGGAAATATGAAATTTCTGAGAATACTTATATTTTTTATTATATACAATCAGATCACATAAACAATGTGGATAAATTGTTATATGAAATTGCTATATGCATATTCTATAAAATGAGCGAAACATCATTACTCTCAAAATTTGTGTACTTAACTTTTTACAATTAGACCATATATATATAAGAAATGTATTAAAGTACACTAAAAAAAGATGCTGTATTACATAAACTAATGACTGATAAATTTGAAAACGTGACTCATGTGCTTTTTGGTATTTTTAGAGATTATTATTAAGGCTTAAAATTCTTAAAGAAAATTTTTGCATAAGACACATCGACATATTTTCCTCATTTTCTTTTTTGTATAATATTTTATTTCGATTTTTCAATCAGGTAGTTTATTTCTGAGGAAAGTTTTGTAAAAAATGCTACACTACAGTTATAAGTAATGTCAAAATCTATCTTTTATTTCCAGAGAACACTTGTATTAGAGACAGTTTTGCCAAATTTCTGAAATGTTCAACTGGGACTGCCGCCGTCGGGGGAATACAAAGGAGTACACCCTTGGCATTTTTTAGAGAGTTTTATACTCAGCACACACTATGAATAAGTGCTCACAAATGAGGAACCTAAGCCACAAGAATAGCAATCAGTGTCACAAGCATATAAATTTTAACATGTTATTCTTTAAATGTTTACTTTAAGGAATGAAAATTTGAGCAGTATTTATACGTATTTTATGAGAAGTATTACATGTTTTTCAGATGTTTTTTCTTGGTTTTAATCTTGTGAAAGTCTTTACCGATATTAATTTTATATATCGTCAAACTATTACTCCCAGGTTCCTTCAGGAAACCCCTATCAAAAGCCATGCGTTATTCAAGGAAAATACCCTTTTCACAGGCGCTGATGTTCCATGTAATACTCAACAAATTATTATACGAGAGGCCGCTATGCCCTTAATTAATTTTAGAATTTTTTAGTCATTTATAAAATCAAATTTTATTTTTACCGGACGTGAAATAAACCGGCTGGGACTCCAAGATTTTGTCTGAAAAACGGATATCTGTCAGGTCCCAATGCGTAATTAGAGGCAATATTTTTACTTTTCCTGGTTTCCGTATTGGTTTTGTATTTTCCTATTATTTTTGATATTAAACACAGGCATAGTATATTTAAATATTTTTCAAATAAATACATTTTGATATTAAATACAATTATCAATCTGACTATTAATAGATATCCAATTCATAGAAAATCTTAATATAACAAAAGAATTAGTATGATATAATCCCTTTACAAAAATTCTGTTAAGAACAGAAGGAATGTTTTTTTACCACTGGTAAAAAAAATTATAGAATTCTTAAGCCTATCCTTGATAAAATGCAATTTATGAATTTTGATTTATATTTAAGTGAATTAATTTCTGAGAACTGTAAGTTATTGGCTACAAGTATAAATCCTTTTCTTTTTCCGCAAAATTTAAGTTCTAGGGGATTAAGGGCAAACTACATTTGAAGCAAAGAAATTTCAACTAAAAGAAAACAAAAATTTCTGGTGGAAAATCAATAAAGCAGAAAATAAAATTGGAAACAAATTGAGTCCGATCTATATCATTGAGTAAAGAAATAAACAAATTGATGCAACAGACATCAACTAATTCTTGATTTTTGCTTTGATCTTTCGAGGATAGATAGTTGAAACAAAGAGCATTTTCTCTAAAAAATATATTAAGAGTAAATTAATGATTTTCAAATCAAAATCTATTTCAATAAATTTAATCAAAAGTATAAAGATGTAATTCACTTTAAAGTCATATTCAAACTTGGATTATTGCGGAGATATTTTGAAATTTGTCCAGAAAAACATAATTTTACTGTATCAGTTAAATAAAAAAATACATTTGGATAAATATGGAATATGAATTTATTAAATGCAGATATGTTTGCTCACTTTGCACAATAGTTTATCGATATAAACTGCAGATCATAAGAAAATTAATTTTTTTCTTATCTACTCTTTCGGTTTTTACGATATATTTGAAAATGTATAGAACAAAAATGGAACGATGAACCGTTACTAAATTTCTATTAAATTCTCTGCTGGGAGTAAATCATTTGTTCATCGGTGCTTATTTCTTCATAAACAATCTTAATAAAGATTGAATACATTATGTTCAAATTTCAATTTCTAATGTTGATATTATTTTATAATTAAGCTTGCGTTAAAGCATTCAGTTCATTATTTAAATATTACAGATTAGTTATTGTTTTAAAATTTAAATCCTAGTTAAATTAAAAATTTCCTATTCGATGAATCAATTCTTTTATACTTTAATTAATGGTAACGTAACCCATAAACTATATTTAATTTACACTTATGTTTCGAATAAAAGTAAAATTATTTTTTATTTAGCCTTATACTTAAAATATATTTTCAATTATTAAATTAAGATTTAAAATTGTGTCAGTAGATGGCAGCAGTAGAATGCAAAAAAAAAGGAAATACTTTTTTGTAGGTAAGAGCAATAATATGATTCCATAGACTTTCTCTTTTGAGCTTAAATAGATTTCATAACACAGCAGATTTTGGGAAATCGACCTAAGAGGAAATTTCAAGATATCAAAATGATTCATTGTGAGCAATGTCAAAGTGGCAAAAACCATGACGTGTGAAAAAATAACCTTTCAATTTTTCCCAGAATTCTAAGAAATACATTTCTGATGTGAAAGCTTAATAAATGACTTGAATTCAATATAAAAAAAATCCGATTATGTACGTTAGCAGAGATGTTCATATTAGTGATAAGCCGATATTCATGAGTTTATAAATAATTTTACTTTAAAAAGGAAAAAAAAATATTTAAATAGAAAATAGAAAATGCTAAAGAAACATTTACATTAATATTTATACGCTTAAAAATATATTTAATTCTCTTCAACTGTATTACAAAAGCTAGTTTTTAAGGTCGGATGTAATTGAATAAACATTTTATAAAATGGAATGAAATATTAACAAATTCAAACTAAACGCTTGTTTTTTAGAATTTTTTTTTTTACATTTATTTATCTCAAATTAATTTTTTTATCTCAAAATTAATAATCTTGAAGGAATGAATAGTGAGCGAAAGCTGAAAATCAATATTTTTGTCATTCCTGGAAACAGAAAAAAAAGTAGTTTGCAATAATTCAATAAATAGTATCATTTTGTAATTTTTCAAAATCAGGCATTTTGAAGAACTTTTTAATTTGAGCACTAGGATAACATTAGATAACGAGGAATGTCATTAGTTTTTAATCCACAAAAGTTTTAATTCATCTGTGTGAAACAATCGATGCATAGATTACTGCAGAATTACATTGTGTTTTGTTTTACATCTGTTTATGATAGCTAGATTAATATTCTTAAATTACTTTTATTTTGTGTTTGTCGAGTTGGTGATTGATAATCAATGACTTAAGCTTCTGTATCATACTGATCGTGTCGTGTTTTCGATTCCCACCGAATATGGATGTTTTGAGATCGGGAAACGGACAGTCTCATAACCAAAGTTGTTGCAAGAGATTTGATTTTCAGTCGCGTATCCTTTCCCAGAGAAAATTTACTATATATTGTACCACAGGTTTCGAGGGAGGAAGCCCAGAAGACTCCCAACAGCCTCAGATGTGCATGCAGAAAACAGTAACACAATCAGTCTTGAGAAGCTTCATCCCAAAAGGACTCATAGCTGGAGGTTTTGAATTGACCACCGAAGAATGTTGAAACGCTTCTTAACACCGTCGGGTATAATCTCCAGAAGAGGATAGAGAGATTTTCTCAGAGAGGATTTAAGCTCTGAAAGACTACAAGCACTCATCCCGCAATGCAGAGAGAGAAAGACAGCGTGTGTTAGAGAGAGAGCAAAACTCATCTCTCGCTGCTCTGCAATGTCTGGGATCGAATCCCGAGAACAAAGATGCTACTATGGTAGCGTAAGTGGATATTTGACACCACGTATTCGACAACTTTACGGACAAAGGTTCTCGTAAGCATTTTTAATATCTAGGTTTTGTTGTGAGATATTTTTCGAGGACTTTTCATAGACGATGGACCGCATTCACATGTCTGAAACGAGGAATCGCGGGAAATTCCGTCAAGTACCCAGTTCGAACGTATTTATCTCCCGTTGTTCAATAGTGGCTGGGATAGATGCCGGGACTCTTCAGTCTGGAAAGCATTTTTTTACCACAGGACTCACTGTGAGCCCAAATAAATCAAAATCCTCTATAAAGATTATTGTTTAATAGAATGTTTTCGTTTGCACAAAACATGTCCATTGACTTATATATATATATATATATATATATATATATATATATATATATACATATATATATATATATATATATATATATATATATATATATATATATATATATATAATTATAAAGCAAAAAATATATACATATAGCAAAAAATATAAATATATATAATAATATAAATATATATAAAAATACAATACAAAATATACAATACTGTGTCCGGTCGTCCATGCAATATGGGTGGTACCATGGAGGATCGTCAAAAAGTAACCATCCTAAGGACAATGAATATCTTAATTCTAATTGCTTTAGTAATCCTACTGATTTAAATAGTATTTTTGAAAAATTTAAATTTAAGAAATGTGATTCTAAGAAATGCAAAACATGTCCTAATTTTAATAATTTACAGATTTCTGAAAAATCTAATTATTCTATTGCTTGTAAAATGTTTAATATTATTTATCTTATTGAATGTAATGTTTGTAAATATAGATATATAGGCCAAACAAGCAATCCTTTAAATATCCGCATTAATTTACACAGGTCCAATCTTAAAAACTATGACAGTAACAAATTTAATCTTGAATTCAATCACTTTCAAATTCATAGTTTTAAAAACGCTATTATTAGTATTATAGACATCGAACCTAATACAGAAATGCGTATTATAAAGGAAAATATGTTTATAATAAATTTAAAATCTCTTGCCCCTTTCGGTTTAAATGAATTATTTAATGGCAAAATTATTAATTTTTCAAATAGTAATTCCTTTGTATTTTTTCACAATAATAACTATAAAACTAAAAGATTTAAAAGAGGTGGCCGAAAATTTAATAAATCTTACAATAAAATAAATCTTAAAAAAAACTTTGAGTTTTATCTGGATAAAATCTATAATTTGGAATTCTCATTCACAATTACTTATAATTGGTTACCATGTAAAGTTTTATAATGAAGTTAACTGATAACGATTGCAAATTTCTGTATTCGTGTTTACACGATATAAATTTCAAAAACCAGCATTTTAAAATTTTATTTTATGACCTATTCAAATACAGATATAATAAAATTAAAGTTAAGAAAAATATGAAACTACATTATTTCACTATTAATTTTCAACATCCTAAATTTGATAATATTAAATTAAATAGTTTTGTTAATGATTTGTATAACATTTTTCCTATCGAAGATGTTTTTATAAAACTTACTTTTTCTTATGATATTTCTTTTGGACGTAAAATCTTTAACTACAATCAATTTTGCAAAAATATCTCGTCATCTAGAAAACTTTCTAAATGTATTTGTCATAATAATGAACTAAAAAGTTTTATTAACCCTGATTTTGGTCATATTATTACAGGTAATCTAAATATTGTCAGTGACACTAAATTGAAAGAAATATTAAGTAAAGGGACTAAGTATAGACCAGTTTTTCAACTTAATAAATTTAAAATAATTAAAACTATTTTTACATAATATTGATTCATTCATCTTTAATATTTCAAAATTTTATAATACACCCATTGAATTTTTACAGTCTAGAAGTTTAAACTTTTAATAAAATTAAAGATTTTATTTTTGTTAATAATTTAACGTTTCCTGGCATTAAATTTGGTCCATTAAAACCAGCCATTAATAATCTAAAAGATAATTTCATCATTACTCCAGTAGATAAAGCCTCTAAGAATAACGCATATTTTGTAAGAAATTTTATTTAGATTTAATTGATAATGAAACATTAAATTCCAGCACTTATAAACGTTTAAACTCCACAGTTAACATCATTAATAAAAAATCCTTGGATTTTATAAACTTCTAAACATTAACAACTATAAATTAGAGTTTCCTTATTTAACAGTCATTCCTAAATTTCACAAAATTCCTATAAAGTTTAGATTTATCACCTGTGGTACTAAATCGTATATGAATAAACCTGGAATCATTTTTGCTAAAATTCTTAATATTATACTAGACTATATTATTAAATCAGATACTACTTGGATCATTAATAACAATAAACCTATTTTGGATTTCTTATCAAAAATAAAATTCATAGTGTTAATTCCTTTGACTTTAAAGACCTTTTTACAAGTATTCCTATTGATAAACTAAATAACGTATTACACATTTATTATCAGGACTATAGAAAATTATTAAATATTAATTTTGAATATTGGAATAATCTAGTTAAAATGTGTATTTATAACAATTATATATTTAACGGTGAAAATATTTTTATTCAAAATTGTGGAATTCCACAAGGATCAAACTTTTCCAGCACACTAGCAAATTTATTTCTACATTATTTCGACAAAAACTTCTTTTATCAATATCCTTATGCTTTCAGATACATAGATGATTTCATTATTTTTAACAATTTAAAATTTCAAGATATTTCTAAAACTATTTATCCTGAAGAGCTTTCTCTAATTAAAACTAATTTATTTGATACTAAAACAGAATTTTTGGATTTATTTATCACTATTGATAATTCTACTACATATATTGATGTCTTCGACAAAACAAATCAATTTAATTTTTATGTTAATAAGTTAATTTCCTGGAACTCAAATATTTCTTTAAAAATATACAGAAACGTTATAATTAATGAACTTAATCGCATTTATAATATTTGCAACAACCATGAATCTACTAAAAATCAAATTAAACGACTGATAAATCACTTAAAAAATAATAATATTCCAATTAATTTTATTTTAAAATATGTAGGAAGTAGGGAATCGCTTGTAAGATTGAAATAATGCTTAGTTTTTATAACTACATAAGGGCCACCCAAGCATTGAAGTTATTACAAGAATCCTTAAAACACCTACATTTATATTTTAAATTTAATCTAATTACAACTGGCAACACTTCTTTACTATAATTTTAAAATTACTTTTGGCAACTTTCATACTATTTTCATGTATAAATCCCATCTGATTTGCTGACTTTGGCTTTATGTATTTAAATTTTTACTGTATGTATGTTTCATTTATATGAGTATCTCTAATTGCATTTGTGTTTAATTTATAGGTATTTCTAATTTTCTGCATTTATATTTATTCAAATGTTTTAACCTAGGTTCTTTGAATACGAACACTCTTTGGGGGAATTGCTCGAAGATCTTTAGACATTTGTCCTTCGAGCATGTCAGAAAAGAGTGTTCTTTCTTTTAGCATAGCTGGCCATCTCCCTCCTGATGAAGACGTGGCCCCTATGTATTCTTCTTTTCATCTGTTTCATGTATTTCAGTGCTTTTCCATATTTTTCATGTTTTATTTTATTTATATTTCACTGTTTTTCCAATTTCATATTTTTCATATTTTATCTTATATATATATATATATATATATATATATATATATATATATACACACACACACATCTTTTATGGTCTACACAAGTCGATTCCTCGCTTCAGACATGTGAATGCGGTCCATCGTCTATGTGAAAAGTCCTCGAAAAATATCTCACCACAATACCTACATATTAAACATGCTTTACGAGAGCCTTTGTCCGTTAAGTCAAGTCAGTCTATCAATCTACGAAATTATAAATTGCTACTTTAAATCATAAATTTTTATACAAGGGATTAAAAGCTAATTTACTGTCGATAACGAATTCAAATGTGGATTTATGCGTACAAGAAATAATGAAATTATCGCTATTAAAATATTTACAAGGAAGCATTATCTACTTCCTTATTAGAAAAATACATTTATTTTAATGATTATCAACTTTAAGCGGAAAAAAAATTGGTGAACCACTCAACGGAGTATTTCTTTAATTAAATATTTAATTTATTCCTGTTTTCTAACTTTAAGTAGCTGAAGTATGGCGGAAATGAAGCCTAGTATTCTGCAAGGCTTAACCCTAAGATTAATGAAGCTGAAAAATGTTGAAATCAAAATGTAATGTCAGCACAAATAAAAAAACTATAAATTTGTCGATTGTTGAGTAAGAAGGTCAATGAGAGGCATCTGCACACATATAATTATCCTTCTAGTTAGGAAAATTGATTTTAGTATAAATATATATAAAGATGGTTTTATCCTAAACTGGATAAAAATTCGACAAAAAAGTGTTTTTTCAAACATAAGTGAAATGAAATGAGTCTTAAGATTTTTAAAAAATGTAACAGAGAAACGCCCTCTAACGGTCATAAACTAAGTAGTTACACAGAATCAGACAAATTCTAACCCTAGCGACTGCTGCTGCTCGAATATAACTGTCAGAATATTTTTGTTTTAATGTTTTTGTTTTTTGTTGTGTGTGTGTTTTCTCTGTGTGGCATAGATGTTATTTAATAAAGATAAAATAAAGCTAGTCGTTTCGATTATTCTTCACACCTATGAGACAAAAATAGTTTTCAACCGAGTGTATTTTTCAGTGCTTCTTGTAAAAAACTCATTACACACTTTATCGTTGCAGTAGCAAAGGCAAAAGAAATATTTTTTTGCTACTAAGAGTAAATATTAGAGTAATATTTTTTATTATAAGAGACTCAAGCAAATATATTCATGTAGAAATAGAAATTAAATTTTCTAAATGAAAATGAAATTTTGAATTTTACAATCTTAAAATGTTTCTTTTCTTTTCTTTTTTTTTGCATTAGGTAGGTTATCAGATATGAAAACTAAGTATATTTAAGTTGTTAGGTATGTTTTGTTTTGGTATTTGATGTTCTTTTATTGATCGTGGTTTATTAGAATGTAACGATCGTTCAGCAGTTTGTAGAAGTCGAAAGGTGTGTCGGCGGAACTGGTATGAATTTTTAATGGTGATAATTGCACAGTTCAGGGATTGGACAAATGTTAAAGAGAAGTTGTTTAGTAAAAACTGAAGGACTGAGCTATAATATGATGGCGCTTTCAATTGAGTCTTGTGTTTGACAGTGACGAAGCTTTCCGTGAACTATATTTACATCTTTAAACACAGTGCATATTTTGGATATGACTTGATTACTGAATTCTCTACATCATCGTTTCTCAACCATGTAATATTTGTGACCCAATTTTCAATCATGATTTTCACCTTGCATACCATAAAATATACACAGTAATATTTTTTGAATATTTTGACACTAAACCTACATTTCGATCTTAATTTTAAATCTAACAAATTACCAAGAATACGGAAATTTATTGACATTTGACAACACTAATCCTCAGATTGACAAAACTAAATTCCGATGTCTTTTTATTGCTCTTGCTTCAAGCATGTCTGACATTCTCACGGTTTCGCAAAAGTTCCGATTTGTTTCGAATATTTTTGAATGTCGACAAGGTAAGTGTCTTGAATATGCTCAGATGTGAGCAAATGTTTTATAGTTGGGAGAAGGAGAATTTCAACAATACCAGTTTCAATTCCAGATAGTGTTATTCGAGTCTATTTTTCTAACTCTCTCGAATCTATCGAGAGTTTGAATGTTGTATATATTTTTGTGTTAATTACAATCCTCCGCATTAAATATTCCCGGCAGTAGATTTATGCAGAGGAACGATATTTTTTGAGAGTGAGTAAGTGAGAGTTAAACGATAGTCAAAAAAATATCAACAAGTATACAAATAACAAATATATAAACGTGGTTCTAAAAATAAAATCAAGAAAATATTCTCAAGAATACTTAAATTTTGGATTTAACAATGAAAAGAAAAGCCCCCGCGCATCATTTGCTAAAAAATGTTGGACAGATAAAATGAAATTAATGACATTTGACTTAGAGGGCATTTGAAAACGCTTCATGGTTGTTCTTCAACAAATCTAGAGAATTCTTCGAATTAAAATTTAAATTATATGAAAAGTAAAAATCAGCTTTAAAAATTATTTGTGAATGAAAAAGTTTTAATTTCCTCTTACAAAGTTTCACATATAATTGCAAAATGTAAAATGACTCTCACCATTGGAGAAGAGCTTATTCTACCAGCAGCAATTGAGATTGTAAAAAATTTTGTTTTGAGATAATTTTGAAAAGCATTTGCACTCCTTATCTCTTTTAAATTCTATTTTGGACCGTCTAATTGGTGATATAGCTGCAAATATACAATGTCAGCTTCCCTTATATAATTTGAGATAAATTGTTTTCAACAGAGCTTGCCGCGGCAACATATGAGATGTTCATTTTATTGCCTATACTTGATTTTGTGATAACATATGAGTAATAGAACTACATTTCTGCAAACCAATGAAATTCAGCTTAACAGCACCCGCCTTATTTGCTACCTTGAATGATTTTATGAACTAGGCAAACATAAAATGAAAAAATGCTCCGAAATTCGCATCGATGTTGCGCAGTATTTGGGAGATTCCAATGTATACCGGCACTTGTAAAATAAAAATCACCCCTGGACATCGGGACTCTTGCATCATGTACAGGAAAGCTCTATCTTCCATAGAAACGAGTCTTGGTCTGAATATTATGTTAACTACTGCTGTAGCCGTAGTAAATTTTATAAAAATGAGATCTCTCAAATTGAGAATTTTTTCCATGATTTGTAAGGACATGGAAGCAATAGATTCAGCATTATTATTTTATTGCGAGGCAGGATGGCTATTACGCGAGGAGCTTTTGCAACGTATTTATGAATTAAGAGAAGAACTCTCCATTTTCCTGGAACAGGAAAACAGAGCTAAAAATAAGAATTTTTGTAATGAAATCGAGCTACATATTCGGGAAGTTATATTATTTGAATCTTTAATAATGCTAATCAAATACACATGTATTCGATACTAATGATAAAATTGATACTTTTTGTAGAAAACTGGAGTTGTAAAGGAGAAATTTAAAATAGAATATTTTCTTGCTGATGACAAAATGATAGCAAGTTGTAAGCGAGTTAGGAATCCATTTCATAATACTCCTGAAGGGCTCTCCATTGCAGGAGGAAAAACACACAAACTTGAAAAATAACAAAACTAAAAGACAATCTAGTAATAAATCCTTATTTAAATTTTGGGCAAGAGTAAATGATGAGTTTTCTGCCCTAAAAACAAACAAGGGCATTCCATTTTCAACATCCTACCTTTGTAAAATTGGATTTTCTGCGGTGCTTTCTTTGAAGATATAATATAAAAAAGATCTCAGAGCTCTGAGTTTGTTTCTAATATCAAGCCGTTCTTCGAAAAACTTTGCTCTGCATGACAGGCTCAAATAATTATTATATAGTTTTTATCTTAGTAAGTTTAGATTAAGTAACTTGTTTTCCTTTAATAAGATATTAATTAAATACTAAGCCGAAATGTATTTTATTTTGTATGTATTTAGTTGATAATTTTTTTTTAAATAATATTTTTTCTTGGATGTACTCAGACGCCCCTTTTTAGTATGTTTGCTGCCCCCACAAAGGTGCACCCAATAGGTTGAGAATCACCGCTCTACATTCTCTGATTGCAATGTTACTGCAGCCCCAAATGTTAAAAATATTGGAAGAACGTGATATGCTACTTCTTCAGATCTCTTAGTCTTCAAAGGATGTAGCTGGACAAACTTATTTAAATGATCTTGATACACCACTATGAACTTATATTATCCATCTTTGTTTGACTGTAGATCTATCAGGCAAACTTAACATCTTGAGTTAAACTCAGAACTGACCATTGGTTCACAACAATACCTTTCTCAGGTACACTGTGTTTTATTTGACATATATTGGCATAAATTTAAATACAACATTGCAACTTCATATGAAATATTGTATTTAACTTGCAACACTTTAAGCAAACATGTTCTTCTTCCCTCGCCTATTCTGGTTGTGAATTTCATATAGTTTACTGAACAATTCTTCATTGGTAAAATACTACTTTATATTCGTTTCTCCTTGTTTTAATGGTACCATTAACTTCTCTACATCTCATTAAATGTTAAAACGTCGAAACGTTTGAATCGAAAGACGTAGTTTCAACAGAAACCACTTCAGAAGGTATTTTAGACTTTTCTCGAAAAAAATAAAAACATTTATCTTCTCTTTTACCCGCTATTAATGCAGTTAAATTTTTAAGAAAAATATCCTGACTCTCCGCAGAATCCACTTAGTATAAATTAGGGTATCCAAAAAAATGAAAAAAATGTTGTTTGCACTATCCAATAAGACTGACAAAGCTAACTGACTCTCAGAAAAACAAAACACACAAAGTTGGTTTCTGAAGAGCCAAATTATTGAGTGACTTTGGAATTTATAAAGGAACCTTTTTAAATAGTCTATAGTAGTAATTAAAATCCAATAAAATTTTAAGAAGGTTAAGCAAGTAATAAAGAAACCGGCAGAAAACAACATTGATAAGTTAAAAAAAAAGAACAATTTGTTTTCATCATAGCGTAAGATAATTAGAAGGTTTTATAAAATAAAGAAGCATTGGTTTCAATTAGAAAATTAGTTCATGCAATCTCATCCTCAGTAATATTAAATTGACTGAATTTTAAAGTTTTTATTGAAACAAATAATAAAATCATTAAAATTCGTATCCTAATGTAATAAATAGAAAACATTTAATGGTTTTTTCATTGATATTAATTTTCTATAATCCATCACGCAAACTAAATAGAATTGTTATTTAACATTCGTTTATTTTAACTAATAACTTTGCATTTTTAAAAGCAGTCTGATGCTATGTGTACCCGAAATATTCTATTATATTGATGTATTGATCTCAGTTATTAAATGTTTAAAAAATCATTATATTCATTATATTATTATATTATACAATAAAAAATTGTATTGTAATTTAGGGTTAATGTTAGATTTGTATGATAGTATTTTGTTAATTACCATTATATCTACAGGTTTACTATCAATATTTTTCACACTAATAATTATGTGACTGAAAGAAATTTTTATAACAAAAATTTTAATAAGTATTATACCTATGACAAAATAATAATATTATTTCTATGACAAAAATAAACATATTTTTCAATAGCTATTTTTTATATTAATATTGAGAGCTGAGTCTATTCAAAGTCACGATGCATTTGCAGAAAATTTTTTTTTTTTTTTTTTTTTTTTTTTTTTTTTTTTTTTTAACTTTTCTTATGAACATGTTTCATTTTTCTTGAGAAAATATATCTTGTAATGCTTTCATGTTTAGGACAGAGGATTACTTTTTTCTTGGCAATTAATTTTGATGAATTTCTGTACCAGTTTATTTTTATATGTAACGTAAACAATAGTTCATGAACTTTTAATAAAATTCAGAGAATGAAATAGTTTTCCCTTTAAATCTCACTGAATATATTAAGGACTAAAATTCTTCAAATTGATTTTTTTTGTTAAAATATTGTTTTAATTTCATACTCTATTTACATAACTCATAATCAATATATTAGTGGTATAAAATACCGCTATTTTCGACAGTAAAAATCCTCACATGAAAAAAGTTCATTTATTCAGTATAAAAATCTATTACACACAGATATATTCGCTATACCTCTTCTAAATTTTAAGAGTGAAAATTTCCAGTTGAATCAATTTGCGTATAATGTGATGCTAGGTAATTAAAAAAAACTAGATAATTAGTATTTAAATGTATATTAGTACATAATAACAGAAGTTTCTAATTCTGAAGTGCAATTATAAAATTGTTTTGTTTGTGAAAAATTGATTATTTGATAAAATACAAGTAACTGGATAAATCATTAAGTATACGAAAAATGATCTTTTGCTTGATGAAGGCAGATTTGTGATAATAGATTGGTACTAGAATACATGTGAATTTTATGGAAAGGATGTAAAGTTAAGAGAAACAGTTGTTAATGGCCTTTGAAATTCTGAGTTGAAGAGCTAGAAACTATTAGATGAGGTAAATCGCGGACGTCATTTACCAGTTGGAATAATGAATGCTAATTTGTCGGAGATAAAACAAAGCCATCTGCACCAAGAAAAAACGAGACCTACAATGTATATCACATAATCAGTGAAAAGATGCTCTTTATACCAGAGAATAGTTCTCTCCAAATAGTATGGTTAATGGTGGTTAGTATAGTAACAAGTGTAGGGCCTTCTATCATTCTCTAGAGGTTCAGTAACCAACCTTTTCTTCTGGCTCCTTCGAGTAGTAAATGGAACGTCTTTCTTCCGCTGCAACAGCGAGGCAAAGGCAATTGAGCAATAGTTATTCTCGCGATAGATAACTGAAAGTGTTGAATTTAACAATAAAAATGAATCATTGATAGGAATATGTAGCTAAAAATCAATGGAAACTTCTTGTTTTCCCATATAACAAACAAGCCATTCTCGACTTAGATTACAGCAGAAGCAGAGAAGTCGCTTATGTAAGATAGAATAAATTCTGACGGACTGTGTGTCTGGGCTTTTTCTCTGAATTTGTACTGAAATCGGAATTTCATTTCAGTCGGTTTTGTTAAGTGCTTTATGGGATGAGCAAGAAATAAATAATATGAATGCATTGCCACTAAACCATCAACATCACATTCTGCTGTCTTTAGTTAGACAAATGGATCTACATTCGTCTCAATAAAGTGCAGTGTAAACTGGCATGATGTTATTCATAAACTTGATAAATAGAGCACCGTGACGTCCTTCAAAATGATAATGCTGAATTAATGGGTTAATAGAATCACCTCCCTTGCCTGTATCATTTTTTTGATAAGTTAATAATAACGTAACAGTTTTAAGGAGTTTCTTGAGTACCAAAAGGAACGTATTTACATATTTTAATGAAAAAAATCCAAAGATTTACCAATCTCTATTTTGTATGAGACACCTAAGCAAAGCATTACATTAGAAAATAGAGGTTTCATATAGAAAACTCTGTATTTTGCTTGATTATCTGTGCATATAGAAATTGAGCATCCATGTCTCATCTGTTAAACAATTCCTACAGAATTGAACTTGGGTCTTTTATAGTATATTGAACTTAGTATTTCCAAAGAGTGGAATTTTATTCCATTAAATTATCCTGAATACTTATTTTTTTAGGTTGGAGTTCTTTGAAAATGATAAGATTTAAAAACTGATCAACTCATCTAGCTGAAAAAGCTTCGATGAACTTTTATCACGCCAAAACACGTGGCTTTAAGTAGAAAGGTGTTTTGGCTATATAAATATCTATTAGGCACAATCTTTCCTGATGTGCATTATATATGTTTTGAAAATTCTTCATAATGACGAAAGGATGCGTAAGAGTTCTGCTTTTATATAAATTTTAAAATTTACTACTACTGTTACTTTTTTCATATTTGAAATTAAATGTCAAATGTACTCAGAAACCGTTTATTAGAAGCGTATGCATAATAATAAATATCTTATATTAGTATAATAATTCTTTATTCATTAACAATTTATTTTTGCCACATATTTTACTTAACTGAGTCCCCCATATCTTATAATATTGGAAAACATCTTGCATACTTTCAGTGCAAAATTAATTGATAAAATACATAAGAATTTTAGTTTGACTTGAAATCTATTTACACTGACTAATAGTTTATGACTTCTAAACTGTATTTTTTTTTAAAATTAAATATAGTAAATAGAATAATAATAATGGAATAAGTAAATTAGTATACCACAGATTTTATCAAGAAATTTAAATGAACTTTTTCAATAAGAATTATAAGAAGAAAGTAGTTTTGTGTTTTTATCCTGCTGGGGAAAATATATATGTTTTTATGAAATGCTAAACACCATGCCACCACATCTGCGATAAAGAGTCGAGTTTTTCTTTTAACTGGTAAGACATGATTCGAATTACTAGAAGAAGATTCAAATCGATATGACACTACGTCTGAGTCTGATTAATTAGCTGTTGAATATTATGTAAGAGTGTCTTCTGTTATTTTGTAAAACTAAACCACACAAATTACTTCTTTCGCTACAGTAGTATATGTCCGGTCTTCAGGACACACAATTTTCTGCTCTAAAGAAGCAATTTTTAAGCATTTTTGTATGTATATACCTCAAAATTTAAACTTTTTAATCAAAAATTAGCATCATTTTTTCAACTTCCAGAGTTTACATATTTTCCAAATTCAACATTTTTAATTAAAAAATGTGCTATTTTTAAGTCAAATAATGATAATAAAAATGTAGTTATTCAAATACACGATTTTTAAAAATGAAAACAAAAATAAAAGATATTTGTAAGTTTTTCAAAATATAAGATATAAGCCATTGCACATGTTTTTTTAAAAAGATTTAAACTTCTTCCAACTCATAATCATAATATTTATCATTTATTTTACCTTTGTAATTGAATAGATAATTATTTTTATTTATTTTTTTAATTGCCCTTTCAGATAAATCAGCATGGCAAGAACTTAAGTAAAATTCTTTTTCACTATCGTTTACTTCTAGTTTTGCAATTAATGAAGATCCAAATTTTGTTTTGAATTTTTTCAAAGATATCAAATTGTATTTTCCAACTTCTAAATTTCTCAATTTAAAAGTTTAAGGATATATATTCTTTTTGATGTTGTTGAATTCTTCAATTTATGATATTTCATTTTATTAAATGATTTTACGTTTTCAAAAATATTTTCTGAAGATATTTATTTATAATGTAATAAGATGTTTCATCTACTAGATCAAGTGCTTTTTCTCTTCTATCTTTGTTTTCAACTTTTAAAATTAATTCTCTCATTTGGTCAATATATTTCATTATTAAATCATCAATTCCATATCATTCATATATTTTATTGATTTCAATTAGTTCGTTAATTAATTTTGAATTCTCTATTATTTCTTCACTAATATCTAAGTATTTTATTTCTTCCATTTATTACAAACTATTTTTTTGAATGGATTTCTTATACTGACAACATTTATATAGACTGCACATAGGACCTAATATTCTAGGACATTTAGGAACATCAATATCAACAGCTGGTATATTTAATTCTTCAAATATTTCTTTTTCAATTGTTCCTCCTTTATAAGCAAATCTACCACCATATTCATCATATAAATATAGAATATAATTTTTAACATTTTCATTACTAATCTATAAACTTTTATCATCTGAATATCTTTTAAATCTTAGACCGTGAATTTCATGAGTGCATTTACGAACAATTTTCATTTCTTGTTCTGTTAATTCACAATTGGGTGTAAATACTTGAATTGTCTCAGCAATTGGTTCTGTTAAATGTGTCCAACTAATTTCTCTGATGATTTTTTTTTATCTGGAAGGATAAATCCTTGAATATTGAATATCAATGATATATCAGTCATTTTATTTTAAATGCATTTTTATAAATAATTTTAAAAATTGAGAATAAAAAATATATTAAGGATATAAAATACTGAAGATATAAAAGATATAAAATATTAAAGGTATAAATTACTGACGATATAAAATATTAAAGATATAAAATACTGAAGATATAAAATATTGAAGATATAAAATATCGAAGATATTAATATCCAAAGGGAACTGTGTTATAATCATCCAAGATTCTACGTTTATCAAATCCAAATGTGTATCTTTTATTTGTTTTTATACTTGAAATATTTTTATCTTTTTCGATTTTAAATTGGTTGATTTCTACATCTAAATAATCTGTTTCACCAGTTATTATTTTCATTCTGTTATCAAAATCTAATATCGTTTCACTTTGATACGACATTTTAAATCCTTTAACTTTACCACATATATCACCATTATTTAATTAATATCCGTAATCTTTACTTGCTACAGCTATCCAAGATTTTATGTATTTATCATTTCCCAATTCATCAGTCCATTCTCCTAACATGCATCCAGTTTCAATTTTGTTAGTTCCATCATCTATATAAACAATACTATCAGTATCATAGTAAATTACTTTATCTTGTAACTTAGATAACATTTTATATAATCGAATTCTAGCAGAACTAGTTGTAAAAGCTGCTATATATACATTGGTATTGAAGTTATTATTTTCAAATTTATCTTTATATTTATATGACATTTCAACACAGTCATCATTCAAAAAATTCATATTTAAATCTTTAATAGTATCATCTAAAAGGATTCTATAAAAATCTTCGATTTCCATCACATATTCAGTTTGTTTCATATTAATTCTTTGACCAAATTTACCCCATAAGGAATTCAAACATATCTTGGCTATAAATCTCAAACCAGGATTTTCTTTGATTTTATCTAATTTGATACCTAATTTTTCTTTAACGACTTGCCTATATTCTATTTCATTTTTGAAATTGTTTTTCCATTTATCACATGTCTCTAATTTTATTTTTAAAAATGTTTTAACATACTCTTTAAATAATTCTTTGGTTTAATTTCAAAATGCCACACTTCATAAATATTTAGTATTTTATAACCTTTTTTGATAACTAATTTTATCTCATCAGTTGTCCAAGTTCCAATTATACATCTCTCCTTATCATCGTGTTTACATTCAGAATTCCTTATCTTGCAACAGATTTCGCATTTTCTCTTTTCTAAAACCGTTTTGAAATGGTTACATTTTATTGTTTCTGAACATTTTTTACACAAAGAAAATATTAACTTTTCAGCTTTGTAAGGTAATACTGGATGATATAATTTTCTAGGGGGAAGCACTTTACATTTGATTAATCCATACCATTTTTTATTATATTTTTCAGGGTTAAATATTTTATCAGGATGACCAACCGGATAATAATCAAAGTAATTAACTGTTGGATATAAAGAACATACATCAATATATCTGCCTTTCATATTATCTTTCATTTCATATTTTAATTTAGTTGGTTCACATCTTCCTCCATAAAAAGCATCTCTTGGATTTAAAGGCTCAATAAAATCTCTTTTCCATTCTTTTTTCATATATTTCTTTTTATCCTTATCATTATCAAAATCACATTCCCAAATATTCACTAATTCATATCCTGCTTTAATTATCTTTTTGTTCAACTTTTTAGTTTTTTTATATAAATCATTCATAAGCATTTGATTCACAGTATTTATTTGTGTTTTTGTGAAGCATTTAGGACATCCATGCCAAAAGCATCCTTGAAATTGGAACACTGTATTATCATAAAATCCATCAACCTTATAATATTTTTTACCTAATTTTAATTTTTTCTCTTTACCATTCAAAGCATGTTGTATATTAATATTTTCTTTTTGAGATATGTAATCTAACCAAGCAATTGATTTTTTACTGTATTGATCATTTTGAATTACATCTTCATCAACAGCAATTGTATTCTCTTTCAGGAATTTATCTCTATAAATTGCCATACATAAACCAGCTAAAGTTACATATTTAAAAGAATCAACATTCATAATTTCTAAGAATAATCTTCTTAATTCTAAACATCCTTTTCTCAAAATGTCTACATCAGATCTACAATATTTAATGAATTCTTTTTTAAAATCAAATGTTTCATGTTTTACTGAATCATATCATTTATTAAATTTTTTCCTTTCTTCTCTAATCATATTATCATATCCATAGTAATATTTTTTAGGATATTTACCTACATAATTTTGATTATTTCCAGTGTTAAAAAGATGAGGAAAATAACCTTTTGCTAATTCAGTTAATCCAAAAGTTTTAGGAAATTTTTTAAGCGCACACATTGTAAAATTAATTGAATCTACAAATTTTATTTTATAATCTTCAGCATTCATAAAATTAAGCTTATTACCTTGATAAATTGTATATGCTTTGATATTATTTTCGAAACAATATTTCGCTAAAAATTGGAAATCAAAACCTTTTCCATAGTGAGCTATAACTGTATATCCATAATGATATTTATTAAATAACCATTCATAAAAATCATTTTCATTATTGAATATTTTTTCATTACCATCAAAATCATGATATATAACTAGGTTAACTTTATGAGTTCCGGAATCTTGTGTTGTTTCAACATAAAAAAATAAGTATTTTTCAGTACAATCATGTTCACATTGGACATACCAATCCTTTTTATTTTTTATATTTTTAAAACAATTATCTTTACATACTCCTTTACAATCTTTTTTCTTCATAAAACATTTGTGATCTTTGTTAACCCATTTCCAACAATTTTTGCATTCGTATTCATCACATTTGTGATCCTTTAATTTTCTTTCGTATGTTTTTAATATACGCTTACATTTTAAGCATTTTCGAATTACCATACAAACACTCAATCATTTATTATTTATTTGTTTATGATTATCAAATCAATTTTGTCCTTTAAATTTTCTAAAGCAATCTTTACAAAATATATCATCTCCTTTACAATCAAATTCACTAACAAAACATCTTTCACTTTTTAAAGTACACTTATGTTTATTTGTTTTTGCATATCCAATTTTACAACAATCGCAATAATTATCCTTACCTAAGAATCCTGTCATTGATGTAATTACATTGAAATGATTCCTATCTTTATAAATGAAAATACATGTACATTTTCGTATATATTTACCATTATATATAATCTGATTACCATTCTCTCTACATACTACATTGATTTGAATATCTAAAAATTTTTCAAATATTTTAACCTCTTCTAGGGTACAAATTTCTAATGGTATATTACATAGTTTATGTAATTTTATAGCTAGATTTTTTTGTAATACAAGACCTTTTTTAATATACAAAATTTCGTTATTTGTTAACATTTCAATATCTAATTTCTCGCTTAATAATTCAGGATTTTGAATGGCTAAAGCTACTACTATTGACCTAGCTAAACATAAATGATCATTATTTTTAATTTGTAAAATACTTTTCTTTTTAACTGGATCAGTTTCAGAATATAATTTTAAATATCTACCTCTTTGAGGTAATTCAATTACATTAAAATCAAAAATGCATTCAGTTATATCTAACTCTTTGTATTCAATTTTATTATTTAATGTTTCTAAATATACATTATAAGAATCTTTAGTATTCATCATTACTGGATGAAAAGGAGTACTTAATTTAGGATTATAAACAATTATATCAACTTTACCATTCACATTTCCAATAGCTGTCCTAAATATTTTCCTTAAAATTTCATAATAATTTTCAGGTAAAATTTTAGATCCTGTAACTCTATATGGCTTTCTATATACTTTATATTTTTTAATATATTCACCTCTAGATTCGATAATCTCATAATCAGGTTTAAATAATTTATTCAGTTTTACTTCTCTTTTAATTTTTTTATTTTTCACAGGTTCAAAATCCTTAGTATCTTTATTAAATTTTAAATTATATGAATTAAATAATTTTTTAATATTTTCTCTTCTCTTTGGATATTTAATAAATATTTTCTTTTTACGATCTAAATAATCAGAAGTATCTAAATCTAATATATCTGTTAACACTTGTTTATAATTTCCAATTTTTCTAATATATGATATTATGGATTTAATAATATCATTCTTAGATTTACTTTTGCTTTTTATTTTTAAATCATTTATAACATTTTTCAACTTTTGAATATTCAAAGTATTCAAAGCATTTTCAATATGAACAAAAGCCATATTTGTATTGAAATAAAAAAACAAGAAATTTTTTATTTCTATTTATTAGAAAGTAATTTTATAATGGGATTTCAAAAATAGAATTTTTTATTTTCTATTTATTAGAAAGTATTTTTATAAAGGGATTTTAAAAATGGAATTTTTTATTTTCTATTTATTAGAAAGTATTTTTATAAAGGGATTTCAAAAATAGAATTTTTTATTTTCTATTTATTAGAAAGTATTTTTATAAAGGCTTTTGAAAAAGATAAAATGTTTTAAACGATGTTAATATTTAAGATTTCATTAGCAGCAATTATATCTGCTAACAATTTTTTGTGTATTTTGCTTTTCTCATGTCTGGCGCGATGCCATAAGGTGTAGTACCTGCCACAAATACAGCGCTCAGATTGAGAATAAATATCTTTGGTACATTGGATACAACGAGTCATTCTTTTCTTAATATGCATATAAAATTCTTCTTCATTCTTTTTTATCTTACAATCTCTACAAATCATATCCATTTATTATGGTTTATTTTTTTTAAATGGAAATTGTAATTCTGATAATAACATTAATTTTAAAATTATTATTTCATTTCTTCTACTTAAGGAGAAATACTTTATATTAATTATATTTTGAATAATTTTTAAGTAACTATTTATAAAATAAGAAATTTCTAATTATTTAAAAATGCTAAAAACTCATTCCATTCATTTTTATTTTCTTTAACTTTTAAATTATTTTCTATTCCAAAATATTCACAAATGTTTTTCATGACATACAAATATTTTATAGTTTTTTTGTAATAATTAAAATCTAAATATTTGTAAAACATTTCATCAGCTTGCAATGTAAAATTTAAATTATGCTATTTTTTAATTGTTTGAAAAAATTTATCCTACTTACATATCTCTGTTTGAAAAATAATTGAATATTTATATTATAATAATTTTCCTTTTCTGAACTGTCATAAGTAATATCTTTCTTTTGAATATTTTTATTTGGTACAGAAATATTATTTTCTTCGTCACTAGAATAATATATATTTTCAGCTTGAATAATATCATCCATTTATATATTTTCTAATTTAAAAATATAGATGGAAGCACTATTCATTGAAAGACTGTTATCAGTTGTGAAAACAAAGTTTATTGGATAAAGTTATTAGATAAACCCAAAAAAAAGTAAGTCTCACATGTCCCAGTTAGTATAGTGTTTAGAGTAACTGAATAGCATGAATTAATTAATCCTGAGTTCGAGCCCTGCTCACTCTTCTAGAAAAAAAAAACTTAGAATGAGTTGATGCAATTAAGATACGGCTCTTAACCTAGAACCAGGAAATGAAAAAAACTGGGACCGAGATGTAAAAAGTGTGGTGGACTGTATGGTCCTTTTGGGGGGTGCTGGCATCCCTCAAAATTAAATGTTATAATTTCAAGGTAAAGTCCACCACACTGAAAGGGCCGTTTTGCTATTTTTTCTAAATTTATTAATTGAATATTAATTATTAAATATCTTAATATTTATTTATTTAATAATTAATATTTATTTAATATATTTTTCAAGTAACTAATTTTAAATTATTAATATACTCATTAAATAATTTTTAAAGTAATTAAAATATAAATATATATAAATCTTTTTCTTTTCTTATAATTTTTTTAATTCTTAAAGTTTCTCTTAATCTATAAACCCAAACATCTAACAAATCACAATTATCTTCAAATTCTTCAAATATATCTTGAAATATTAATCGCTTGAAATAATGTAATTTTAATATTCTTTTATATGTAATTCCATTATCCTCATATTATCATAACTATCTAATTTAAAATCTGGTCTTCCAAAAAATACAACTATGTGATGATTTCTATGTCTTAAATTATCATATTCCAATTCTATTCTAAATGTAAATAGATTGATATTCAATAGTAATACTTTTGTAATATTTTTTTCAAACATATTTATTTAAATATAAAATAGCGTCCTCTTAAAATATTAATAATAAAAATACAAAATAATAAATTTTAAAGGGAGGGTACAAAACGTCCCCCCCCCCTTTTACTAACAATTCTTGGGGGGTGAGAATTCTCCCTACCTAAAATTATCATTTTAAAGGGGTGATTTACTCACCTTGAATTAAATCTTTTTTATCTATCCAACTATTATATTCTTCTGGATAATTTAACCACTTTACAAATAACTTGTTTCCTTTCTTTTTTATTATTTTTTCAATTTTATATACATTATCTTTTTTATCATATTTAACTAATTCATTCTCATAATAAGTGCCATTGATTTCTTCGTTGTTTAAATCTCTTATTCTATAAGTAATTGGATCTGTTTTTAACACTTCAGATATTATAAAAATTTCATCTGTAAATGTAGGATGATAACCTCTTGTCAACGTTTCTTTATATTTTGAAATTCTTACTTTATCACCTTCTTTAAATTTTGGTTTTCTGATTGTCTTTTTAACATACAAATTATTATATACAATATTTTCATTTTCTTTTTTACTTGCTTCTGTTGGTGTCATTTTAATAGATCTATGATAAGAGTTATTATAATTGTAAACTAATTTATCTAATACATCTATATATCGTATTATTAGCTGCTAAATATTTTCTTATTTTTAAATTTAAAGTTCTATTGAATCGTTACACTACTGAACATTTAATTTCTGTATTATTAGTACCAAACCATTGAATATTATTTTCTGAAAACAATTTTTGTGTTAAAGAAGATAAGAAATCCAAACCATAATCAGATTGAATATTTAACGGTTTTCTCTCTTTGAATATCTTTTTAAAAGCATTTGATACCTCTTCACCTGTTTTTCTTTTAATTGGAACAGCCCATGCATATTTACTAAATATATCTATAACAGTTAATATGTAATTGATACCATCATTATATTTACTAAATGGTTTTATGAATAATAAATCTGCTTGCCATTGATCATCAATATGAGATACATAAATCCTTCTTCTTTTGAATTTTCTATTGATTGGTTTATATCTTGTATATACATCTTGAGTATGAAGAAAATCAGTAATACCTTTTTGAGTAAATTTAGTTTTTATTTTTAACTCATTGATACCACAATAACCTTTCAAAGGATCATAATATATATCTTTTAAAGTGTCATTTGTTTTTTAAAAAAAACACTTTTTTTTGAATTACAATTGACACAAATTCCTTTCATCATAGGTTTTCCATTTTTGGATGTAGTAATTATAACGTCTTTACTATCTGTATGAGTTTTACATTTTAAGCAGTAAATAAGTGAACCCATTCCAAATGTCTTTTTTGCTTTAATGATTGGTTTAACAATTCCTCTTTCTAATCTTTCACGAATTGTAGGATTTGGAATTTCATCTAATTCTTTTAACATATTTGTATCACATATTTCATTTCTTATTTTAGTATCTTTATTTTTTAAATAACAAATATCATGTCTATATGCAGTTTCATCAACTCTGTTAATTCATTTGCTCCATTCTTTGTATGATAAATCTTTATTTAATCTTGTTTTTCCATGTAGTAATTGAGTTCCAGGTCCCGTAAATGAATGTCCAGGTAGATGCATTTCAAATGGTAAATTATTAATAGATTTATTAATAACACCTTTTCCATTTTTGCATTTGCAATTCTTTTTATTACACATTTATTTAGATATAAAATTATTTATCAGCATACTTATAACCATTTAATTGAGTTTTCTTTACATATTTTTCTATAGGAAAATACTGCAAATTTTGAATATATTCATCTTCTCTCATATATACTTCTTGTTCAGTCAAACTATTTGATTTCAATAAATTTAATAACTGCTTATAAAATTTATAAGCTTGTTTGTATTCACTCTTTTTAGTAGAGATATTCAAAGACTTATCAATTATTTCAATGACACCCGCTGTTACACTCAATGCTGATAAGGGAAGAAAAACGAATCCAGATAAACCAGATGCGCTGAATAAAAACTTACTAGCTGATAATGAAACACTCAATTTATTCATCAATTGATAAGACTTTCGATAGATATAAACTATATTTTCCAAATATTCTTCCATTTATAAAGGCTCAAAATTTCTTCGATATCTCATATTTATATTTGCTAAATCCAACATAAAGAAATCAAAACGTTTTTGAATTGCTTTCTTGTATAATTTCTTAAATTCTTCATTAGTAAGATTTCCATCAATTTCTCTAATTATCTGTTGGATTTCTCTTGGTTGTAAACTAAAGAAAATAAAATAATTACAATTCTTTCTTATATTAATAGGAGTAGAATAATATGATTGACTCAGATAAATAATGGATACATTTTTCTTTCTTCCTCTGATAAACAATTCAGCTATATCGCTTTGATCTTTTTCAGTTA
The DNA here is from genome assembly GCA_030067965.1 of Latrodectus elegans. NCBI lineage: Eukaryota > Metazoa > Arthropoda > Arachnida > Araneae > Theridiidae > Latrodectus > Latrodectus elegans. The sequence goes on along the minus strand of CM057817.1, from coordinate 3,668,059 downwards.
TACAATCATCAAAAATTACTAGATTTTTCATACATGGATCTAAATCATCTACTTTTATGAATCCCTTGGAATCAGAAGAAAATAATACTTGTTCTTTTTTATATTTATTAAATAATTCCAACAATAATTCTTTCCTCTTTATGTTTTTACAATTTACAATATCTTCTCTTTCTATGTCATCAAACATTGTAAAATTTTCTTGCAGTGTAATATATTTTGGTTCATAAATATCTTTAGCACATACAAACAAACCATCAAATTTCAAATAATCATATATTAAATTAACAAGCAAATTAGTTTTTCCAGATCCTGAACTGCCTACAATTAAAAATCTAAAAGGATGTTTTGGTAATGAAGGATTTTGATTTTCATCTGTAAATTCTTCAGGTTCTGTATAATCTTTTATTTTTATCATTTATTTATTTTTAAAATATCTACTCGGAGTAGAAAATTATTTACTGATAAATAAATGGATATTATTGAACGTGAAAGAAATAAAAAATTAAAACAACAGATTAGAAATGAGTTAGAATTAATAAAATTACAATCTGAAAAAATAAAAAATAATGAAGTTAAACTTGAATCCGATTTAGGTATTGAAAAATCATTATGAGAATTTCATAAACCAGTAATCAAAAAACTACAAGACCAAGAAATTTCAAGAAAACAAAATCTTGAAAGTATTCAATATGCTATAAAAGATTTAACAGATAATGTCTTTTTTACCTCAACATGAATCCTCTAAACATTTTGACTATTCTTCAGATGCTGGAAATTTAATGGATAAAGCTGAGGGAATAATAAGATTGAATTTTAATAAAGATTTAGATTTTGATTTACTTAAAAATGAAGGATTAGAATTGCCTTCTGAGCTATTAAATAAAACAGATGAAGAGTTAGATGAAATAATTAGTATAGCAAAATCTAAACGAGATGATTATAAAAGACTTAAAGGAAATTTAACTAAAAACAGAAATTATGAAACCAGTGAGAAGAAAAAACAAAAAATACAAGATAAAATAATAGAAGCCGATTCTAACATGAATGGGTTAAAAATGTATATAAAAGCATTGAATACTCTTAAAGCAGGAAATGAATATATAGGCAGTGGTATAAACAAATTAGATAAATTGACAAATAAAATATGCAAAGGCTCTAAGTCTAAAAAATTATATAATCAAATAATTATTATTCTAGATAAACTTTTAAAAGAAGGAACATTAACAAATGATTATGTATAAAAGAATATTATAAAAATTTTTTACTTTAAATAAATGTATGTAAGAAAAAAAGTTTATTTGAGTGATAAAATCAAATTTCAAAATTAAAATCTGGATATAAAAAAGGAGAGGAAGTTTCCTTGCAAATAGATAAAAGTAAAACTCCTAATTATGATTTACATCTTACCAATACACAAATCAATCAAATTGCAAAAGGTAAAAGAATTACAATTAGTAAAACTCAGTTACAAAAAACTGGAGGATTTTTACCATTCCTGATTCCTATTCTAACATCTTTAGGTCTTGGAGCTGCTAGTGGTGCAGCAGGATGGGGTACTAAAAAATATTAGATAAATTTTAGGATCTGTTATTAAAAAAACGTTGTGGAGAGGGGATTTATCTTCCCTCGGAATATCCAACAAAATAATAGAAGAAAATATGAAAAACGAAAAAGGATTTAGAGGTACATTTACTATAGATATGCTACCTAAAAATATAAGAAAATTTGAAAACGGAATTATTAATTTAGATGTATCTACAGGAAGTGGAACTCACTGGGTTTGTTATTATAATGATCCAATATATGATTTTGTAGAATATTTTGATCCCTTTGGAGAATATAAATTTGAAAAAATAAAAATAAAAAATGATTTTCTTCCTAAAAATATAGTCAATTATTTAAAATCTTCAGGAAAAGAAATTCGTTATAATTCTAGTTTTTTACAACAACCTACATCTGTAAAATGTGGTTTATATTGTATGAAATATATAACTGAAAGAAATAAAGGTAAATCTCCTATTGATATATTATATTCATTTACTCAAGAACCTAGTATTTCCAATGAGAAAATTGTTACTTATAAATAAATGAAGTACCTCATTTTAGATTCAAGAAATGCTAATAAATCAGAAGATTTTACAATTGAATATTCCAACCCTTTTAATTTTAAGGAAATAGCTCTTCAGTCATTTTCTATGTACATTTCTTGGAATAATATTACTGACAAAAATAATAAATTTTCATATTTTGATGGTAAGAAATGGATAGATTTCACTATTCCAAATGGTCATTACAGTATAAAAGGTTTGAATCGTTACATGGTTAAATACTTTGGAAATGATCCTCCAACATTATTTGGAATGATAGAAGAAAGACAAAGGTTTGCAATTAAATTGAAAGATCATTATAAAATTGATTTATCCAAAAGTGAATTGTACAAAATTTTAGGATTTGAAGCAAAAATATATGAAGATGCAGAGCAAGAAGGTAAATATATAGCAGATATAGCTAATGGAAATGATAATATTTATATTCATTGTGATATAATAAATGGTGCTTATATAAATCACTTTCAATCTGATGTGATTTACTCATTTACAACCACAAATCCTCCTGGAAGTTTATATTCTAAAGAATTTGAGAAACCTATATTTTTTTCAGTTAAATCTGATTCCATACATAGAATTAGAATGAAAATTACAATTCATCGAGGTGAACTAATTGATTTAAATAGACAAGAAGTACAGTATAGATTTATAGCTAAATAAATGAATAAACACAGATTGTACAGAAAGAGTAAGAAAATAGAAGGAAGAGGTTTCTTTTCTGATTTAATAGAAAAAGCGAAACCTATTATAGAAGAAAAATCTAAAGATTTCATAATAGAAAAATTAAATGAGATTTTATCAAAAAAGAAAAAACATGGTGCAGGATTGAAAATTTTTTATCCTAAATAAATGAACAAAATTTATGATTTGAGTGATACCAGTTATTATTATAATAACGAAATTGAAAGCTTTGAATATAGAGAAATTAAACATGAGAATAGAGATAAAAACAATCCATATGAAAATGCTACATATAATTTCTTTATAAATGATACAAATGCTAATATATTATATTCTGAAGGTTATCTGCAACAAGAAATTAAAATTGTAAAAGGTGATGGAAGCAATATAAATAATGAAAATATTACTATTGTAAATGGTGGTGGTTTAATTAATTCGAGCAGATTAACAATAGGAAATACTGAAATTGAATCTACTATTAATTATAAAGCAATCATGAATCAAGTTTTAGGATTGATAAATTTCACACCTGATTATTCAACATCGGAAGCTACTAATATGTTTTTCTATATGGATACTTCTGAATACGCTGACAAAGATAATTTCAAATATAATGGAACTTTGGTTGATGCAACTAAAATTACTGATTTTTATAATAACTTCAAAATGAATGAAAAATTTAATGATGGATTTGCAAAGAGATGGAAATTCACTAAAGGTAGTCAATAAGAATAATGTAAGAATATGTAAGAATATGGATACCATTAAAATATATATTTGATTTTTTCAGAGAATATAGAAAAGTACTTACAGGATTTCAAATCAAAATAGAAATTCAAAGAAATGATAGTAAAAATATGTTATATACAGATATTCAAAATCCTGATTTCAAAGCAGTTGTTGAAGATCTATCTCTCTGGTTACCATATGTTAGATTTAAAAATTCAGCTGCTGTAAAATTCAATCAACTAAAATTATCTGATACTCCAATAGAAATAAATTGGGATCATTATAATATTATAAAATCAAATTTATTTAATAAAAATTCTAGTGGATCTTATAATATCCCTGCAACATCTGATGAAGTTTTAAGTTTATACGTCATCCCTCAATATGATGAAAGAAATGAAAATATGAACCAAAACAATATGATGTTTGATAACTTGGATATGACAGAATGCTAGTTAATGATTAATAACATAAAAGTTCCAACAGAAAGTTATTTCATGGATTTTAATAAAAAAACATTATAATCGAATATATGCAGCTCTTTTAGAAGCAGGAATGAACAATATAAATGCAGAAACAGGTTGCATGATAGATTATTCAAATTTTAGTAAATATCCTATAATTTGTTTCAATCTAGAGAACCATGAAAATTACACAAACCTGAATAATTTAATGATCGAATTCAATTGGAGGTTAAAAAATAATACTACTAAAAATTACTTTTTCTATTTCATTTTGAAAGAAAGGAACAAATGCTCCATGAATATGAAATCAGAAGAAATAACTATGATTAAAACATTGAAAGCATAATGAGTTTATTACATTAATAAATGACAGCTTATTATCCTTTGTTTGATGATGAAATAAAAGAAGGACCTCCAGGTCCTCCAGGTGTAGGATTTAAATTAACAAACGATGGAAATTACGATATAGAAAAAAAGAATTTAAGAAATGTAAATGAACCAAAATTATTGAATGATTCAGCTACAAAATCTTATGTGGATAGAATTCATGAACATTTTAAAAATGATGTTAGAAATTTATCAGATGCTTCTCTTATTCATTTACAAAATGAAAACTATAATGCAAAACATAAAAGAATTTCAAATGTGTCAGATCCAATAGATTTACATGATACAGCTAATATGAATTATGTGAATAAAATTGTAAAAGAATTAGAACAGAAAAGCTTAATACATTCAGCTCAAGGTAGTTTTGATGCTAAAGATAAAATAATTAGCAATATAAAAGATCCTGTAAATGACAAAAATGCTGTTAATAAACGTGTTACTTTGAAAACAATGCTTTAATTTTGAAAGAAAATGCTTTCGATGCTAATAACAAAAAAATAATTAATATTCCAACTCCTACTGATAAATACGATGTGTGTAATAAATATTATGTAGACGGAAAAACACTCATCAATAATAAAAAGAGTGATAATATAATAATAAGAGATAATGATGGATTATATGTACCTTCTTTAATTAAAAATGGTGTGTATAATTTTGGAAATGTAAGACTTTCAAGCGTTGCAAATCCTGTTATAAATAAAGATGCCGCAACAAAAGAATATGTCGATTCTCAAAATTTCTATGCTACTATTAAAGAGAGATATGCAACATATCATACAGGAGGTTTTAGACCTGTAGAATTCAATTTAATGAGCTCTAAACTACTAGAACCTGATTTAAAACTAGTAACTAATATGCATATGAAAATTACAATTTTTTTGAAATCTGAAAACCGTACACATAGTCCTTTAGTACAATTACAAATTGGAGAAGAATTTATATTTACTAGACCTTTAACAACTGATACCGAATCGGTTACATGTTTTGCATATGGTAAAAGAAACGATCGTGTTAAATTATCAATTGGTAGTGATGGACAATCAAATAAATTATAACCTTTCTTGCATATAGAAAAAATAGATTATCTTTTAAAAAACACATGCAATGGCTTATATCTTATATTTTGAAAAACTTACAAAAATCTTTATTATTTTTGTTTTCATTTTTAAAAATCGTGTATTTGAATAACTACATTTTTATTATCATTGTTTGACTTAAAAATAGCACATTTTTTAATTAAAAATGTTGAATTCGAAAAATATGTGAACACTGAAAGTTGGAAAAATGATGCTAATTTTTGATTAAAAAGTTTAAATTTTGAGGTATATACATACAAAAATGCTTAAAAATTGCTTCTTTAGAGCAGAAAATTGTGTGTCCTGAAGACCGGACATATACTACTCGCTGCACTTATTTAAAGGATTTACTGACGGAAATTTTGTGGACTTTTGCTCATACTCTACAAGTGATTCCTTCATAGGCTTTAATATAAATCAATTCAGCCTTTTTAGAGTACACTATTGATTTAATTTAAGAATATATTAACATAGATTCAATAGATTTACTGAAAGTTTAATGAAATGCAAACAAAAAAGGAGCACAATTCCTAATAGATTTGCTGTCTATTTTCTCTTCATAGATTATTCTTGTCTAAATAGATCTTAATTCCTTTGAAAAAGTTAGTATATTTTTATATAAACTTTATAATCATAATCTTTTTCGCTTATGTCGACATTTCTAAGTTATAATTTATGAAATGGTTGTTAAGAATATGAAAGTTAAAATAGAAATATCCCACTTTTGAGAACGAAATCCGTCATTTTTACCTATCATCACCTTCATACTTAAATATTAAGGTTAGAAATAAAATAAAATAAAGAGAATAAACAATTGAAACGAGACTTCAGCACAAAAACTTTACATTAAGTTTCAAATAAGTAATCATTTAAGTTTCAAATATTTATTTACTTAATACATAAATAGAGAAAAAGCAGAATAGATTTACATTTATGTCAATAGCAAATTTTTCCGTGAATATCATTACTATATTAAGAAAATTATTTTATCAGGGTATATATTTGGCACGAGAGAGGGCAAAGCTTATTATAATTAAAAAAAACTACAGAAACTTATATTTCACACATTACAAGAGACATTTTCATGAAACAGGTGGCCTATACGGCCTAGAAAAAACACATTACACAAAACGAAAGTAAGCTTTTTTCTTAAAAAAAAGTTAGCTACTTTATTAATATTAAAATTTGAGACAAAGACTAATTATTATATATTTAACATTGCATGCTTTTCCTACATTTTTTTAAATTTAATTTTTTATAAGTATAGAATTCAAAACACTAACCATGCTTAAAGAGAGAAAAAAATAATTGTCTTATTCAATAAGCTAATATGTGTTAAAATCTTAAGAAATTTTGCTTTGCAATATTTCTTATTTTTATATAATTTTTTCAGGAATTGTTAAAATATAAGTAGGCTTTATGGAGAGCACTTCACGCAGTTTTCGCTGAAAATTATTTTTAAATGAAAAATAAGAGCCATTGAGTATTAATAATGCAATACACTTTTAAATTCTTTATTCACATTTTTTAAAGTCTAAATGTTCTACAGGAACTTCAATAATGAAAAAACCTCCCATTCCGATGAACTTTTTGCACAACTGCAGAAACTTTCCATATGAGTCAGACGTATTTATTGGAAGCTCCTTGGCAAAGAAAATAAATTATTAACTACGTTAATTATAATCATTGCCTAAAAGCAGGAGGTAGAGTCACTGCTTTTCCAGGATTTTCAATCAATAAGTCACCAGTCTCTGAGCTTTCATCATCAGTATACTCTGGCGACTTGTCATTCTCTTCAAGCTCTTCATCTTCAGAGAGATCAGTGTCAGCTTCATTTTCCCTGGACTGCCGGTTCTGGTTCTTGGCTTCTTGCTCTTCGCGTTCTTGCACTTTGACAGGGCCATCGAACTGATCGCTGTAATATCTGTACGATACAGGACAGTCCACGTTTTCGGGACGGTCACAGACCAGAAATCGCTGATCAAACACGAGCTCAGGGTGGCAGCAGAACGGATGGTCCGTCAGAGTCTGCAGGTTGCTGGGCGCGCACAAGTGGAAGATGTGACAACCAGTATCGATGTCTGCGTAATAGCCTCCAGCAATTTTGTTGTCGCAAGTGAAGTTGAGTGGGGGCACAGAGGCGAAAAGCTCCTGCTTTGCGCAGGCTTCCATGTACAGCTTTGCTCTCTCAAACTAGAAATTAAACAATTATGGTAAATCATACTAGAAATAATTAAAAAAAAATTGTATAAGGATTTTTATAATGCTTTTTTTTTTAAAAAAAAATGTACAGCTTTGCTCTCTCAAACTAGAAATTAAACAATTATGGTAAATCATACTAGAAATAATTAAAAAAAAATTGTATAAGGATTTTTATAATGCTTTTTTTAAACAAATGTACAGCTTTGCTCTCTCAAACTAGAAATTAAACAATTATGGTAAATCATACTAGAAATAATTAAAAAAAAATTGTATAAGGATTTTTATAATGCTTTTTTTTAAAAAAAAAATGTACAGCTTTGCTCTCTCAAACTAGAAATTAAACAATTATGGTAAATCATACTAGAAATAATTAAAAAAAAATTGTATAAGGATTTTTATAATGCTTTTTTTTAAAAAAAAAATGTACAGCTTTGCTCTCTCAAACTAGAAATTAAACAATTATGGTAAATCATACTAGAAATAATTAAAAAAAAATTGTATAAGGATTTTTATAATGCTTTTTTTTAAAAAAAAAATGTACAGCTTTGCTCTCTCAAACTAGAAATTAAACAATTATGGTAAATCATACTAGAAATAATTAAAAAAAAATTGTATAAGGATTTTTATAATGCTTTTTTTTTTAAAAAAAAAAGCATTCACATATTTATATCTCATTTATTTTTTTTAATAATAAAAGCCAATTTCTCCTTTCAATGAATGATCTCTACTGCCAATAATCTACTATTATATTCCAATAAATAATCTCTACTCTCTAATAACCCGGCTTTCAACTTCCAATAAGCAATTTCAATAAATTTCACCTTTCCCATATTATATTTTAGATTGATGTAAGAATTACTTTAGAAACAGGGGAAAGATTGAATTTTCAAATAAAGTACATGTTCATAAAGTTAGTTCTATGCAGCATAGTTATGATTGATTGAATGGTAAGAGTAAACATTTGATTTTATTTACTTTCAATACTCACTCACCGAAAAAAATGCAATTTAAACATTTTTATTGGGTATAATTTTAAAATTACAATTTATATGCACTCACTTTTCAGCTATTAAAAAAATAGCTACTTCAGTATTCTAATTGTGAAAGTTCAAAATATGAAATGTCGAAATAATACATAGTAAGAATTAGAAAGTATATACTTCTCCAAAACTGAAATGCATCCAAACCTATTCAAATAAATTATAATTAGATTTTACATTAATTTTATAGGAAATCCCCACAAATTACATATTAACTTAAAATTAATATTAACAATAAATGATATTTAAAATAGCTATGATATTTAAGTCCTTAATTTTGCAAGAAAAGTAATTTGTTCCTAAACTAATGTTTCTCGTTTAATCCATTTTTCCTTATCTTTCAACTAACAATCCTTTCAAAATAAAAATGAGATGATTTCATAACCACATGTTTTATATGACTCTGAGGTTTTCACTTACCGTCTTTCTTAAATTCATTTTTAGAACAATGGGAGGAAATGTCTATTTTAGCATCTCATTCCTCTACGCCCCAAAGCAAATTTGTTTTGAAATGCTTAAGTCGAAGGCAACTGTGTTTTGCCAGTCACTTTGAATACATTCTTTAAAAATATGAAATACGAGTAACTAATTAATATGATTAGATAAAAAAATTTCATTGTAAGTAAACCGTACATAAATTTTCATTTTTTTTATAATTATCAATCAAAGTTATTACATTTCGAAAATATATTTAGAAAGAGATTTATTTATAAAAAGTTTTTTGAACAAAACTGGCAATATTTTCAAAAATTCTTTAAAATATTGATACTTACGCTGTCCTCAGAAGCCCCACTGGCACCATTTATTAGAAACATGCCTGTAAGAAGAGCGCGCAGTCTATTAACACATCAATAATGAAAATAACCACATGAACACGAAGTAAATGATTATATACAAAGCATGTGTGATAAAATTATATTCATGTTCCTAAATTTGTAAAAGAAGTATTTTGTTAAAGAGAATGTTAAAAAAATAAGTATTTCTGCCGTAATGCACATTTAATCCTTACCTTTCAAATAACAATTATTTCAAAATAAAAATTATTCATGATTTAATAACCACGCATTTTATAATTCTGAACCTAACTTTTACCGTCTTAATTTACATAAAAATTAATCGAAATTTTTAAAAAAAATATTATTTAATGCTATGTATTAGTACAAAAATTAATACTTTTTATTACTATACCCGGTAAACGGAAGCAATATTTACCATTCAATAAGAAATGTTTTTTTTTTAATTTTAATTTGAAAGTGTTTTACCTATTTGCGAAGTAAATTTATTATTTTTCCTATCCAAAAGACCTTTTAAAATCGTATCCCGTGTTATTCCTAATGGTTCGAAATAAAGTTCTTAGTGCATGTTAATGAAACCTGTATATTTCAGCCAATCTCTCAAACTGTACTATCGATCATGAATACTATATTTAAATAGAAATAGGTCCTTACATAATAGACATTGTTGTTCATAACCTAAGAAATACATATTTTCTCACATTTTTGGATGTTTTTTTCAGATTATTCGATAATTACCTACGTAATAAACTTTCCAATATATTTGAAATATTCTGCTTCAAATAATGCTATTTATTTTTTTATTTTCTTTCATAATCATAATATAAATTATTTCCAAGACCTCTAAAATTTTATGTTGTAGTAGAACATTTTTATTTCATTAATATTTTTTTTATTTTATAATTAATAAAGTATTTCATTGATATGCTCATCAATTATAGCTCCTGCGTTTTCAATTATAAATGTAAATTCTTAACTAAGAGGAGAGATTTGGATGAAATGCTGTATTGAGTATCAAACTGTGTAAAAGGATAAATAAATAAATTCATTTAAATTAACTATCATAATGAGAAAAATGAATTAAGGTTAATTTATTAGGTTATAGCTATATAAAGTATTTTTTTACTTTTATTATATACGTTAAGTGTTATTATTTAAAAAAAGTGCTTACAATATAAAAATAGTAATTTCATTATTTTTTTTAATGAGGAATATATACAGACTTTCTTTTCTTACCAATAACGATCAACCATATACCCATTCTAATCCAAGAAATTTTCTATCAGTCCATCAACATGACGGAAACCTAATGGAAGAATAATTCCTTAAATTATATGGGGAAAATAATGAAAAGATTATGAAAATAATGATAAACAAAATAAAAATAAATTCTTAGCATCCAAAAAATAAAATTTTTGAGTAAAAATTACTCACGTAAAAATGAATAAAAACTTTCAATATAAAAAATATTGTGAAGCAGCTTAAGAGAAATTAATTATCGATTATCAATGTTATTTTATGAATAACAGTAGATTCATGAACTAGAAATTATGAAATACATATAGTGAATTATATGTGTTTAGTAATTAGCGAACCATTTTTGTGACTACGAAATTAATGTGTTACAAAACACCCTTAAAATACTTTTGCCCTTGATATCATTGGAAACTAAATAAAAAAATTAATTTAAAAAGATTTAAAATCAAACTTAAATTATTTTATTTTTAAAATATATTTAGAGGCTTTATCATGTTGTTAAGATAAATTTTAAATTATGTTTAAAAAATGCAGCAAGTTTTGAAATTAATAAGTTGTATAACTCATTATATCAGCAGTAGATGGCAGCACTATAGTTACATTTTTATTAAATTTTTAGTTTCAGTAGGATTTTTATAAAACTTATTGCTTATTTTCAAAGGAATAAATCAAATTTAATTTCTACATTAGAATTAATAGTTAGTAGTTAGTTTTAAATGGAAGCAGTAACGATCTCATTTTTATTATTTTTGATGAGACTATAAAAGATTTCAATTAAGTGAGCATGTATACTAATTATTTTGTATAATTTTCTTCTAACAAAATGCAGAATATTCATATTTTTAATTAGAGTAATACTTTCTTCTTTATTAGAAAAATATTTAATACATTTATTTAATTCTTTTAAATCTATAAGATTTCAATGTGCTAAATAATAAACAGTTTTTTTATGGAAATGTAGGAAGTAGAACTTCAATATTATATACTCAGAATAAAATTTTTATCTAGTATATTTGCTTTTTTAAGTAAAACTTAAAAAAGCAAATATTCTAGATAAAAATTTTATTATTAATTCACTATCTATTTATATCCTTTATCAGACAGCATTAGATACTCTGCTTTATAATCTGTTTATGATTTTATAGCAAGAACTTTGCCGTTACAATTATTTTTCAACTCATACATTCTTAACTGTTTTCATTCAAGCTCATAATAGTCTATTTATCTTAAAGTAAACAATCGTTAAAATACCCATAGAAACACGCATAAGCAACTTTCACATACATAAACGACACTGGCACATACTAAGCAACATTTGAAAATCATTCAAAGCCACATTCATTAAGTAAAATTTTATTTCTATTTCCGAAATTCCTTTATGGAAGATGTTCTTTTAACAATATTGGTACCGTTTAAATAACGAAGACATGAGATTTCGAAAAGCGTTTTTAATGTCATTAATTAACACATTGCTGTACATTCACAAGGATAGTAACGTTAGAATCAATTTCTGCTACGCGAAATGTGTCCCAAGTGTTTAATCCTAGCACTTGCTGAACAATAAAAAAAGATGGATATTTTATTAATACATATACATTTTTTGGGTGAGTGCTTGGGAATTTTCTTCCTTGAAATTCATAAATATAACCCACTCTTTATGAAAAATACTACCAGAAGGCAAAAACGCGGCGGACGTTCAAATGGTCGCTCAAACTTCACGGTGATCTGGTTGGTGAGGGCGTCGTACTCATGATCGGAAGGTAGCTAGTGCGAATCTGCATGCTGGTGCAACGAGGACAACACATGTACCACAGTAGCGTTTGGCTGTTAGGCTAACAGTCTCAGTGGCTCCTCGCAGCCTCTTGGTACAATCAGGTTCCAATCGCCAGTCGAACAATGGGAGGCGACTGGACTGTCGCGTTCCTGTATGTCACAATGGGTATTTCTCACTTTCGATACAAGAGTACATCCCATTATCGATGAAAAACCTTCTTTGAGGCAAATGAAGTAGATATTAAAAAACATTATCATATATGTTTTTAGCCTAAAACAGCTTTAAACTGTTACCAACCACTGGAATTAAAAACTAAAAAAGTTGTGTTTGATAAATTGTAATAATAAATGTCAGCAACGCAATTAAAGAGTTAGAAACTTTAATCTCTAGTATTAAAAGTTAATGCATTAGGAATGAAAACAATAACTTTGCAATCAGGATTGAAAACACTAACTTTGTGGCAATATAATATACGAGACTACTTATTGGAAATATGATCTATAAAAGTACATAATTTGGAAGTTTTTTCTAAAAGAAGTATCTGATTTAATCTTTTAAGTAAAACCTTGCTCAATTACCCACAACGCATTTCTGCCATTATAAGAAGAGTTTTGTTGATTATGTACTGCGCAAAGTATTGCCCCACATCTCTGAAATTTGGATTTAAATCTGACAATGTATTTGACGAAATCTTTGATGAAAACAGAAATTAAAAATAAAAACGAAGCAAAATATGCATATTTTAAATGTAAATGTGTATACACTTCTTGTCTTCAGCAAAGAGCCGACATTTCAGGTAAATGAGATTTGGTGAAAACCTTATATAGTAGCGTCTCATGAATTTTAAATAGTTCTTTAATTTAGTATACCAAAGTCCAAAATTTCCGTTACGTAAGTTAAAATAATGTCTCACTTTTTTGCTCATTTTTATTTCAGAGGTTTACAAATTTACTAACGCCAAATATCAAATATATTCTAATTAGAAGTTTTATTTTAATTTAAAATACATCACTCATATAAAAAAACATATTGTCAATTTAATTTAATGCCTAAAAGACATTTTTATTAGTTCACTGTACATGAAATTTAAGCGATTTGTTTAAACTTGATACAATGTGATTAAAAGACAGAAATGTGCAAAATTATGCGATGCCTGACCTAACAAGCTGAGACTTAATGAATTGTGTAAATACGATATTCAAAATACAAAGCTATTTAGGCAGTTTATATTATTTAGAGCCGGAAAATCTTAAGATCAAGTCTCTTTGTCTTCGAAATATCTTGCAATTATTAATTCACAAATCGATAAATCGTCGAATTTCTTACTAATAGTGAATGCTTGGTTGCGTTCATGCGCAAATTACAGGTATCCTTAGCCTCTTTATTACGCTTCAGTTCACACCAAATGAGGATAAAACAAAGTTTTATGGATAGAATGGAATGCGACCCTAACTTTCACAACTTATTATTTCATGACAAAGTAGATATAAAAAGCGGAATTTACACAAATATATATATATATATATATATATATATATATATATATATATATATATATATATATATATATATATATATATATATATATATATAATAGTCGTATTATTTAAACCGGATTTTTTATATCCTAAATATTATCCGTTTTATTGAAGGGGGAAAAGTGCTACACATACATATTACAATAGTGTAGGTTACAAAATGTCACCAACTTACTGAAATCTGTCACTAACTTAGACAGAAATATAAAATTAGGACTTTTTTTTACCGTAAATATTGTAACTTCGATTGGAGGGGAAAATGAGTTGTATTTTATAGTACTTGTTACAAAAAGTCACCAGTTTGCTGAAATCAACTAATGAGTTTAAGATGGCAGATATAGTGGATTATTATCTGTAGGTAAATTAGTATCCTTCTATAAATAACATCATGCATATTTTCACTTTCTAAAAAGGATGCGAAACAAACTTAGAGGAGATTCCTTAACCATCCATCATAGCCCTATTAACAGTGAAAGAAATGTGTTGAATATATATAATATTAGCAACTGAATTTCAGAAAATCAATGAATATGTAACAAAGTAATGAATATTTAAATATGAGAAAATTAATGTTGAATATACAAAAAATTAATTAACAGCTGGAAATCAGAAAGTTAATATAAACTGCAAGGCATCAGTAATAAATTTAGATAAGCTCTAGACTATTGACAAGAATAAATTGCAGCTATCACACTTTCCATTTCCTCAAATTAAAAAAAAATTGCTTCCAGACACTGAATTATTTGCAGATTTCGTAACTTTGTTCCCATTTCTATTGCAGATTGTAAGAGGATTATGAACAGAAAGTGAAAAACGGCAAATCTTAGCTCTTATCCAAGTTCTACATTGATTTGTTTTCTTTTTTAACCTTTTAATCCGACACTCGTAAAATTCAACGAAGAAGAACGCTTAAAACGTGATGGCTCTCAATTTATTGGTTATATGCACAGCTGTCAATAAAATGGGAACGTTACCATTTCTTTCTTTTTTGTTTTGCGTGTCACCGTTATCTCGAAATCCGCTTTTCCTGATGCAAGCAATGCGAGATTTATGTAACTACTAAATATTTTCACATGAAATCCTTGAAAAAAAAAAGAAATCAGTGTTATAGAATTGTTTTAATTATAAATTTCACTTGTAAAATAAAATATCCGTTAAATCATTTGCAAATTTCTTAACTTAAAATAATTTGGTTGCAATTTACCTTTTTAATATGAATCTTTTAAGGAAAGTTATTGTCATATGCAGTGAGAGAGATTAAATATGAACAGTAAGATTGAAAGTTTTTTTGTTTAAGAAGAAATTTTCACCCCGATAATTTTCCAGTATCTATATTTGTGACATCCTTGAACTTTTAATATAGTATTCTATTATGCATTCTTAATAATTTTCATTAATAGTAGGAAAATATTCAATATTTAATAAAAACTGTGTATACACAAATATTTTATTTTATTTTATTTATTTATTTTTTTTTTTACAGATTTTAGTTTTATTAGAACCATGAACCACCATATGAACAGAAAACCATGAAATCCTTGAAAAAAACTTTGAATGCAAAATATAAGAAATGTTCGATATATAGAAAGTATTGCAGCAATACTTTCTATATAATTGAAAATTTTTTATATTTTGCCCTCTTTGTTAGACCATTCAAAATTCCTTGAGACTTTATTTCAAAATCGAAATTCAATTATGATAATTTAAATATTTAATGGATGACAGTAAAATGCGGAAAATCGTGTCTTTACTTATCATATATGCAATTCTACTATTTGATAAAGAACAATAGCAAAGATCTCACATATTTGGCAGAGTTCATGTGAATTTTTGATAATATAAATACCATTTAAGAATTGTTGTAAATGATGGAAAACAATAAATTTTATGTTAAGGTAAACTAGTTTTTAAAAAAATGCAATCTTCATAATAAAAGTGAATTAATATTTCACATAGAAAGACTTTGTTCTTAAACTTCCAGCCTCTCTGTACTTCTGAGGGAAAAGAAGATCATGAAATAAAAGAAAACAACCTGGAGCACGATGATTAATGACTATAGCTCACCCACAATCGCATAAATAACAGTCAGTGGAAATCTTCAGTTCGAGACGGAACGAATAACCACCAAAACAGTCCTGTCCATCGATAAACTAAAAGCAGTCGAGCACAGAGAAGAATTCGCGTGCAAAATGTGCAAAAAATAATGTAACCTCAAGAAAAGACAAGCGCAGGCCTTTCCTTGGCTCATTCCTCTTATATATGACACACACACACACACACACACACACACACACACACACACACACACACACACACACACACACACACACACACACACACACACACACACACACACACACACACACACACACACACACACACACACACACACACACACACACACACACACACACACACACACACACACACACACACACACACACACACACACACACACACACACACACACACACACACACACACACACACACACACACACACACACACACACACACACACACACACACACACACACACACACACACACACACACACACACACACACACACACACACACACACACACACACACACACACACACACACACACACACACACACACACACACACACACACACACACACACACACACACACACACACACACACACACACACACACACACACACACACACACACACACACACACACACACACATCCTTACTTTAAAACTTTGATTTCAATACCAATTTGAGTAATTAATAACTCAAAGTATTATGAGATTTTCATATCTAACAGCTATATATATTTTTTTAAATATATGATTTGCAATTACTGAATTTAATCTTAAAAATTTAGATAAGAAAAAAAAAAATAAAAAAAAAACAGAATTTTCCAAAGTATACACCGAAATATTAAGTTAATATTCGCCTTAACTTTTTGCTTTTAAAGAGACTCGTTTTTGAAGATAAATTAAGTTGCATCATTTCTAAATATATTCTGTTCAACATTGAAAATCCAACACCAAGAAGGAGTTGCCAGAAAGTGACGAAATTCGGCAAACAGCAACATAAAATAAGTGATCTGTATTTCAAAATAATATGCATAATACAGAATGAGAACAGGGTCGGGTTAGTAAGTTGAAGGACCACCGTGGGCAACGATAAACGAAGCAACAGGTCTAGGTACAGAATCAATGGGGGTACGGATGACGTCCTGAGAAATGGAGTTCCATTCCTTGTCAACCATTAGCCAAAGTGCGTTTTCTGAAGAAGGCAGTGGCAGGATCTGCAAAAGGCGTCCATTCCTATCCTACACGCGTTAGATTGGTGAGACAACTATCGATTGCTGTGGCCAGGAAAGCAATTGTACGCATTTCAGGGCATGTTAACTGATGCGAGCAATATGCGATCGGGTGTTACCCAACTGATAAAGGGCACTCGGCACTCCCTAAAGATAGGAGAGTGTCACGAGCTGTGAAATATCATCCACGTAACGTTGGGCTGCCATAGTGCTGTGAATACGAACTAAAAGAGACATGGAATCGTACGCATTGGCTCCATAAATCACGATGCCACATTGTCGCGTGGTGCAGAGTTCCACAATTGGTGCAGGATTGAACCTGTCAATACGTCTACATAACTCTCGTACGTAGTGACTAGTAGTCGTACGTAGTTTCGTACGTAGTATCACTGAAGAAACAGAAGCGTCATTCATCTGAGAAGATGAACCTGTGCCACTTTGTAGTACATATCGCTCTAATCCGGCACCATATCAGACGTTGGCATCTATGCTGTGGGGTCAATGGCAGTCTTCTTAACAGCCTACATGAGCGCAGGCCACTAGCAACCAATTGACGGCAAATGGTTCTGCTTGATATTGGAGCATACAGGGTGTCTTGCACATGCTGAAGAATTTCGGTAGACTTGTTTTGTGAAGCCGCCACCTCCCGTCAGATGCGTTGAGCCACGCGTGTTGATGTCTATCTGGCGACACCGGCACATCACAAACGTTCCATAGTACCTTGTTCTAACCATCTTCGTCACAACCGGTGCACTATGACCGTCTCCAAGTGTCCGTCAGCTGCAATTTACCGTTAGGACCATCTTGCCCTTCTCAGTCAGATCACAATGCAACTCGCAAACTCGTCTGTCTGCTGGAACTGACTCCATCGACGATGGCCTGGCATTCTGTGTAACTGCAGGCAAAAGCAAACTTTCAACGAATATTTTCCAGGCAGCAATAAAGGTGAGAAAATTGTCCACTCTGCCGATTCCTCACTTTATATCTTATCCTACATATGTGTTGGGTAACTGCGAATTTCACATCATTTGCATAACTTTGCAAGGAGCGCTTACCATGAAATTTGCATAATTTTCTGGCCACTTCTTCTTGGTGTTGCATTTTTAATGCTGTGAAGAGTAGATGGCGATGAATAATGAAGATAGATGTAAAATGTCTATTAAAAATGCAGTCAAAATAAAGATCAAGATATAAACTGTAATGCAACTAATAAATTGTCGTTTTTGATATATATATAGAGAGAGATATTAACGAAGAACTGCTAGGAATTTATTAAATTTAATATTTAAATATATGATGATATAGTTTTAGAACTGTGTCCTCTGTTTAAATAATATAAGAAAGACCAATGAAATTATTTTTTAACTATCAAGAAATTTTATTTTATATTCGTCTGATTGCATTTCCAAGAGACAGTTTTTTCCTAAGAATTCCCTTTTAATAAAAATATGTGTCATTGGAAAATAAATCAAGACTTCTTTTAAAAGATAAATGGGGATATGTTCAAAAACAGGAAGAATTAATAACTAAGAACATATATCAATGTCTCACAGAAAGAAATGTTTAAAATTGCACTTGCAAAATATGCTTAAAAGCGGATCTATAATAAAGAAGACTGGAAATAGGACGTACTCTCTGACTATTGGAATTCATGTTTTCAAACATTGGCTAATGAATTTCCAAATCTTTTTAAAAACATGATCAAAATATGTAATTTTTCTTTTGCTGCCTGTCTGCTCTACTATCGCAATTCATCATACAGGAATGCAACCGCTAAGTTTTACAGATTTTCGCAGCTTGAGTAACTGTTACAAACGTGGCGAATGCCTTGGTTTCCGTCAAATGTCCATTTGTACTCTCAGCATAATGCACAGACTTTTGATACGAGAGCTCATTTATTCGAATTCAAATGCGCACACAAGCGGCTTTCGATTGGAAACACAGCTAAAAAAGTAGCGATTCTGTCCAAAATGATTAATGCTCATACCTGAGAAGCATAATAATGAATAAAACGAAACGTCGGGCGAGGTAAATCTACGTGACTGGGAATAGTATTTTTCCTTTTTAATTTTTGAAAAAGGACCCACGGTTTTTTCTTAGTACAATGTTTCTACATCAAATAGAAATTATTATGTGCTTTGACACATTCCAATTTTCTTATAAGTGATGTCTTAAAATGTGTTACTGTAACTATGCAAGTAACGGAAAAACTTATTGGTAAAATTATTTATTTTAAACACTATAAAATATACATTCAAATTATATAAAATTAATAGTTTTCCCATTAAAATTAAATTTTTTAAATATTGCGTCGTAAAATGAAATGTAAAGGGAAAAGAGAAAGATTATTAAAATAGTTATAGTTATAAGAGAATGGAGAGAAATTTTATGAAAAAAGCTTAGTTAAACATGTCTGATGAAAACAGTATTACATGATTGGGGAGAAAATTTACAAACAGTAATTATAAAAATTTTATATTTTAAGTTCGCACCTAAGATCTAATTACATGATTTGTAAATATATATATATACATACAATATACAATATATATATATATATAATAGCACATGAAATGATATAATCTGGAAAATATTAAATAGAATTTAAATATAGTTGATTTCTTTCTACAGACAAATATTTTGAAACTCTTCTTGTGTATATAATTCAGAACTAAACTTTAATTTAAAAAATTGAAAGACTGAAATTAGTACTTAAGTGATATACTTAAATATTTTTAACGATATGTAAAAGAATCATAATATGACGTAAAGTTTGAAAAATAAATAGCACATATTTTTGAGGACATATTTTTTGTATTTTTATGGGTTTTAAAAAAGAAAGAAAAGTCATTCTTCAAAAATGTAATATTGTGATTGCATATTATTATTTCAATGAAATTAAAGATTTATTTTTGAAAATTTTAGCAAAATAAATGAATGGACATTTCAATAACTCATATTTATGCGTATTATTTTACAGATAATATTAGCTTTAAGTGTTAACATTAATTGTTGAAAATGATGCAAAATTATTTTTTCGGTATTGTACTATAAAAAAATTATTTTATGAAAAGTGGTACATTTGCTTTTTATTAAACATAATTATACTAATTCCTATTGCTTTAATATTACTCTTGAATAAATGAAAATTCTATTCTAATACATCTTAACCACTTTTACTAATTATTATCATTAATACTTATTCAATTTTTATACCTTTCTCTCTCATTTATATTAAATTAAGGATTTATCTTCATATGTATTTTAAAAATAGTGAAGTGGAAAGAATTAAAATAATGTTAAAATTTTGTTTCGTGTAAAACGAATCACACTTGTATGTTTTTTATAATTGGAATATTTTTAATATACATTAATTATAACCTTACTACCTTCCAAGATTTCTATCTCTTAAATATTAGCGGAGTATAGCTAACTTTTTTCTAATAGTTATTAAATTTTTAGCAGTTTTTCATTGCTTTTAATTAATTATATTTTGAACTGATTTATTTCACAGTTACCACTATTTTACAATTTTTAGTATAAGATTGATAAATGATTACAATGACTTCAATTTAAATTAAGAATTAAAGCTAAATAAATGACAAAAAAACTATTTCTTAGATAAAAGTATAAATTTTATTATACAATTGGGTAAAAACTATTAAATTATTATTTCGATATAAAATACGAACTTCCCAAGACAAATTACCAAATTCTCATTTCGACACAAAATAAAACTTCCAATTGACATAAGTTACGAATATCATTTGAATAACAACCCTGTATAATGTGACACAAGTTTCACAGTACATGTGCTGGAGTGTTAAGATGAATGAAGCAAAAATTACTGTTAGTAATTTATCCACACTAGTACTTTTTCACTCACTTGATCTTCGTTATCCTGAGCGAATCTAATGTGTCTTTATTTTCATGCAGTAGGCGTTTGAGATAGTATTTAAGGGATTATTTCGAGGAAAAACAACTAATACTCTGTGGGAGTAATAGAGAGATGAACGCTCGAAAAATTAGTGAGATTCACATTTAAACGAAGAATAAACTTGTTAGCGCTACTCAGATCAAAAAATCTCTTTATCTTACCCGTTTATTCTCTCAATAAACTAAACTCTTTTCACAAGAAAAGACATCTCCATGAGTTCGTTAGAATTCGTTATCCGAATATAAGTTCGTTGTTCGAACACAAAAATCTTT
This sequence comes from Latrodectus elegans, assembly GCA_030067965.1. Classification (NCBI taxonomy): domain Eukaryota; kingdom Metazoa; phylum Arthropoda; class Arachnida; order Araneae; family Theridiidae; genus Latrodectus; species Latrodectus elegans. Next base: position 3,646,495 of record CM057817.1, on the reverse strand, counting down.
CATAAGAGTGTTCGTTGTCCGATTTGTTCGCAGTCCGAGCTGTTCGTTAACCTATCCCCCACTCCATATCTTCAAAAATGCTTCCATTATTGTTCATTTGCTTATTCTTACATTTCACTAGAGGCGGTCCTATTTCAATTCCTTTTCAACGGAGGATGTGTGTACTTGAATTTCGTCCCTATTTTTGTAAATTTCCCTCCCACACCATGTTGCAGCTAGTTAAATCTTATAAGCTGGTCAAGACAATTATATCTTTTACTACATTAGAATTGAATCCGCTACTTCATAGTTTGGCGACTAGCATTTTTTTGCATTTTGACACTCCGCTTATTTTTGTGGCCTTAAAATTATATGATTATAGAAATAAATGAAAAAATTTCCCTTAATTCATTTAGAAATAAGTAATTCAAATGAAATTATTTATGTAAGCTTTATTAGCAAAGTGAAATGTCATAAGAGTGATACCCTTTTTTTAAAAAAAATTCCCATAGTCTGTCTTATGCAGTAATTATTAGTTACTTTTGTGAATTAAAAAAAATTTTTTTTATTTATAAAAAAAAACAGGGGAACTCAGATGCTATAGTGCATACAAAAGAAATACAAATCACTAAATTACAACAACATGTTCAATTTTTCATATTTATAATAATACTGTATATACATGTATAAAGATATGTATGTATATTGTTTTTAAAAACGGTTCTGAATGTATATTATAAATATTATATGCTTTTATGCATTTGTACTCGTAATACGTAGTGCATGTGTGCCCTTCAAAAAATCATTTAAAATGACATTTGCATCTGGATTCTCCATATTGTTGCCATTAACAGCTTTTGATGACATATTTGCAATATCGTTTTAAAACAATTACATAAACTTGAGAGAATGAACTGTTTTAAACTTACAGCATTTTAAATTTATTATTACTTATTTGATGTAATTTGAAGAAAGAAGCATTTTATAGAAGTATCTAATATTTTTGTCGTTTTTATCAGTTCAGACACAGTTTTTCAATTTTAGTATAACTTGAAGGAACATTTCTATCCATCTTTTTAAGAATCCATCAGCTTATGAATTACGCTATATGAAAAACTTTACAAAATAAAAAAAAAATTCGGATAAGAGTTGAGAAACGAGGATCTAATGGTTTACAATATTTTAAAATGCTCTTTTAATATATAAAACTATCACGATGCTATGAAATCTTAAATTAAACAGTAAGTTCATATAGAGATTGGACGGCTATACTCAGAAAGGCAGATATCTTCCTTTTAGAACAGTTCATTTACAGTTGAATCTACTAATAACTACTAGAAAATTTGTGTCCTTTTTCTAGTCTACCCTGTATAATCTTAATAGTTTCTTCTGAAAATACTCCTAATTTGAAAAGATCTTAGTTTATCCCCCCCCCCCTTCGCAAAAAAAATGAGAGATTTCGGGACTTCTTCAAGATTTGAAGAGGGTGTTTTGGGTTCTTAGGCCTATTTAACGATCAAGCCCTGCTTTAAACTTTAAAGTTAATTTGGTTTTAAGAATCCTATTTATCCTCTTAAATCTATCATGTAAAGCGTTTCGTCCAGTGTTTGAAATGCCCCTTTAGAAGAAGAGAAACTAGTATAAATGGTATTAAAATAACATAATTACAAATTAGGAAAATATTTAATTCGTAAGTGTTAAGAATTTTTATATTTGTATTCATTTGACATATCAATTTGAACATTTCCCCTGTCTTTCTCATTTACTTGTATTGTGTAAATCAATAGACACTAACTTTCATTTCTTAAGAGAACAATAGAACTTTTAGTTTACATTTAATTAACTTCAAATTTTTTCTAATAAATTCTACTCTGCAATTTATTCGTATGAATTCAATTAATCCCGGAAACTTGAAATAATTATGTATGTAAAATCTTTATTTTATTATGTTACATTTATATATCGTAATCTTATAATACAGTTCCTTACATAAAGACAAAATTTGTGTGTGTTGGAAAACGCAAGGTATTTTTAATCAATTTATTTAATACAGCATCTCAATTTTTAATTAAAGAAAACCAACTGAAGGAATAGCTAGGTAATTCAATTTTGTTGAATTTCCCAAAAAACAAATTTTGTAAACGAGAAAAATTATGTGTATGCATTCACAGAAAAACTAATTATTATTAAATGATATGTTGTAGAACTTATTTCCTGTTGATAAAGCAAGTAAACCGAACTGAGGAAGTACATTGTTTTCGGTTCTTGAAAAAAAGTATTTTTAAGGTCATGCTTTAAAATCAGAAGTTAGAAATTAAAATAGAAGAAGCACAATATCTTTTGACTTGCAGGTTTTTAATTAAAATTGCATTATATATATATTTTTTATGTATTCTTATTAAAAATTTGTTTTTTGAAATCCAAAGATGAAAACTAAATGAACATTTGCATAGAGCGTATTTTTTAATGACAGCCCGCAAAGCTCCTGAGAAAACACTTCGGAGAGGAAGCAAAGGAATTATTTGTCTTAGTATTATATTTTTTTTCTTAAATTTGTAAGCTAAAAGTTCAATAAGCAGATGAGGGGATGTGTATTTCATAAATTTCTTCATTTTCCCCATTCATTTCCCTGTTTTAATACATTGACATGAATTCTGAATCAAATGACACCCGAATGCACTTGATAAATTTTGTTATGGCAACAAGTGAATAACATTCCAGTCAATCATCACTAAGGACAGGACAAGGGAACAGCACAAAATTCCTCTCTCAATGGAATCTGTACAAAGTCAGCCCAGAAGTCAGTTTCGCGGCGAGATCACGACTGAAGAATCGTTGTTTTTAAGTGGATATCATCCCTGAATGAAAAGTCATTCGCGATGTTAAGATATAAAGAAAATTATTATTATTATGTCTTCAAATAATTTAAAAGTGAAAAATAAAAATTATTGGTCTTAGCAGTAAAGTCTAACTTTCATAAGGAAATGAATTGTTTTCAAGAAGTGGGAAAATAAACAGACGCGGAAATGTACTACGTTTAATATCAGTAATAGTTTTGAAATACTAAGAAGGATTCTTGATGTAAATAAAAACAAAGTTGAAAAGGTTTTTCTTCACAAATAAAAACTCCATAAATATATATTAACAAGTAAGATATGTCCCTTAATAAAGTTCTCCTCCGCAAATCTGACCTCTGTATAACACTTGAGAGTCACCAGTAAGTGGAACGATTCAAAGAGAACTTTTTCCCATGCAATTAGGTGGTCATTTTGATCCCTGAGGGGTGTATGTTATTTTAGATTATGTTGCAAGATATCAACCAACACTAAAATCCCAGTGATTCCCTGAAACCTGTGGAGCGCGACTCCTTTGGTGGGCGGGAGCACACTAAAAAAGGGGAGGGGGCGAACATATCCAAAACAAAATGTTATTTACGAAATTAATTTACAGACTGAAAGGCACATACACATACAAAACAAAATACATTTTGACATAATTTTTAATAATTAACTTATTAAATTAAATTACTTTAATATATATATAAATCAAAACCTTTTATTACTTAAAAAAATTAAATAAAACATCCTAAATTATAATACCTTTAACAATTATTTGGATGTGCCTTGCAGAGCTAAGTTTCTCAAAATAAGGTTTAATATTAGAAATAGTGGACACCCTTAATTTTTTCCCTATATTTAGCAGAGATTAATATTTCGTCTTCAAGGAAGTCACCGCAGATAATCCAACTTCATAAAGTAGGATATTATTAATAATGGTAATAGAATGCGAAATTCTCTTTGTTTTTAGTACAGAAAACTTATCATCTACTCCTGTCCAAAATTCAAAGAGGGATTTTTACTAAATTGTCTTTTGGTTTCAGTACTTGTAAACTCAAAATTTAAGTATTCTTGATTTTATTTTTGGAACAACGTTTGCCTGTGTACTTGTTGATGCTTGACTATCGTCTCATATTCGCTTACGACCGTTTCAAAATTTATTCATATTTCTGAATAAATCTTCTGCCATGAATATTTAATACAGTGAACTGCAATTGACACATAACACATATAGTATACACATTCAGATGGATTCGATAGCAATAAAAAGGATCGACTCGAATGGGACTGCCAGAAATTTAAACTAGTGTTATCGAACATCTTCCTTCTCTTTATAAGAAAAAATTTGCTCACATCTGCGAATGCTCCAGACGGAATGTTTTCGATAATTCGGATTGCTTGATACAAATTAGAATTTCTCTCGATACTACGAGAATGTCCAACATGGCGAACACAATAGCACATTCTGATGCAAAATGACGCCGAATTTTTGTTTTGTCAATGCTGAAAAATCTGTGTCGCCAAATGCTAAAAAATTTCAGTATTCTTGGTAGTTTGTAAAGTTTAAAATTAAGCTCTTAGTGTAGAATTATACCCAAAATACTCACAATATATTATTATTGTATACATTTTAATATACACTGGTTTAGCGGGTTTCAATCAAAATTTTGATTCAAAGTTGGGGCCAAATAACGGAAGATTGAGAAAGCTGCCATTAGTGGATATCAACCATGAAATTGGACGCTAGTACTTATGGACAAATAAACTATAAGCATTGTTGTCCATTTTCTCCGTTATGCCAAAGGACATACAGCAATACAACATTGATATTTCCTTACATGTTCTGTGTACTGTAAATATATATACAAATCAAAAGATAATCCCAACTATTCGTAATTAGTCTCTTACAAATTGTAATAGCACTAAACTAAATTACCATGGAAAACGATTGATAACTAGAAAACATTGGTAAGAGTTTGGCATAAAGTGTTGACTATCTCATGACGATACCTTGTGAGCACCATTTATGTATACAGGGTACAGATTTATCCAAGTTGATGCTTCAGTTCGTTCAATTTTCCTGACCACGAGCTGCAAGAACAAATAATGAGGGCACTTTTAAATAAGTTATTCTATATAATTGCTTTCTACATAATTTTAGTAAGTTTTTATTTGCTTTCTTTTATTGAAAATACCAAAATTACAATTAACTTTAAAAAATAATATATGCTTTTAAAGTTAAGCTTACGGTTGTTAATATTTGCCACACACCTCTTTAATACTTGATAAACTTATGTAAAAATAATACTATGATTAAAATAAATTTGAATCAATACATTAGTTGTTATTCGTTTTTTCCATTCAAATTGAATCTGAGCAGGGATGCTCGTAGTGTTTCGGAAGCCACTTCAAACCATTGATCCCGGTTTAAGGAGCGTGTGAAAAATCACCGTCGACCATTAAAATTGAAATGTTAATTACGAATTTTAGCAACATTATCTACATCGTCATAATGCAAAAATTATAGTTTTACAATACACAAACGGTTTGGAAAATAATGCATTGAATGTGCTACAATGAAATGTGATTTGAAAAAGAGCTGTTTACAATTCAGAGCTGCCTCATTGTTGTTATGAAAGTCACCCAAAAAACAATCCTCGATACATATTGTTTTTATTTTATTTATGTATTGAATGTTTATATATATATATGTGTGTGTGTGTGTGTGTGTGTGTGTGCGTGTGTGTGTGTGTGTGTGTGTGTGTGTGTGTGTGTGTGTGTGTGTGTGTGTGTGTGTGTGTGTGTGTGTGTGTGTGTGTGTGCGTGTGTGTGTGTGTGCGTGTGTGTGTGTGTGTGCGTGTGCGTGTATGTGCGTACATTTTTTCTAACTCTTATAACTAACATCATCGAAATATTTATTTTGTTGGTTATCATAACTTTTGCTTGCTTTCAGTGTTGAACTCAGTTAGCTCATAATTGAAAAACACAAAAGGATACTTACATTATGTCAGAAATACAAACTGAGTAACAGAAACCACAGATTTCCAAGTTCACAGTGAAGCCAAGGTCGCGCATTTCAATGCGAAAGCTTAACGGGCTGTTAACAACTGTTCTGAAGAACAGGCGACAGATATGCTGCAATTTGGCTTTAATCTTCTCACAGAAAATAAAATGCCATACCAGTTAAAAATTATTTCACGATGCTTAAACCCATAACTGCATTTAGAATTTAAAAACGAATTTATAAATTTTTCTGATTACGACATCAAATTTTATGCCACTAAGGAAACTATAACTTACATCAATATTCAGATTTTCAAATGATTTAACTAATGTGATTGTTATTTAACCAGAAAAGAGTGTGCCAACATTATTCTTTAACTTTCAACTTAAATTTTGTTTGCATAACACTTAAAAATCGTGTATAATTTTTTTACCTTTTATATAAATGGGTAATTTATATTTGTATGCACTACATTCCCCTTTAAATTATCTAAGGACATATCTCTGAAATTTACAGTAAATTGCTATTTTAAGATTCTTAGGGTTAAAATATTTGCACCACTTTACCATAATGAAAAAAGACAATGAAACTTTTAAGAAGAAAGTTATGTATTTTAAATATCCTTTTTAAAGGATTTAGCATTTTTATTAAATAATCATTCATATACATTTTTTTCAGATTTTCATACATGTTTGCTTTGGTTTAAAAATAATTCTAAATTAGATTCATTTTATTTAAAAACGTGTTATTAAAAAGACTTAATAGAAAACTAAACACCATTTAAAATCAAATGAAAACACTCTTAACATCCTGAAAACAGGGGCAATGAGGATAGCCTCGGTCAAGAGCGGAGGCTCCAACACCGCCACTGTTCAGGTGAGACTCTGAGACTCTCTCACGAGGGGAAACAATAAGGACGCTATGAGGAGTTCCTTAAGTTGGCTGAAAGGTGGAGAATCGATAAAAGGGATAACTTTAGCAACAGAAAGCTGTTTTAAGTTTCTTCTATACATCCACTAAGTAATGCTTTCAAGGTTGACTTTTCATAGATAGTGGGTCAGATTAAGATATCGCAAGAGAGGAAACCTGGAAAATACCCAGGGCTCTTCTCCGACGGATGCGGAAAGCGGTACGTATCAATTATTTCATGCTGATCAAAAGGAGTTGAGATTGAACCCGAAATCTGTTACACTTGACAGCAGGGCTCTACTTCTAGGCAAGGATGAGGCCAAAATAAGAGATGATTGGAAAAGTGATTTTTACGGTATCTTTTCTACTATCATAACGTTTTTGTTAGAAAAATCAGCGCGTATTAAGGAATAAGCAATAAAATTGTTTTCATGAAAATGGAAAGAGAGTTAAGGTTTACAATGATGTCATTAACTGAAGCGAATTTTAAGAAATAAGCAGAACTGAATTAAAAAAATCTAAAAAAATAAATTACAAATCCCTTTTCTTATTCAAATTCTCTTTACAAATGTTCTCAGAAATGACAAATAAGCTAAAAAAATTAAAAAGGTTCAAAATATAAAATGTAAATAAAATATTTATATTAAACAATAAACAAATTATTTTTCTTAGTTTTAACTTACTTAAGCACGCGCACACACACACAATTATATATATATATATATATATATATATATATATATATATTAATTTATAATATTTTAGAACTGTAAAATAAAGTTTCTTTTAAGCAGCCCTCTCAGTAAAACTCTCAAATATATTAATGTTAAAATTACAATATTTCTCTCTTTAATTAATAAAAGCACATTAACATTACAAATGAATTGCAGAACAATTACAATAATTCAGAAGTGATTTCAAGTATTTGAAAGGCTTAACTATACAATAATTTACTAGTGAAATAAATAAATTGAAAGATTATTAATTTTGAGATTTTTCACTCTTTCTACCAAGATATTACATGTCCTTTACTCTTTACACTGTTATATGATAGACAGGTTTAGACATAAGTACTCATTAATATTAATTCAATGCACATTTCTGGTTACGTATTCTTTGTAACTCGAAGTCAGTCAACTCAAATCAAGCATAAAATTGACGAAATGACTGTCGATTTAAGTGTATGATACCACTTTCCTCTTCTAACACTCACATCTCAGAATGAGCATTTCGTTATAATTACTTAGTGACTGTAGATTTTGTGCGCATGATCTTTGGTTGGTTAAGACCCAATAAAATTTAAACGCTTACTAAAATGCTATCAAATTTTGACTAAATAGTTATTTTTTGCAAGAGAGCCAATTCAAATTCCTAGATTGATGGCCCCTATCAAGGATTTATGAATAGTTATATTAATTACCTAGCTTGTTTAGCCTATTATCAGAGCCTCAATTAGTCTAGATGGGGCACCAGGCAAAAACTTCTTTGGCGGTTCTCCTTTGCTGCAAACTGTCTATTCAATTTGTCTAACGACTGACTATATTCGATTGACAACGTAAAATAAATTTTCGATTCTATCTAGCAGCCCATCTGATATGAGTCGTCCGGGGCAACTGCTCCCTATGCCCCTGACTTAGTCAGACTTTGTATATTTTGATTGAAGATCGAAAAATTTTATGATATTTGATCTTGTAAGTACATTTATAAATACGTTACTTAAATTTTAATTTTATAAGTAAAAAGCTGAATAAGAATTTTATAAACTTAATATTAATCCACTAATTCAGTTAAAATTACTAAATTAGATTAATTTAAAAACTAATGAATTAATATCATTTGATTATAATTAATTAATATTAATAAAGGAAATCGATTTTTCAGTCAGAAGGGGTAATTTTAAACAACAAACTAATGAAGTAAGAGTATTATGTTTAGAGTTAGATTTTTCTAGCTGAAAGCGAGAGAGAAGCAATTAATTTATAAAAAAATAGAGAGTCTAAATGTTGGAAATTTCTAATTCACTTATAATTTTAACTTACCTTCTAATTAGTTTCTTTACTTAAATTAACCAAACTTAAAAATCAGAAAACATGAACTCATCCATCTACAATCCAACTGATGTTCACAATTTCCTAAGAACTGACAGCCAATTTGGCGTCGTCATATAATATCTGACACGTTGAGTCCACAGTAGCTGAGAACTTCTAAAGAAGGGAAATAGTCAAAATATGGAAAGATAAAGCTTTCACGAGAGCAAGATGTGTATCGCTGTCAGATTGATCTCTTAGCATTGTCTGAGAAAACTCCGCATTTCCAGGTGCCATTGACGCGAGAACAGAAAAGAAGTGTGGGCAACTTCTCACCACACCTTCACAACCAGGAACTGGACCCACGTGTTTCTTCTTTCTTGAACGCCTGCGACGAAACCCACCCGTGCAACTTTCCTTTTTTAAGTTTCCACTGGCAACGAGTGTCAACAAGTGGTTGCTCATGGAAGATCTCTTCAAGTCATTGGAAGAGCTAAATTTGGCAAATTAATTGGTACTTTTGTGTGAAATATCACCTGGGCGCGAGAGGAAAAGTTAGAAATATATAAGAGTGGATGAACAAATATCTTTGCATTTTTTTCTTTTTACAGTTCAGAATTGTTTATTTTATGCTACATATTGGGTTTACTAATGAAACCTACTAGAAATTTTTAAAGCTTTTCTAATCTTTAACAAAATCAAGACTGCTAACATTTTGTTAAGCTCTCTTCTAAACTTTTTAAATAGCTTTTTTAAAGTGTTTCCGCAACATTAAGATAGCGTTTTATCCAATGAATCTGCTTACTTTTATCTTCTTGCCCATGTAAATGCGCAAAAAGATAAAATAAGCAGATTAAACCGTCAATAGAGCAAACTGGATGAATATAATTACTTTTCAAAAATTAATTCACCCATTGTAGAATAATTTTTTGAATTTAAAAAAAATATTTGGTGTCACTAAAGACTGGTGACGAATAATCAAGCTTATTTAGATTGATACATAGAAGCATATCTGTTATAGCAAATTAAATATGCCTATTAATCTAATATTGGAATTCATTGTATACGAAAAGGAGTTCATAATTTGTCGCTTCAATTTCTTATTTGATATTTATCACACACAAACATAGGTTGAAATTTTTATCAACTGTTTGCCCCAAAAATACATTATTGAGCAAATTGTAAAAGCTAGTATTTAGAACACTATGTTTAGAAATCTTATGAATGTTGTTTATTATGCGAGGATGCATTTACAGCAAACATGCAATCATAAAGATCTAAATGTCAATATCTAAAGTAAGATTTAAGTATGAAAATTAATAGTTGATGCTTTATTTATAAGTCACTAAATTATTTTTAATATAACATTTTTCAAGATACATTTTATACAATAACAGATTTCCTTGCTCTAACCGTAAGTCGAGCAAGCTCTTCTGAGTGAAATGTAACCAGTAAAGAGAGATGAACTTTGCGTACTGATAATTCGTCTTCCTGAACATTTTTCATGTGGAAGAAGTGGGGGATACGTGCCGCAAGATCTAAGCACTCCTCCCACGCGCTGGAATCTTCGGCCACCTCTCTCACACCCTGTGCACAAATTCCTAAAGATTCTGGTATGTCGGGGAAGTCAAGTTTGATACATACTAATTCAGGATGGTTGAAGTTTATAAACACTTACCTATAACTTGAAAAACTTTAAGTATGAAATTTTGATCAGTTCTTTTGCATCTGTTTCCTTTCAAATAAAATGACTCGCAGGAAGTTATTCATGACTGATCATAACTTCCCTTACAGTTTAATATACCTGATGTGCAGCATTATATGCCAATTTTAATTCGTTTTACTGAAAATAATATAATTATCAAAGGATATTTTTTACAAACTATTATTTTTTGAGAATAAAAACAAAATAATTTTAACAAGTTACAGTTTCATAGTATAAGGAGTTCGACAAAAAATAAAAGTTTATTAAGTTTTTGCTAATTACGTCCACAAAGTTCTTTCTTATATTAACAAAATAATCTTAGGTGTAATATTTGCAGTAATTTGGAATTCACAACCCATTTTTAGCTTAATTATCAATCATTTGAAACGATTGTAAAACCAAATCTAATCACACACACACAAACCGTATACATTTTCAGAACTAATTTCCGATTTTAATACTTGAATATTTATTCAATCAATCTTTAATGGAAAAATAAATACTTTTCCGACATCGAAAACAAACAGGGTATAAACTCATTTCAATGTGAATTCACATCGCACTTTTCTTTTTAATTCCATTCAAATAAAGCATTTTTTGTTTATCTGAATAGAATTAAATTTTGCCTTTTTGCATCCTATTTAAATAAACGGAAGCGACAACTCTTTATCCTATATTAAAATCAGTTTAAACATGCTCTCTTGATATGAACTTTAACATAGATGAAATAGTTATTTGGTAGAAAGATGGATTTTAAATTAACAATAAAAATACTTGAGGAGAAAATTAGTTATCATTAAAAGTGAGAATTGAGTTATTAAAATTGAAAATTTATTTCAAATTGTAGAAATAATTTCAACGCTGTCTTTAATAGTTATATATCATTAAAAATAGATTTTTTTATAATACTCTCTCTTAACATACTTATTACATTCAGTAAAAAATTCATTAATTTCATTCAAATATTGGTTTTATAGCATAAATTTTAAAGCAGTATTGCTGTAAATTTTCTTTCCATATTTACTTTCGTTTCATAAATACACTTTTGTTTTCAAATTTTTATAAAATATTTTCACAAATCTAGAATTTTTTCTATGTTGCTTAGAATTGAAAAAAAAGAACAGAATTAATAACAGTATAATAAAATCAGCGACTAAATGAATTTTATAATCCATTTTAATATGAATATTCAAGTCTATTTCAAGAAGTTCCACACTTATAGCCTAGACGTAAACCTAAAAGCTGTATTTTAGTAATGTTATGAAATTAAATTGCAAAATATATTATTAACTTATACTTGGACTGAAAAATTAAAAGAAGGAATATATACACTACTGGCTATTAAAATTGCTACACCAGGAAGAAATGCAGATAACAAAATAATATTTATTGGACAAATATATTATACTAGAAATAACAAGTAATTAAATTTTCAAAAAATGTGGCTGGATAGATCCTGAGAAAGCAGTACCCAGAACAACCACCTCTGGCAGTAATAACAGCAGTTATACGCCAGGGCATTGAGTCAATCAGAGATTGGATTGCATGTACAGGTACAAATGCCTATGCAGCTTCAACACGATGCCACATTTCATCAACCGTAGTGACTGGCGTTTGGTGACGAGCCAGTCGCTCGGCAACCATTGACCGGACGTTTTCTATTGGTGAAAGATCTGGAGAACGTGCTGGCCAGGGCAACAGCCGAATATGTTCCGTATCAAGGAAGGTCCGTACAATAGCGGCAACATGCGGTCGGGCATTATTCTGCTGAAACGTAGGGTTTCGCAGGGCTCGAATACAGGGTAGAGCCACGGGTCGTAACACACCAGAAATGTAACGTGCACTGTTCAAAGCACCATCAATGCGATCAAGAGGTGACCGAGACGTGTATCCAATGGCACCCCATACCATCACGCCAGGTGATGGGCCAGTATGACGATGACGAATGCACGCTGACAGTGTGCGTTTACTACGATGCCGCCAAACACGGATGCGACCATCATGATGATGTACACAGAACCTGGATTCATCTGAAAAGATGACGTCTCGCCATTCGTGCGCCCAGGTTCGTCGTTGATCACACCATTGAAGGCGCTCTTGTCTATAATGCAGCGTCAAGGGAAGCTGCAGCCATGGTCTCCGAGCTGAGAGTCCATGCTGCTGCAAACGTCGTCGAACTGTTCGTGGAGACACTTGTTGTCTTCCAAACGACTCCGTTTCTTGACTCACGGCTCATGACGTGGTTGCACGATCCATTACGGCCATGCGGATAATATGCCTGTCTTCTCGGCTGCTAGTGATAGGTGGCCGTTGAGATCCCACATGGCGTTCCGTATTACCGTCCTGAACCCATCGATTCCATATTCTGCTAACAGTCATTGGATCTCGACCGACACGAACAGGAATACTGCGATAAGATAAACCGCAATCCCGGTACGCTACAATTCGACCTTTATCAAAGTCAGAAACGTGCTGGTACGCATTTCTCCTTCTTACACGAGGCATCACATAAACTTTTCACCAGGCAACAACGTTCAAATGCAATTTGTGTATGAGGAACCGGCTGAACAATTTCCTCATTTAAACACAATGTAGGTGTCGCTACTGGCGCCTGCAGTATATATATATATATTATATATATATATATATAACAAATATTATTTTCTTATCGTTTTAAATACATTTGCTATTTTAATATTTTCTATTTTTTTCAGATTTAAAGTAATTTATTTTATGGGATTTTTTTAAAAATCAGTTACGTTTATGTAGTTTATACTGACAGGCAGAGGCTTTAGTATTCATTTAATCCAAATATCTGTTGTTTGCTGCACTTTTTAATTATCAAATTATATTAATTTAATAATTATCTAATATTATTTTATCTACCAAATATTATCTCAATGTATAATATTATGAGGGGTGATCAAATGAAAAGGTACGAAACGACGTAAATATACAGTTAATATTTGCATGTTCCGCCATGGGAATACGTAGCAAGACATCTCGGAATGTGTTTGGAGTCTCTGACTGGGATCGGAGCATGCGCGGACGCTCGCGTGTGCAGGAGAGAGCAGTCTCTTTTCAAAAGCGACGTCCAAATGATGCGACAATCCGTATGAGGACAGGATTTCGTTCATGTTGCAATCAATATTCGACGATTGAGGAGCACGGTGGTGTTATCCTATTTCTGACAGCGGAAGATGAGAAACCAGTGGAAGCATGCGTCGTCACCTCCTCCTAAAATGTTCAATGTCAGCAGGGAAGGTGTTGCTCACCGTCTTTTTCGACGTTTAAGGTCCGATAATAGCGGAATTTCACGAGCACAGAAAAACCATAAACTCCGATGTGTAGTGTGAGACACTCCGACGCCTACGCAGGTCAATCAAGAGCATAAAACTGGGTCTGCACACGAAGGGTGTTGTTCTGCTCCATGATAACACGCGTCCACATGTTTCCAGAATCACACACATGGATCTGGACAAGTTCAAGTGGAAGACGTTGGACCATCCAACCTACAGACCGGACATGTCGCCCTGCGATTTCCATGTGTCTGGTCCATTGAAGAAACACCTGAAAGGGAAGCGCTTCAATTCGGACGACTTACTCAAGGACTCTGTGAAATACTGGATCACGTCACGGCTACAGTAATTCTGGGAACAAGGAATCCTGCGTCTATGGTGTATATTTTGAATCAAGTCTACATTTGTACCCACTGTGTCGTTTACCTTTTCATCTGATCATCCCTTCTATCTAAAATTATCAAATTGAAATATATATAATGTAAAAGTAATTTAAATAAATAGTATAAATCAAAAAAGACATAGAAAAACTAAAACATGTTACATTGAATGAAACTGATTATTGGAAACAAAAACTCTCAAATAACATATCTAGATCTTCAAAGGACATGGAGAAACCATGACCTCTGGCATTTAAAATTGCTTAACCTATTTCAAAGCACTTGGTGATATTGGGGCATTGACATTGTGCTGCTATTCCCTCATTCATAAAAAAAGACGTTTTAATGTAGTATTTGTTACGTTATCTCAGGGATACCATTTTTAAATGGAAGTTCTAAAATATTTATTTTGTAAATAAATTCATAACGTAATTTCTATTTTAGGTCTCAAAAATAGCAAGAATAAAGGTGTCTAATTTCTTCTTGAAAACAGAAGTAAAAACATTAATAATCTTATCTTATATCTACTTTCCTAATTTCTCATCTCCTTTTGTAAAGAAAACAATGTATCATAAATCAATAATTTGTCACAATTTATTTTGAAGAGTAAAATATGTGGAATTTTTCTCATATTCTGTCTTCCTCTTTGTCATAGTTTTTCTTTTAAAACAGGTTTTATAAATAATCAAAAAATTTCATTTGAATTCTATTTCATTTTTCGTGAAGATTTTCATAAAATATTCCGTATTTGACAGAATATTAAAGTAAAAGAGGATATAGAACGGTGTACAATTTTCGCAAATTATTTTGTCCAATTTTAAAATAGAAATTAAAAACACGAAACAATAATAATAACGTTTTTATTTCGAAAATTTATTTTATATTGTGTTGTTTTATTTCCTACTGAAATGTGAAAATCTTTTAGCAATAATAAAAACTTTTTTACTTGCTGAATTTTCCATTATTTCTCTGTGTGTCAGTATTTCGATTAGTTTGATATAACAATATTAATGTCTTAGTCCAACAATAATTTATGTATGATGGAGTCACACATGTTGCGCATAATGTTTTGGTAAATTAACGTTTTCCTCAAATGTTGTAAGAAAATCATGTTCTTCACACATTCATTAAAAAATATAAATTTAGATCTGCGTTTGCTTCAGAGCGTGATTATCGGGCAACGTCGCGAGTCATTGCCGTTTTTCTTTTTTTTTTTTTTTTTGAAACGTATTTATACTGAATAGAATAGCTGTATTACTATGTATTTATACAGAATAGAATAGTTGTATTACTATGTATTTATACAGAATAGAATAGTTGTATTACTATGTATTTATACAGAATAGAATAGTTGTATATATACATCAGTGGAGCTGGCTATATAAAAGGTTATTCATAAAAGTCTGTTTTTTTAATCGTTTATTAGCAGTTAATTTAATGTATTAACAAAAAAAATCAGAAAGTATTGATAAAAGATGATGTTTCACTAGCATGCTTCTCTGTATCTATCTAGCCCTGTGATGTCAAATAATGCAAAATAGATATGATATTAATGTATATAGTTGTGTTTAAATAGATTATATATATATATATATATATATATATATATATATATATATATATATATATATATATATATTGGTTTCGAAATTTAAAAAAAATGGTAGAAAAATTCATTTGAATTAAATTTAAGTTTAATAATTTGTTGAAGAAGAATATATTATTAAATTTGTTTAATAGTAAGTTTATATAGCATGCCTCAATTTTATACATTTTAAATTTCATTTAGGAAAATTATAAAAAGTGATCACATTTTTATATTGTCTTGTACTGACTATCATCTGTTGAATGAGGTAAATAAACATTGAAGTCTGTTTTTCAAAAAAGTTTTGAAATTCTCTAAGTTGTATAAATATCTCTACGGATATACATTAAATTGATGCGGTCGCAGTAAAACTTTTAATAAATTTGTTTTACTCTCTATGGGGGTAAACCTTCTGGATTTGGCAAACGAAGTGTGTGGTTCTTCCGCTTCATCCTTGCTTCTATGTTACGGAAACCCATCCACTTTCTTCATGTGAGCTGCAACATAGAGTGTGTGCTCCAAAAATGTTCACCATAATCTACCTAACTTTCCAGATTTTTATGTCTGTCATCTAAATAATTACTTAACACAACCAGTCACTTAATAATTTTGAGCCACTTGTGAATGATGAGGCCGACCTCGAATTGGTACCTTCCTCCCCACGACCACACTAATCAGACATCGGATCTTATGAAATTTTCCACGTGTATAGGTTCTACCAGTACGAGGGATCTTGGGCTGGATCAGTTGTAGAATACTGGTCACGAGAGCTACCCATCAGACAGACGATCTGGACTCACGTCTTGGTTGAACAACAAAAACAAATGTTATAGTTCACATTTATGTTGATTAATCATCCATAAAAGGTGCTTGGGAGACTTCCAAGTGTCCGTACGTAGAAACAGTGCCAGAATCAATAAAAAGTTCTTTCAAAAAGGCAAATAAATCGTTCAGTAGGTCATTTGCAAAGTAAATCCCAAAAACATCGGATATTCACTTAGATAATAGGGTCAATTTTGCATACATAAATTTCCATACCTGATGGCCCTCATCATCCCAAAATGCTTTACACGGAATATCAAAAAAGGTTAAATGATACATTTAACCTATGGAATTCCTTGTAACAACATGAATTGAATGGTGAGCATAAAGGATTTTTTTTAATTTAATATAAGCACAATTATTTTGTAAACTTATTCCCTCTAAAAGACTTATTTAGACTTATTCACTCTAATTCTGAATATAGAAATAATTTTATATCATAACAACTATCGTTTTAATTTTCGCTACTTTTTGGTGGAATGCAATGTATGTAGTTAAATATAATAATTGCTCTCATAGATGCGTCAAGTAATACATAGAATAGGTTGTTCTATAAATACGGAACTGAGACTAGTTTTCGTATATTCCAATTTCCTTCATAAAAAATAAAAATATCTATTTAATCATTGAATTAAAAAACTGAAAATTATTCAAATGTGAATACAGCTTTTTATTCAAATGATATGTTCTAAGTGGTCAATCATCTATTAAAATTTAATTTAAAATAATATTGTGTATCATTTTTTAGTATTTCTCACTACCATAAATTAATATTTACACAATTATGAAAATTAAGCTAAAGAAATTGTACTCCATTATTCCTTTACCATAGCTGCTTGAAAATTAAAGTAAAAATATAATTAAAAAGTTGTGATAAAAAATCACTCTTCATAGAGCAATAAAATCCTCTTCAGTTATCACGCTCCATCAATGCTGTAATAGAATCCCCCTGCAACTGCGACCTCAGCAACAATTACCAAAGATCGAGGTAATGGTTTTCATGTTCATTTCGAAGCTTTTCCCCACTCGGTTCAACACATTGGCCAGCATTTTCAACTGCTATTCAGAGACCGCTGAAAATTATATTTGTTGTTTTTGGAATAAATATGCCGACTCTTGTGTTTTCATCAAACAATAAAAGTTTAAATAAGCTTTCCAATTACAGATCGAGTAAATTTTAATGTTTTATTAAGAGATATGATTTGTACTTCTTGATAAAGCCTATTAAGAATAAATAGAATGAAGACAGCTTACCTCTTCATTGTATTTATTCTTAATATGCTATACATTTTTTTTTCGTTACATTTTCTCTGCTGTTAAAAATTAAAAAAATGGAAATGGCTAGGAATACATATCATAACTATTTATGATTACTATTATTTAATAAATATTTAATTAACTAATTAATTGTAAATCAGAAAAAGATATAACTGTTTATTTTATTGGAACATGTTTTACGTTTAGTATTCAATTGAACTTTCCAAAGCTTAAATGTTGGTTAATGAAAACTATTTCCTTAAATATTTTGACACTAATAATGGTTTCTCACAAAATATAACAAATTATTATAACGTGCAAAATTTTTAAATTTCGTTTTTAGATAAATACTTTTTAATTTTGTGAACTTAAAAATCTAAAACAACGGTTAATTAAATAAAATATTCATGAAGAAATTTTTTTCAACCACCTGACAGTTAAACTACTCATTCTTTTCCGCATTTCGTTAAAAAAGAATATATTTTCCCATCTTTTTTTCAATTAACTAAAAAATACTTGCAGTGAAATTAGTCCTAAATTCCTCTCTGACGAAAGATACTAAAAGCTTTAAATATAAATATTTAATTCATTTAATAGAAATAAAAAATTCTATAAAAATATTAAAAATACTTAAAAAAATATTTTTATAAAAATTAAAAACAATTTTTTTTGCACGTTTTCAAACTCATTACTTGTTTGCATATTATATTATTGTCATTATAATTTGTTACTTTTAAATAAAAAATATTTAAAAAATGTGGCACTTTTTTATTTTATTTTAAAAGAAACAAATTAAATGACGTTATAATTTGTTTTTTTTTTAAACTATGGTAAACTATAATTATTTTTTTGTAGTTTCTTAAAATCCTCTGTTATATTTCTGCCACCTTTATTTAATTTGGACTATTTATTAAGTATAACCATAGAATGAAACAAAGCAAGCATTTTGCGAACGATTCAAGAAAAGCACCAGCCTACAGTAACTGTCCCCTAAATAACTTCTCCTCATAACTTTTATTTTTCTTGGACGAGCAACAATAAAAGTCACGCGAACCACTTTTAAATAAAAATATTACGACCACCTTCTGTTAATATAGAACAAAGACGGATGTGTGTGTGTGTGTGTGTGTGACTCTTTTGTTAAGTATATCTTGTATATTTAAAGACCGCATTACCGAGAGTGACACAGAGGGGGAGAACGTGACGTGTGAATTAGACATAAGCAAATAAAACACCAGCAACCACTGGTTGACCGAATACAGACAACCTAGTTGCTCATTTCTAAAGGTAAGAAAATGCAAGTGAAGAATTTGGAATGAGTATATTCGAATATAAAATATACTACTGGTTATGAAAGAATAGAAGATATGTTGAAATGTAAACAAACTCATTTAAATATAGTATTTTTATCTAACTAGGTAAGAAATTCTAAGTGAGTGTTTTTATCAGATGAAAACAACTATCTAAGAGTGTATTTATAAACATATAATGAAATACTTAATAATAATTATGCAAATATAATATTTCGCATAAAATTATTTACGTGCTGGATTGAACTAACATTAAGCTGATCTTATGAATGATTCAGAAATATTAGTGTATTATCATACATTTAACTGTGATTTGCTACAAACATTTAGAATATGCATCAGTAACCTTTGGGATGCGTCCCAAATTTGGCACGCTGAACAATTCTCAGTGGAATTAAGCACTATTCCAATTAAATCCTTATATATATATATATATATATATATATATATATATATATATATATATATATTTCTCTGAACTTCAAAAGAAAAAATCAATCCTTTTCTAATATAACATTATAAAATATAAATATGTACTCCGATGAATTTTCTGGGAATGATTCTTTTAGACCCCTTTATTCATAAACATCTGTTAAATAATCATAAAAAATTCATCAATTTCCAAATATAAAAAAAAATAAAAGAATCATTTTTTTATTAAATATTATTTAGAATTTTAATTTAAATTCCTAATAATTATTAAATATTCATTTAGAAAACTGAATTTTGAATAAAAGAACTTTTTGCTTTTGCACGATTTTAAAATCAAAAATACTTTCATGGTTCTTTTGAAATAATGAATTCTTTTTTTTTCTTTTTTTTTTTAAATTTTTTGTTATGAATTCCATTTTTAAATTATAGATTTAAAGTGAGGTTTAATTTAAAAGTATTTTTCAACATTTTAAAATTTATTTATTAAACTTAATGAGAAGTTTTCCTCAGTAAATATCATCACATGAACTTGAAAATTACTTGTTTATATAATAAAATAGAAACTATAATTCGTCCTTCAGTCTGTAAAGTATTGTGAGCTGAGACTATGTTTATGTGAAACACTTGGTGTTTCTAGGTGCATGCTTATGAGAGAACAGAAGCACAAATGCAGATATATTTTCTTTTGAATATCATGAAAGTAAAATAAAAGAATTATGAAAGCACATTCCAGAAGAGTTGCTCATAATTTAAGTAAATTTTGGTCAGACAAAATAAAGGAATATAAGTGATTTATAATATTTAAAAAGCATCCTATTTTAATATTTCTCAATCCGTTAAGATAATAAATTAGCTCTTAGAAAGAGACTTAAGTTGAATATCTCGAATTAATATTCATCTTAAAGAACGATCCCATCACTAACAAGGGATGCCTGTGTCGAAAACCTTATTTTGCATGCTTCTTGATAACATCGATAAGGATCTTCCAAACGAATAATGCGTTGTCATAAAAATAATTTATCCCCCTGCACCGGAACAATTCTGCAGCGAAAGCAAGAGTTCTATTTAACCCATTCAAAATTTGATAAATGCTGTTCTGGATGGCTTCAAGGACTTGTTCTACAGTTTTAGCAAACAATAGTGCATCCCACTTCATGACCTCAAGATGCCTTTCCATTGTTGGAAACCTACGGGGCTTCTCTTCCAGCTGATCGTGGCGGCTTCGGGAGCCAGCGAATGGATTTCTTCATTGTTGTCAACAGTGGCCTTTAGACAAGGTCATGTCCTAAAAGTTTTCCCACGATAACATGCTGGTCTTCGGAATAGCCAGCGAATTCTTGATGAAACTAAATGTCACGTTTGTCCTGACTTGGAACGGTGATAAATTATAGCCGAATTAATTTAGGATTTATTTAAAAAAAAAAAAAATAACTAAAGGATCCCCATTTGTATGTGGCGGTAGTTGTTGAAGGTGAATCGCCTCTAGCTCAATTTACTCTTCCTAAGAAGCTCAAGGAAGAGACATTTTTGATTTTACTCTGAATTAGAAAGATATTTCGCATATACTAAACATACCTAGTTTCTCTTTCTAACAAGCTGTTTCTCTCATCTAATGGTCTCTGAAAAGTTACTTCCTCGTACATATGTAATGTTCAACAATAGTGGTGTGTTATTGTGTTTCTCTTCGATTAATACGCTTCACTCCACTGTCCTTATCCTATGAAACAAAACAGCATGTGAAATAGATTTTAACTCAAAAAGCATGAAAGATTTAAATTGATAATTCAACAATCTGAGTGTTATGGTCGAACAATATGCAGTATAAGCAGCTAAATTCAAAATGATTTTTTTTTCTTAGAGTGGCAGTTATTTTAATAAAATAGTAGTAGCCAGAATGAAATGGGTTGATTTTTGTTAGTTGAAAGTACAAAATTATGAGTTCAAATGAACATTTATTTATGCTATAAGTGTAAGAAAATGTGATAAAAAAATAAATACACTTGTGCATTTCTCGTTTATATTTTGTTTTATTAATATCGAATATCATTTATTATAGTTTCAAATGTTAACCGATTTTAATATCATTCATTATTTATGCACATATGCTCTGATTTACAAATTTACACACATTCCCAGTCAATAAATTCATTTAACTGATTTTATCACACTCATCTATATCGACACAATACTTGCTGACAACTGCAACTTTTAATGCAGAATGTCACACCTCTACGTCATTGCTGCACATGTTGAAAATCATTTGGGGACATCATTTGATGCTGATTGAGAAATGATCTTCACAGCATACTTAATACCTAGCCTCCCTAATCACCATCCTACACATAATATATTGAACAGTGCACAATGCATAGCTTCTCAAATTACCTGCCTATACGTAATCTATAGAATATATAGAAAGAGGGGATTTACTCATGCAAATCAGCTGCCTGTAACAATATATAATACCCAGCCTCTTCTGAACTATTTCAAGCTCGGGCATTAACGATTGTAGTGTTTTCTAAAATTCTCTACTTCCAACGTGGTTATCTTCAAAAATATAAAAATACCAACTAAACTTAACACAAGCACATTAGAAGTTAAAATATGCTTACTGACGACAATTTCTTACCGAATGATGTTATATAAGTACATAAGGTATATTCCTATCCATAAGGCGTCAGCTAAAAATAATTTTGCGGAAGACCGGCATGAGGGCGTTCAATGTATTTCGTTTGAAGAATGCAGATACTTATAGACCGATAGATACAGATATAAAATAGTTTTAATATTAGCAAAATATTAATTTTATTAATTTTGCTAAAAATATTTTATAAAATCTCTTTTATACATGTAAAATATTTCTTTGTATTTTAAGTTATATTTATAATGATTCTTTGTATTTTAATTACTAATAATAGCATTTTTGATATTTAAATTTGTAAATATAACTAATTCTCTCTGAAAATATTAATTTCTAAACATTTTACAAATAAGTATTTCATTGATTATGTGAATTATTTTATCAACTGGATATTTGAAAATTTATATCCAATAAAATATTAAAAATTGAATGAAAAAATTAATTCAATTGAAATTTTTGAAATATCAGGCGTTTTTTATGATTTAATATTATATTTATAGAAACTGATTCTTCTTTCTCTTATATAGACTGGTGTTTATATAATTGTGGACATACACTATTAAGCTCAAAAATACCTTTCTTAATCTACTTTTTTACTTTTTTTTTTTAAAAAAAAAATAAGAAAATACTACTAAAATGTCAACCTAAGTTTTGTTGTGTTTAAAATTTTCAAAGAAAGATAGCATTTAATAAAAAAGATTGGAAATATATTTGATTATTGCCAGCAATGAATAGTACTCTTTTAAGTTTTATATACAGGGTGACAACTTTATACTATTGACAAAATTGTACTGCTTTTGATTGGTTTAATTCATATCCCTCAATTTTATAATAATTTCATTTGTTTAAAAGCTCTTAGTGTTAGTAAAACAAATAGGTAGTTTTTATTTCCCTGTTTGAAATAATATGCCAAACCAACGATGGCAAATAATTGCTTTATTTGAGGCTGGATTAAAGAAAATTCAGATTGCCAGAAAGCTGTATATCCACAGACAAACGGTATCACGTACTATAAAACGATTCTTGGAGCTTGGCCATGACGGTGATAGACCTCGAAAACAAAACAAAAAAAGAACTGTGAATACAAATGAAATTCGCAAAATTATCAAGACACGAATAAACCGAAATCCAAGAAACTCAATGAGAAAAATAGCTAAAGAAATAGGGGTTAATAGAGAATGAGTTAAACAAATTGCAAAAGAAGAACTTGGACTTAAGCCATATTAACTTCGAAAAGTACAGAAACTAACTGAGCAAAATAAGCGCACACTCTTGCAAAGATGTCAAGTTCTCCTTCGAGAGTCCACAAAAGGCGCATAGAAGCATTTCATCTTCACGGACGAAAAATTTTTCACAATTGAACAATCCTATAATCGACAAAATGACCGTTATTGCCCATCTGACTGTCCTGGAGCTTCTACAAGAGTAGCACATCTGCAAAAACTACAGTCAGTTATGGTTGCGGAGGCATATGTAAATCTGGAAAAACTCCTTTGGTTTTCATAGAACAAGGCGTCAAAAGGAACAAGACCATGTACTGCAATGAGATTTTACAGTCGGTTTTACTTCCTTGGGACAAAAACATTTTAAAAACAGCATGTGAAGACTTCAACACGATTCTGCCCCTTCTCATAGAACAAAAGAAACGCAGGACTGGTATCAAGCAAATCTTTTAGATTTCATACATGCGGGCCCTCCTATTAACCTGACTTAGACCCAGTGGACTATAGTGTTTGGTCTATTCAGCAATCAAGATTATGCTCAAAGCCACCTCGAAGTTTGAAATGCCTAAAGGCTGTTCTTAAGAAGGAATGGGCTAAATTAGCACCTGATGAACTGTGGCCCATTACAGAAAATTTTATGCGACGTTTAAGGCTCTGTATCGGTGCCCAAGGGAGCCATTTGGAAAATACTTAAATATGTTATATCTAAGTACCAAATGACTTAAGTAAAGTTAGTTTTTTAAAAATAAATTCCATATTCTTAGTTTAATACAATATTTTTTGTCAACAGGATACAGTTGTCACCCTGTATATATATATTTTAAAATATGAATAGTGTTGACTCATTAATGTTTTCAAGATTAATATCTCTTTGAAGTTATCACACAAAATCAAGAATCATTCACCCAAATCAATACAGGCTCGTTTATTCTTTCTGTTTTATGTATTGTAAATACTCAAAGGCACAATATGTTTGCATATATGATTGATTCGAAAAGGAAACCAATTCATAGAATTTTAGATGAAAAAATTGAACCACAGTCGTGTTTGTAGAAGGTTATCCTTTTTGGCCTAATAGCGACCAAAAGGGAAGCTCGAATATTTTCCCTACCATGCACCAATTGATCTCGAGCAGGGAATAAAGATTAAGGTCAAATTTGAATGGGATTGTTTTTTGAGCACATTCTTGATTATTACATTAGAAGTTTACCCATTCAAATAGATATTAGAGATTAGAGACCCATTCAAATAGATAGAGAGATCTTATTAAAAGAGCAATGTGAACAGCCGTTTTGTGCAGAATGTTCTGTAACACTTACTACAACACATTTACAGATGTATTTTATAAAAAGCGAAACTGTTAATTATTAGAAAGTGTAAATTGAGTTTATTTCATGTTATTTTTTAAAACTCAACCAAATACACTTTTTATTAGTCTTTGGTGTAGCTGTCTCAAACACTGGTCAATGTAGGAAAAGACTGCCTTCCTTTTATTCACAGAGAATTCGTTTGTTTTTAAATTCGATGAACGAATTTAATTCATTCGCATCCAGATTGGGGAACACCTCAAAGCAATGCATAGGATTTATTTCTAATGTGCAATATTTTCCAAATGTTTCATTGTTAGTCATATTCTGAAGTCCTGTCAGGGGATGATGTTTCATTAGCGCAATTCAATAATATCTTTCACCAAATGGTAAGCAATATTACCAGTTGTACCTATAAACTCCCTACTCCATAATTTTGATTAACCATTCATTCTCACTGATGAATGTGTAAAAGAAATAATTCATATAAGAAACATTTGTTTTATTTCTTCTTTAACAAGCAACCGCAAGTCAGACTGCTATTTACTTCTATCTTTCAGGAAAATGCCTTTCCATATATTTTGAAGTAAATCAAATTTTGATAAAAGAATTGTTAGAGATATTTTTATTACTATTCCAAAAGAATGAAATAATGAGTATTCACTGAAATCAGTTTCTAAAATAGTGCTTAGTTGAAAAGAGACGTATGTTTCCTTGCTAGAGAAGCTTGCTTGCTCCCTCTATTATAAAGAGCTCGGTCATTAAACAGACTTAACCATATATTTTATATCCATGTAAATTTCAGATGCTGCTGCTGCTGCTGTAGTGTTGTATATTTAATTAAAGGATAAGCATAAATTTTTAATAAACAGTTGTAGTTCATAGAATGGTCAGTGTTGTATTAAATATTTCTAAATTGACAAAAATAATACGAATGTAAACTACTGTTTTTTAAATCCGCTTAAACTTTAGATTAAGGTGATGTAATTATTTAACTTAAATAACTTTTTACTTGATTTTAAACATGGATTGTGTGTGTGAAAATAAATCTGTTTCTCTTTCTTGTCTTGTTTTTATATTTAACTTCCTTGTCTCAACAAACAGTAGTTTAATAAATGTACAGAAATTCGCCTTTTTGTAGTAAATTGACTAAAGATTGAAAAGTAATGCCTTTTTTGAAAGGTAATTATGTAGTGATGTTGATTTTTAATACAAAGAAGAGAGAACATTTTTGTTTACCTTAGCGAACGTAGTTTCATTTCTGAACCGTTCATTTACCGAGATATACTAATAAAACAATATTTTGGAGCAAACCTCAATTTTTTGCTATTCGAATCATTTATTTCCCAAACATTATCGTTGATAATACAATAAAAGTTATCTCTGACAGAGAAACATTTTAAAATGTATTTTAAAGTTAAGCATATTATAATGCAGAATAATGATAAAAAATTCATGACAGTACAAAAACTCTAAGTTATTCTCTTAAAATATTTATATAAGGTATTCTTATATGTCATAATTATATATGTTTATATAATGTATTTCATAATTAGAGGTAAAAGATGCAATGTAATCAAAATTGGCTATAAGAAAAAGAATTCTCCCCAAAAGAAAAGTTTACTGTTGCTTAAGCTCTCTCCAGATGTTAATTGATAAAAACATAACCTTCAATATAATATGTAAATGAATAATTCATTCTTTCATGAAAAAATATTGCTGTGATGACTCTGCATGTCAACATCTCTATTTATTTCATACAATAAGAACATTTTAACATTTATCTAACGAAGTTACTCCTAATGAACAAATGGCATTTAGGAGTTAGTAATGAGAAATAAATTTTGTGAATGTTATGCGAAAGATTATGGAATCAGAATAAAAAATATTTTATATTAACGTACCTCTAGCTATGAATATCTTATTCTTTGAACTTATAGTTTTGATAATAAACAAAAACTTCTATTTTTTCATAATAATGAATGAGTCAAATTTAAAAATTTATATTTGCCTTAAAATGTGATAAAAGGTGAAAAATAATACTCATAAGCAGTTGACTATTAATTTTTATTACACATTAATATTATAAAAATTAATATTCACTCCTTTATATAGCGTAATGAATATTAATAATTTCGTACATAAAATGATAAAATCTTATAATAATAATCTATACACATATAATCAACATTTAAAAAATAGTTATCTTCTTAAGCAATAAATAAACTTTATGCAAGAAATAAAAGTAGCTATTGCTTATCATATATCAGCGATAATTATTTTATATTATAGTTTGATGTGTGTGTGTTATTTTTGATATTGTTTTCGCACTAGGAAAATTTTTTTAAAGTTTATGTTTATAGTTAAAAATGTTGTGATTTTAGCAAAATGTTTTGTTTTTTTATGAAAAGAAAGAATGTAAATTTTAAAATTCCCTTTTTTCAAAGGACACATACCATTTTTAGCAACGTTTCGTTTTTATGACGATGGTGCTGCCATGCTACACCAGAAAACCACAACACCACGTGCTTTAAACAGAAGATTACTTCCAAATTAAAATGAAATACTAAAATTTCGAAGTTTCCACTATTGTACGATTTTGAATGTTTAGTTGAACTAGTTTTTTTTTTTTTAAATCAATAAAAAACTGCTGTTGTCAAAAAACAAAGGATAATACATTTTATTATTACAACATTCCTTGCTTGAGAAATAATAAGAATGCGCTCATATAATAATCTATTGCAATAACTTCATTTTATTAAGAAAAATAGATGGTGCAAGATATAGAATAAAGAGAGGTAAACTGAAGATAAAAAAGATATGATTAGTGCAATAATTCTTAGAGTTCCACGTCATAATAAGAAAATAAAAAGTATTCCTTCATTATATAAAATGAATATGTAATAAGGTAAAAATATCGAATAATTGTACAAGATAGGTTCAATGCCATATACGATAAGAAAAGAAAAATCTAAGCTGCATTTTTAAAACACTTGAATACGAGGACAATTGTATTTTATTTGCTTATTTAATTACTTCTATTTATTAAACAAGTTTCATAGATGTCAAGGTGGCGCAGATATGGAGCGGGGCATTTGGATGATGAAATGATAAACAAAATATTAATATCCTGTTCGTAAAAAAAGTAGAAAGTTGTTGATAGCGAGGGAATAAAAAGATTCCAGAGAGAAATGTCTCGTTTAAGGAAATGAAGTTTATTAATTATATGTTAGGGTCTCGAATAACCGAGACCACATGATTGTAATTATTTGAAATCTATATATATAACGGATGCACATAACTGTTGTTTTAGTGCTTTTTGAATCCATGGCAATGAAATGAGCATTGATACGATAATCCAGCACCCCCAGGCGACGGTCAGGAGAAACTAGATAATAAAAAATTCCTGACATTCACATGCCCTACAAATGAAGAAAAATTTAGTTAACCCTTTTCCCAATCAATTGGAATTTTAATCAATGGTTTTCTATATTCCACCGCCCATTTTATAGATGGAATTTAGTTATTTCGATATTGTAATGTATTTCTCACTAATAACTTATTTAAATTTAAAACTGAATTTCCTTTGGAATTGTGTATGGTGTGAAATTTATAAGGAATTTGGAATTTATTAAAAATTTTATTCATAACCAAAATTATCACACTTCGAAGAAATAATTTATACTTGAATTAATAAAACTCTCAAAATTTCTTTAGATTCAACTGTATGTTTTAGAAGAGTTAAGGATTCAATTGAAGAAATCAAATTGATTAATTATAATGTATACGTGTACTATAATTGTGAACATTCTCAAATTTTCTTCATTGTATCCCTATGAGTTATACAACTATACTTTAAACTGATAGATTTCATGAAATAATAAAGATAAGATGCGATTTTTGGATTTCCAATAAGTTTTCCCTTTTGAAATTATGCTTTGCGATTCTTCCAATTATAAATAATTTTTAATTCGCAAACAGAGTTATTAAATTGATTAATTTTTTAATATCGTATAAAATTGATTAATTTTTTCAATTTCTATAAAATCGTTCCTTTTAATTAAATATATAACCATATAATATATTATGACAAACTAATTTATAAAACTACAATTATATAAATCGTGAAATTGATTGAAATTCATTGCTAAAAACGGCATTGAATAAAGCTTTAGTTTTCATTACTCACAAATGACTATTTATGAACAATTACAAACATTACATATCACAACGCGACTATTTGATAGCCTATAAAATTTCTTTATGAAGGAGAAATGCAAGCAGAAAATTTTACTAATTGTGCATATGTATTATAAAATGATAACTTCATTATGAAGTTTGTGGTTAACCTGGGGTAAATATTACCCCAAATTCTATAAACAAAGTTGCTAATTTAGGAAGCTGCAACCGTGTGTTGGAATGGAGCCGATAAACGAATAGAAACGAGTTTCAATGACAAATACATTTTTTTTTCTTTCCACGGGACTTTACTTGATTTAATCAATCGTAGAGCATGGCAAGCTGCGGGGTACATGTTTCTCAACTCCAAAGGAGATATTTTTAGGCGGGGGTAAGTTAAAAGAACTTACTGATCAATACAGCCTATAGATATTTTCTGTTTTCATGTAGTCAATTAGAATAGCTTGAATAACATACGATCCTTTATTACTTTGTTGAAATATAACTTACTAATTTCAAAGATTTATATAGTCACGGGGCTTAACAATTGAGGAAAGGAATGTCATCCAGCTGTGTTACCAGCTGTAAGAGCAAGATGTGATCAGGGTATGACTATAATAGCCAATTCTAGCCTATATAAAGATGATCACTGCAGAGTAAGTGTAGTTCGTTTTCTTCAATGATTTTCCATATACAGGGGTTGGACAAAAATATGGAAACACCTTGCGAAATGCATGTGTAGAAAGAAATATTGATTTTAATGAAATATGTAGGTGGCGCTGGTGTTTTTGCCTACTGACGCAATCTATACAACTTCGTAAATGCACTGCATAGTTCAGTCGTTGGAGGAGCACTATTATGGGAAGTTGACATTGCATTATGTCAGAGTTAAAAGACTTCGAACGTGGGCCAATTTTTGGAACGCATAAAGTAGGTGTTTCCGTAAGCAAGGTAGCCGAGGTGATCAGTGTTTCAAGAGGTACTGTATCGAAGATTTATTCTGCATGTTTGAAATGCGGAAAAACATCATCCTCTAAATCACAGCGCGGTCGAAAGTGTATGCTGAGCGATCGAGAGAGGCGATCATTAAAGAGGATTATCACGAAAAATAAGAAGACAACAGCTGCAAAATTTGCTGCTGAAATAAATGTCATGTTACCAAACCCTGTGAGTATCAAAACAATTCGAAGGGAGCCTCATAAACAGGGAATTGCTGCTCCACTGTTATGTGACGTGACTCTTGCCAGACTATGAAGACAACGCATCTGTCCCATGGGCCGTTAAATGCTTGAAACCAAACGCTTACTACGAAGTCCTGCACTGCAAATGGGCAGTAATGTCTAAAAATTCTGAAGAGTTATAAAATCCAATATCTAGAAATGTATTCATAGCGACTGTCTCTGCTGCTATCAAATAGGGTTATAGAGAAGACACGTGAAAAAAGGAAATATAATAACATGGAAGACATTATTCATAACTGCTTTGAGCACGAGCGTTTTAGACATTTGCATAATCCGAACATGAAGCAGCAAATTTGATTTTAGTTGAAAGCCGTGTTCATAGTATAAAAACTTTAATAACCAGTTGTTAATCATTGAATCAAAACAATTCATTTCTTGGAATAATTTTACAATTTTTCCCAGAAATAATAAGAATCAAGAAATTTAATAAAATTTGAAATTTTCTTCATATTTATCTCAGTATTTTATTGTATTTAAAGTATTTAATTTACTATTCAAATGAAGTAATTTGTTTCTAGGAACACTTTTCCTTTTGCTCAGTAATTCCAGTCGATGAAATTTTGAATATACGGGAAATAAATTCCGATATAATTGGCATATTTGATAGGTTTTTGATAGGTTTTGGTATTATTTTTGGACGTCTTTAATCATTTTTTAACATTATACACACTTTTTTCTGAAAAATACTGGCATAACTAAAATAAATCAACGAAATGCATTTAATTTCTTAAAACTCACGCAAACATGACTTTTAAAATGCTACATAAAAGCATTACAAGGGTAGTTTAAATTTAAAAGTATTATATATATATATATATATATATATATATATATATATATATATATATATATATATATATATATATATATATATATATACATATATATATATACTGAAATTTGAAATTTAAGAGATAAGAAATTTTCCTAATAGTTTAATGTGCATTATATGTAGTAAAATAATATGTACTATATGGGTAATTTATATAAGCGCAATTTTCTGATATCGTTCCCCTTATTTAGTTTTCATATTTGATATAACTTAGTTAAAGAAACACCTTGAAAAACTGTTTTGAAATATATTTTATTCTCTTGTTTTAACTCTTTAGTATTTTTGCTCAGAAAATACTTCAAAAGGCATTTGTTTTTTAATATTTTTTGAAGGGAATTATTTCTTATTTTTAAAGATTACATGCTAAAATATCAAAAATGGAAGAAAAGAAAGCTTCATATTAAGAATAAAATAAACTCTTAGGTAAATTATAAATAGGTTAATTATGCTTTTAAAATATAAGCCTGTAATCTATGCATAAAATTTCAATTTATAAAAAATTATTTATCTTTTGGCTTTGTCTTCTGGATCACTCTAGTTTGCTCGTCTTCCTACAAATGTCAATGTGTGCACATGAGGGGCTGATTCGAACGAGATTTCAGAGGACTCCTGTAACATTACACCAACATCGACCCTTATAATAAAAGTCAAATCTCTATTGTTAAGCTATAAACCACAGTGCGAGCCATTCATCAGTCAGATTTGCTGCTGAGTACAACAGTAGCTTTTAGTTGTATGGGTTTAATAAAAAAACGTTTTGTAAAACAAGTTTGCATGGCAGTTGGTAACCAGTACTCTGGGGACTCCAGGGAAATGTAACTACTGATTCACTGGCAAAGAAAGCAATTAAAATTTAACAAATAGCAGATAAAGCAATATCTTTTTATCCCACCAAACGATTAATTAAAAAAATATTTTAAGAAGATTTTTGGAAAAACATAAAAGAGGCAAACAAAACGAAGAAATATTTCGATGAGATGCCAAATGTTCCACTTTGACCCCATTTTTCAGCTCGCTTGTTTCTGTAAGCTTATTTTTATCGTACAGAAACACTGTCGAGTTCCTTTTCTACGAGAGGAAATGGACGCGAACCATTTGAATGCCTGCACTGAACACAAGGCAGAAGCGAAAATGGGGAGCAAGATTCCTAGATTTACACTGTGGTTTTAGGTTTGTTATCTGAGTTCAGTTCATCTTTGTTTTGTGTTTTAGTTTCAATGTTTGACTACAGTTGTCTTCTAATTTAACGTTAGAAATAAGTGCTATAGTAGTCAATAACTGCCTCTCGTTTTTAGGGGGCATTCTTAAGTGACAGCCAATAATATTCAGTAAGTGGTTATCCGTAACATTTGGTGATACCCATTGCTTCTTATTTTAAGATTCTCAAGAAAACTTATCGTCTGATTGTAAAAAATATTTTAACGTAAATCCATGTTTGGAAATATTTGTGTCTTTCAAAATTAACTACATTGGATATATTGAACATTTAAATTTATAACCCTTTCGCCACAAATTATATCAACGTTAGTATTTGCAACAGAAATAAGTTCTAGTTGAATGAAAATATGTTTTTAAATAAAAGTATTAAAGAACTTTCTTTCATAGAATATAGTCTTTTTTTAGAGTTATTTAAATCTGCATAACCAAACCTCAAAAATGTCAAACCACAAATAGGTCTCACTTCCATACAAACAGGCTATTGTTTTCACCTGTCAATCTTTCGAAGTCCTATACCTTACAATTTTTTATTACATTCCCACCTTTAAGTGAAGTGAAGCGAGCCTCGGGGACTTCAGAACCAGCTCCGAGGCCTGAATGAGTTGCGTGGATCCCTGCTCTACATTTGCTTTCCTACAATTATTTTTCAGCCTCTGATCTCAATTCAATTTCGCAAGAATTCAAGGCTTTTATACATTGTTTGCAAGCTGAGGAAGTTCCGAAACACGTTTCATTCAAATATTTATTTTCTAAATGATGGAAGAAATGTTAACAATTTAATAATTATCTTGCTTAACAAAAGAAATTATTTTTTTTATTTAAATTATAATTAACACAAAAACTTGTTAACATTTTTATACCTTTTTGTTAAAAAATAGAATACGATTTCAATATGAAGATACGCATTTACATATAAAAGCTATAAATGTGAAAGGTTAAATAAAATCTCTGAATTTTTACTTCAGAACACACATTTACCTTTTATTATTTCAAAGTACTGCAATTGATGAAATGTTAGTTTAATTTTATATTGTAATTTTATGTATTAATAGCGTAATTTCTTCTTCTGAGACGAAATTTGAAATTAATACGCTTGAAGAATTTTATTGCAATATTAAGAAGTGTAAATATTGAACAATGATCGATTATGTCTTCCTTATCAAGACAAAGCGTCTGTAAAAAGAGAGAACCCCAAAATCTTCTGAGGTTGGTGATTTAAAGTGACTATTAAAAAATTTGCAAGAATAAAATGTTAGTCCATGAAAAATATAGAATACTATGTTTTGAAATGTATTATGGCCATTTTTAATTGTAATGATTATGCTATGGTATGAGAGCAGTGAGTATATTTATTGCCTAATCACATTACATAGTAGAGTCATTAAAATGCGTGTGTGTAATGAATTTATTTTACTTAAATAAACTAAACACAAATAATCGAGTAATCATGAACATTAAATCGCGTAAATAATTCTAAACACAAAAATACTAAAACCAGTTTTTGCTACAAACAGTTAAAAAATAAACATCAAACAGTTAAAAAAAATTAGCGATTAATAGAAAGAGGAAAACGGATCTTTGGATTCTGAAGTCCTTTTTGTAATTTTTTTTTCGACAGATTATTAAATATTATAATGAAAATATGTATAAGTTGCATAAAAACCACCGAACACTGATTATATCAAATATTTCCAGGACAAATAGATATTACACCAAAATATATCGTTGTGTATTATAAGATAAATATTTTATTTTGTATAATACATGAATTTTATGAAAACATGCAATAATTTCTTTTATAATATGCGAATCATATCATTTTAACGAAAAATAAACTGCAAAATAAAACACCCGAAAACAATCATTTTCAGGCGCAGTCAATAAAAAAAGCTTTAAGGCCCTGAGTGAACAGGATTGCCTTTAGTGAGAAAAAGTCCTCAGCCCTGGCCAATTCTGTCATCAACTTCAAAGGACTTTTTTTGTTTGGAATTCTGATCTGTTAGAGAACAGCACATGACTCATTACTCTTAAATTACTTTGATCTATTATGTTAGAGTAAAACAAGAGATTCCTCCAAACTAAATGTAGCAACAAATTTTGATGTTTTGGTTACAATTGTGCAATTTTCTTAGCTTTTTTTGGATAGTAAAAAGCTGCTAATTTTTTTTTTGTATAAAAATAATATTTTATACCAAAATATAAATCTAAGTATTTCATGACATGTTAAAGGACTTACTTCATTTTCGATTACTAAATTTTATGTAGTGTAAAAAAGATTTTAAATTATATATATTTGAATTAAAATCAGTAATTTCTTTACAGAATTTAGGATGGAGTTGAAAAAATTAACTCAAATTCAGTTTCGAATGAATTTAACTCTTCGTCACTCTATAAGCGATAAAAAAGACTTCTCCACAACAATGAATAAAAAAAATTTTTAGCTTTTTAAAATAAACCAAAATGTACCTAAAAAATCTTTTGAGCAATATGTATAAACAATAATTCATTTCCAAATTATTTTATCGTTATTATTTTTCATTATAAAATAATCTCTTAACTTTATTATAATAAATAGAATTAAAAAATGAACTAGAGATTATTTTATTATTTTTATTTTATTAAATGAGCAACATATTACAGAAGGAATGTATTATATGTGACAATTATTTTCATAATGAACTTAAAATTACAAACGAATTGTTTATAAATTAGTATTATATTTACAAGAAAGAAAATTTTTTAAGAATTATAAATGGAAATTTACTAAATCAAATTATTTGTGTGTGTGTTCTCTTGTATACGCAATAATTTTGTCTTTTTATATTACCAGCTGAATTATGTCGTCAGAACTGGATTTTATCACCCCTTTGATACTTCCGCACAGGCATGTCTCATGAATTTCACACACCTTCGCTTGTGAAATTCATAAGACATGCATGAATAATGGATACAAAGAGGAACGATTTGCAGTACAAGAGTTTAGCGTTCGAATAGTGACTACTTAATGTTTCCGTTTGCAATACAGACATATCTTAGCAATACTTGGCATTTTGATCTGGCCAATAATCAACAATAGCTTGGAATTCTGGACATGGAACATCTTTATAGCTTTTTATAAATGCAAGTGTATGCATCAGAGGTCATATTCACGAGTTCCAAGCCACCGACAAGATATAGAGAATTTCCAAGCACCCACTTTAACGGACGCTGATGTACAAAATAGATGAACGATATCGATTTCCTTTGCATCAAATCCCGCTATATATATATATATATATATATATATATATGTAACACAGTTATGGAACAAAACTATTATATTTTCACTTCAAAGATTCTTAATTATGAGACCTCGTGAATCCATTAGGACTTAATACTAACGCTCCATTTTAAGCATGTAAAGGTTGAAGTATAAGGTATGCGCAATAGTCTATTTCTTATAATGTGTGTGTTTTTTATTTACTCTTAACAAAAAGAATAGCTTTTGATAAATAAGAATGTTTCCAGAACTCCATTTAAAAATTAAAAAGAAAATAAATGTAAAATACAATTTTTATTAGAAAGTAATTTAGAATATCCAAATTGATGTGTCATTAATAATCATAAAGAACACTGGCACAAAAAAAACAACATAATATTTTAAGGCATTCAATTTGTTGTGAAAAGTACAAAATTTTTGTGGCTAAAATAATTAAAATGTATTGGTGATAAAATCGAAATTCAACGAGATACTTTAAAAAATAGTATTTACTAACCATGTTATCGTATGTGGCATTTTTCTAAGCACACTACTCAAAATTATTGTACAAATAAACACTATTTTTTTTTGCTCCAGAAGCAATGTATCCTTTAAGGGTTGGATGTTTTTGTACATTATTAACCGAATAATTTCTTGCCAACAAGTGACCAAATTGATTGTTGTGACAGCTCCCTGTTTTGTACATAGAGCGTTTAAACGAATTCGTTTCTTTTTAAGCTGTATCCCATTATGTTTTCCTTATCTGTTTTCTTTTTCTACGCTTCAGTAACCGCATTAAGACGTTTAGAGATAAAAAATAAAATTAAATTAAAAAAAATAAAATCGAGGATTTCCACCAAAAGCACTGGAGATAAGGGGGCGGCGGAAAGCAATAAGTGTAGAGTTACAACTCACACGATTCGAAAGACAGGTGGGATGGCAGTCCAAACCATGGATATTCACGTATATTATTTGCATAGGCTTTACTTAATCAGATTTAAAAAAAATAAGTTCTTAAAACACTATTAAAGAAGAATAGAAGATAAAAATTTCATACCAGTGTTTTTTTTTTCATGATTATTCACTAAATTGAAAAAATAATGCTATTATAATTCGGTGAGTGTATAAAAAAAATAACACCAAATACGATAATAAGAAAAACTTAAATTTTCCTTCATCTATTCTTTGGAATTAATTTGAAAAATGGATGCTTCTTCTTAAAAGGGTTCATTAGAATCAAATAGAAATACTAGCTTATGCCATGAACATTTTCGTAACTTCAATTTCTTTTCACACATTTGGGTAAATTTTATTTAATTAACAACATTTTAAGAAACAAAGAATGCTAGTTGATAAAATGTGAATTTCGAAAACCGATACCATTTTTTGCGACCAAATGTTGATAACAAATAACATAGGACATAAAGTTGTGTGTTTAGCTAACACACAGCTTTATGTCCTATGTTATTTGTTATCAAATGAAAATGTTTACTTAGTTTGTTAGCTATTGTATTTAGCTAACAAAATAAGTAAACATTTTCATTTAAATAACCCTTAACTGCAATTAACAAGATATTATTGAATGCGCAAATTTATTTAACATGCTTTGTAAAAAATTTTGTTTAAAGCATGTTTAACGTAAGTTTAATTTACCACATGTTAAAAATAATAGTGGATTTAGGGGGTAATTTGAGTGATCAATATTATTAAGTGATCAATAATTCAGTTTAATTTGCTGGAACCAATTTTAAATATTTGATTCTCAAACTAAAACAAAATTATTTATTTAATTGCATGAAAATGTCTTTTAAAACATTTAACTTGCAATTTAAAGCACACGTTGTAAAAAAGACGCTGCCGGCCACCCTGTCTAGTAGTCAGCGTGCCTGACTACGGATAGGGAGGTCCTGGGTTCAAATCCCGGTTCAGGCATGGTTGTACTTTCTCTCTCTCTCTCTCTATCCTGTCTCTGTCCTTTCCTTGTGTGTAAAGGAGGTGGGAATGGTTGCCTACCCTATAAACGGGTCCCTATGGCATGTGTGTGTACTGAAGAAGTCGGACTCCTCACCAGATACAGTTCGGTTGGAAAAGTGGAGCAGCGCACCCCAATTTGTCAGACTAGCAGGCACACGAGAACAAAAAAAAAAAAGATTCTATAACAATTTATGAGTAATTTAGATAATAAGTATTTTGATTCCACTAATATACAAGTTCTAACACACTGCTCAAAATGTAAGTGATTTGAGTAATATATGCCTATGATACTACATATCCATGACAATTATGCTCAAGATTCCCTTTATGTGAGTAAAATAAAATTAGGAATCGCTAAATTTGGTAACTAAATTCAAATACTTATGATTTAATAAGTTTAACATCATTGTAAATGGCTAAAATGTATGAAAAATCAATTCAAATGAGTCGATTTTAGAAACTGGAAAATAGATATAAACTTTTGGGGGAATTTTTAATTTTGAAACAATAATCGAATAGATGTATGCGAGTTTTGAATATGTTATAACAGCAATTAGCTTTATGAAAATAAGGATTTGATTACTTTTATGCAAAATTTTAATAAAGGGCACACAGAAAGAGATAATGTATTGAAAGACGGAGAAAAATACAGAATATTTAATTGAGATTTATAAAACTGATTTTCTATTTAAAACATGCTTGTTTATTAATTTATTACTATTTTATGAATGAGGTATTTGATATGATCGATTCATTAATTTCGTAACTACCAATAATTAGTTCCTTTTCTAGAAATTTCAGGATATGGGTACAATATTTAAAGGAATATTTTAGTTTAATCTAAGCAGAAAAAATAAAAAGCCAAAAATAATAAAAAGAATTATCTAAAATATTTGACATCATTTAAAAATTATTTATATTTACTTATTAAAAATACTTAAAATAGATTATGTTTGAAAAATAGATTAATTTCAACCATAAATCACAAAAAGAATTGGATAAAATATTTTATGAACTATATTTTAAAATATATTTTTTCAGACTATACAAAATAACTTTTTTTTACCTTAATCTTCATTTGCGAAGAGAAAAATTTTATAGATTGTTTTACTAAAACTTTTCCATGTTTCATATTTTCTTCATAAAATGGAACATGAGTGGAAATAGAAAGACATTTTTTTTTTTTGTTATGAGCTTTCTGTATTCATAATAAACTGATATAATTCATTTTTATAGAAAATCTATTTTTGATTAAAATAGCAACGTTTAAAAAAATACTTTTAATTAAAATACATTTTAAAAATAAAATATACCTATTTATTTATATTATTAATTACATTACATTATAATACATTACATTATATATATGTGTGTGTGCGCGTGCCTGCGTGTTTCGCTAATATGTTAAAAAAATTTTTACCTTAGTAAGAAGTTATATATTACAAAAATTATCGATATAAAATTTGCTTTCTCCAGCAATAATTCTCAAATTTTCTTCGATACAATTAAATTTTTTTTTAATTTCTTAGTTTATTTTCCCATTTTGTATTAAAAAATAATCATGAAAAGTTGAAAAAAATTACATTGTAACAATTTTAGCAACTCATGTTATTAAGAGTGCAAATAATATTTCCTTGTTTGAAACAAATAGGATTATTTGATTCTTATTTTATTAAATTATTTCATTAGAATATTAATTTTTACTTTACACTTGACATTATTTTCACTTAAAAAAACTAATAAAATAAGAAAATGCATTAATGATTTATGTTGTGTATACACAAAAGGCAGACACTTTTCAATAAAATAGAAATACATATTGTGTTTCACATATCGTTTCATGTCACTCTAATAGATTAAAAGGCAAAGTACTCGAAAATAAACAGCGTAAATTAGAAGACACATTTCTAACTTGGATCTTTTACAAGGATAAAAAACACATGATTCGATAAAAAGTATATTAAAATTTCTAATTCATTTCGCTTACGTGGCTAGAAAACAAAGCGATCTGTGAATTACAGTTTCTAATTTGGATCGTTTCTACTGATAAAAAGTAAGCGATACGATGAAATAAAAGGTACAAGTTTTGATTTTGCTACATTTACATATTTTAAGCTCATTAAAGGATAGGCGCACAATTTACGAGGATAAAAAGCAAACGATTAGATAAAATAAACATAGAAATTTCTATAATTTGTTCCATTTTTATAGACAGAACTTACTGCTCATTTAAAAGAAAAGATAATTCCCCACTGGTCTTCCAACAGTCTTCCGCTGCTTCCTGCAACAAACAAACAATCGAACTCGGAAGTCCTTTTAACCACGAGTCACATACAACCCACAGTCCCTAAACGGAGAAAACATGTTCTGAGAAACCTTCGCTTAGTCGGCGAGCAGAAAAACTTTTAATCAAATTCGATTTGATAGGCGAAGCGGTGCGCTAGCAACCTATAAAAGCTCGAGCTGCCAACTTAGTGCCAGCTGATCTGAGCAACCAGTTCAAGTCTTGGAGAGTAGCGGCCTCACGTAACTGACGACTTTGGAAAGTTTGGGTCACCTGAGTGGGTAAAGGGAGGGAGAGAAATTTTCTCATTTCCTTTTCTACATTTGTAGTTAACGGGTGATATGAAGGGGTACATGAAGGGATAAATCGACCGCATTGTACAAACGATGAATAAAATAAAAAAAAAAAAGAACTCAAAGGAAAAGTTTTATTTTGTTTTATTTTTTTTATTTCCTTTTCCTACTGTTAGCGTTAGATAGTTTAATGTGTTCCGTGTAATCACAACTTCTATTAGTTTATATATTTTAGTTTATCTTTAATTATTTTATATATTTTTACTCACTTTAATTTCACAATTGCAAATATCATGTAGATTCCATTAAAAAATTTTTATTTTCTTAACCTTCTAATAAACATTAAATATCCAAGATATAGTCATTTGTTATAATTTTCAACTCTTTAATTTTTACGTAAATTATATGGATTATGAATATTGAGTATTTATTATAATCTTTATACATTTTTAAAGAAAATTCACCGGACAATTTAAAAAAAAAATGAAATCAATAAGCTTTATTCTAAAACCAATTTGTGAAATTAAAGATAAAACAAAATCTGGAAGCCTATGCTCATATAGTTCAGCAAATTTTCTCAATATTTTTAAAGAATTAATGAATATATAAACTTCATTTTTCATCATATTTTATTTTAATAATTACGTAATTAAACGTGCTGAAAGTGCAATTTTTCAATTACTTGATCAATTTAGTTCAGGGTTTATTTTTAGTTCAAATTTGGAATCGTATTTAATTTACTTCATTATAAAACTAAATTTAATATATTCATAAATAAAGATATTATTTTAGT
Organism: Latrodectus elegans; assembly: GCA_030067965.1. NCBI lineage: Eukaryota > Metazoa > Arthropoda > Arachnida > Araneae > Theridiidae > Latrodectus > Latrodectus elegans. Next base: position 3,605,726 of record CM057817.1, on the reverse strand, counting down.
ACATTGATATTGAATACTCAAATATTCTTATACCTCAATAGCTTTATATTCCGATTGAAATTCAGTTAAAGTTTATTATCAGAGCAATATATTATTGAGACCATAAGAAATCTTGCACTTCAAATTTGAGATTAAAAATAAATTACTTGAACAAACATTACTAAGGGATTTAAATAAATTTTTAGAAATGAAAAAAAAATATCCTTTTATAAGTTATATAAAATATATTGGCTTTTGTAAATAATTACTAAAATTATACAATCGCTTTTAAATTATATTTAAAAATATTACTTTTAACATGGATTTAAAAATATGTAAATATTTTCAAAAAAGACTTCAAATACTTATTTGAATTTTTTAAGAAGAGCTATGAAATTTGTATTAACTGGATATTGAAAATACTATATCAATACCTTGGAACTATATAAAGGCAAAAAACAACATAAAATAGGTAAATAAAGGGAAATATCAATAATTTGTATATGTGTAACATTCCTCTATATGTATAGAAAAATATAATTAGCGAATGAATCTGAATTTTCATTTTTTTCATCAGTTTTTTGAGCAATTTTTTACAAACATGAAATTTATTACAAGTACTCTTGAAAGCAAAACATGAACTAAATGACAAATTTTTGTGAGATCAATGTATTTCTCATAGATAAATTTTTATTCTCTATAAAAAACAGAAAAATATACATAAACATTCTTATATTAAGTTCTATTTAATGAACTACACTAGTATAGTGTAATATTGCAATATATCGCTCGTCAAACACGACATATTAAGCGATAGTTTTTCTTCAATGACAAATGGAAATACAACTGGGCAACAACAGTGTAATTAGTTTGTAAAAATTTCGAAAGTCAAAGAATTGTATAAAAATATCTATAGCATTTCTTTTAAGAAATTATTATTGTGACTGTTGATGACTGTTGTAACATAAACTGTCTCGAAATTTATAAGTTAGTTATGACATAATTTATATTACATGTATAGAATAGTAATTGTCTACATAATATTTATTAAAAAACTGTGGAATTCACTTAATTTTTCTTGGAAAACTTAAGCAATAAAATAAATATTTGTTTCAAAACTCGATTAAAACCTAATTGATTCGACTGAAAGAAAGAAAGCTATTTTATTATTTAAATGTGTTAACTATGCCTTTAAATTTAACAAAAATTATATTATAAAATATAAAAAATAATTTTAGTTTTTAAAATATATAATAACAATACATAAAATGCAATTAGAAGGTGACATTAAAAAAATAATTCTTCCGTTTAGAGTTAAGTTAAACTGATCTCTGGTTTTTCTAAGAATGTATGTGTGTGAATCAAATTGTTCTACTTTATGATGTGATTTACTACTTTATGATGTGATTTACTACTTTATGATGTGATTTACTACTTTATGATGTGATTTACTACTTTATGATTTGATTACGACAAATAAATGACATCAATAATTTTTTTACTTTTAATTAGATAACTTTTAAAGCTTCAACTACAAGTGTGTTTACACTTTTATGTGAATATTTTGTTATTATTTGAATGACGTCACAATAGTTAATGAGATTTTATTCATGTTAGTTAACTTATTGGGAAGCAATGACAATTTGCATTAAAGCTTAATTCAGACATAATTGCTTCAGAAATTTATATGAGAATTCAATTTAGATGTAAATCCTTTAGCAGTGAATTCAAACAAAAAATTATTTTTAAATAAGGAATGAATTCAATTTGGAAAACAAACCGAATTTACAAAGGGGAAAATTTGAATTCAGTATTATTTTACAAGATAGTATTTCTTAAATTCTTTCAAAAAGTACTTGGAAGAAAGTAAAATATGAAGTAGAAAGGAGAGGCCAAGTTGATTAAAAAAGACACGTAGAAACACTCGATTTAAAATACCATTAAAAGCACTTCCGATTCAACGAAAGAATGAGCGATCAGCGATAAGGATTTCTAGTTTAAAAATTGGAAGAGGGTAATTATCAAACAAAATATCATTTGCATAGTTTCGCTTACTAAAAAACATTACTTTGAATTAAAAACTGTCAATTTAAATTACCAACACGTGAATGCAGCTTTCAGTCATTTAATAAGTTCATTTTATGAGGAACTTATGATTAATTTTTCACAATATATTTTCCTAGAATTTTTAACTTCACAATTTTGAGTTTTATTTTCAAAGAAGATTTTTTTTTTTTAAATTCATAATGCAGTGTCTATTAAAAAGAATATTAATATGCAGTAATAAACAAATTTTTGTGTTTTTTCCTCCTCAAATTTTTGAATTCCGTTAGAAATGCAATGTAAAATGCACTGTATTCCTACCTGTATATTCTATATGAAAATATAATTTCAAAGATGCTTTTCTTAAATGATCCATAATTTTGAAATAATCATTAGAGACGAATGGAATAAATTGGCCGAATGAATTATTAAAGTATAACTATTGAGACTATATTGACGGAGAGCTCCTATTTTGAATGCAGATCATCAAATTTTAAAACCAACAATAAATTGATTATGGGCTCTAGCATCATTTTGTCTAAGTTAAACTATTTTGTAGCTGAAATCATATATGATCACAGTAAAACTATTTAAATTACTAATGTAGAGTAAGTGATTTGATCATCTTCTAATATAAAACTGACAAGCAAATTATAACATTTAATGTAATAACTACAGATAACTCAAAAAATTATATGAAAAAAACTATCTATTTAAGATTTTTATTTATGTTAAACAATACCTCTATATTTTTTATTTATTTATTTGTTAGTAAGTACTATACAATCAGCTAAGTTGAGCTCTCTTCTTTCCTTTTCTACTATTACTATGTACAATATATTTTTGATTAAATTAATAAGAAAAAATAGCAATTGGCGTATGATATGAGTCACATGTTTACGCCAGTGCTATGCTTAATGTGCAGTGCTTCTGTGCTGTCAGTGCTGTGCTTCTGTGCTGTCAGTGCTGTGCTTCTGTGCTGTCAGTGCTGTGCTTCTGTGCTGTCAGTGCTGTGCTTCTGTGCTGTCAGTGCTGTGCTTCTGTGCTGTCAGTGCTGTGCTTCTGTGCTTAATGAAACGAGTGGGCCCTCCGCCTGGTTCAAAGCAATGCTTGTAACTTTGAAGCAAGAAATTTAGTTTTCCTCTTTGCATCTCTGTTAGATGTTTCACTTCGTCACTTCTCAACTGAACTACAGTTGTAGTTTCAGGCACTATTGAAGTTTTGGAAATGTTTGATGCGGTTCTTGTTTTAGTAGGTTTTACGTAGAACAAATACTGTCTCTGCGGATTTTCGCAAAAATGCCAGGTCCCATTTTGAACATCAAAAACAATACCAGTTGAGTGGAAAAAATCTCTTTCTAAGAGTGTGCTGTTATCATTGGCTTCAGGTAGAATGAAAAGTTCTGTTGACATACTTCTACCTTCTATACACAGATTGACAATAGTTTGAAGGGCAACCATGAGCTGAAGTTTTCCATCAGCTAGAGTGAGAGAAATTTTATTGCTTTCAAAAACAACTCCATTATCTCGAAAAAAGTTATATAACTTTTCTCTTGCAATAGAATGTGAAGTACCAGCATCTGCACAAACTGCAATCTTCTTACCAAACAATTCAAAAACAATCATACTTAACAGATCTATAGTTATATTATTAGTGAATAAGTTCATGCAATTAACAGTTGCATCTTCATGTTTAGAACCTGTGCAAATAGGACACTTTGATCTGTTTACTCCCGGCGTTCCACAACTAAAACGTGTAATAGATGATCTTCCATCTAATCTAGAAGTAGAAGAATGAATTATTGGAACTTTTGAATATCGATTTTGAGCATTTTGTGGATCATTAATCACAGGACGAAATTTTCTCTCAGTGATAGTTTTAATGTTTTCATATCTTGAATACGTTTTCCTTTGAGACTGGTTCAATTGCTTCTTTGTTCCTTGCCGGACATTCTCATTAGCATCCAGTTTTTCAGCTATATCTAGGGGATTAATCCAGTTTGCCCAAGAGTCAAGAAAATAATCTTTGCATTGTGGTGGAAATCTTTTCTTAATTTGATCAGCAATTATTAAGCTTCTGAGTTGATCACAAAAGTTGAATATTCATTTCTTTTATCCATCCCTCAAAATAAGTAGTTAATTCTCGAAAGTAAAAGTCTCGACATTTTGTATCAGAACTTTTCCTGTGTTGAGAGAAAAATTGTCAAAACTTATCAGCGGTAACCCTAAATCTTTTAAGGAGCATTTCCTTCAACTTTTGGTAATTTTGTGCATCTTGCTCATTTTCTCTAGCAAGAAATTGTACTGTTTCAGCTGTAAAGATCTACTTAAATATTTTATCCAAGAAGACTCGGGAATATTTATAAATTTTAACTGCCTCTTGAATATTATCAAAAATAGTCCAATTTCATCTCCTTCTTTAATTAAATTTAGTAATGATACGATAAAGTTCAAATTTTGGACATTCAGAATCAGAAGAACCTATAATTCAGTGCACAAAAATTATTAAGAATATTCAGAAATTCTTTCAAATAGATTACCTAATTATATTTCAATAGACCGCAAACATAAATTATATATGCAATAACAGATTATTTTATCATGACAGATATTCCTTCTCAAAAATATGAACCATTAGATAATGTAACAAATATACAAAAATACACATTTTCTACAACAATAAGATCAATACAAGAACCAAAAATAAATTCCAAATAACTTTCTTTTAAATAATACACAGCAATATTTTGCTTTAATAATTCAATACTTTTGTTTTTGATTTAAAAAAGAACGTGTATGAAAGATTACATATTTATAAAAATGATAAAATTCTCTTTCGTTATTCCTAAAAATCATTTGTATGCATTTAAATAATTAAACAAATGTATGCAAGCAATACTATATATCATATAATGAACACATATGCGACTTTATTTATTGAATAACTTATTTTCGATAAAATAAAATATAGATTCATAGAGAAATAAGATTCTCTTTTAAGAATTATTTAGTTACGAGAAAAAAGGAGCCTTTCCTTCCTTCGAAAGGCACTTGAAAGTAATAAATCTGTTGCGAGATCAGAAGAGCATTCCTGAAAAAAAAAGAAAACAAAACAAGTTCGTAGCTTCTCGGCAACGGTGGTCTGTATGACTAACTTATTTTTAAACAATTTTTAGAATTTCGTTTCTAAAGTAACCTAATTTCACCTTTAATATTCAGTATAAGTGATTAAATTACATAAATACTTAAGCAGATTAAAATAGTAATAACAAAAAAGTAACACATTAAAATAGTATTTAAAGCTTGGATAAGCCAAAACTAATTGATATATAATTGTTTGGTAACCATATATGAATTTAGATTCTATGAGTTTAGGTAAACTCATCAATTCCGAAGATTTAATAAAATGTAAATCATAACAAAAGAATGCTTATCGTTTCGAATTCGGACCCACGTTGGGCGCCAAATTTTCTATGCAATAGGTATGAAGAATAATTTAAACGGCTAACTTATTTCGATATTTATTTAACAACATTGATGCAACACAGAGAAATCACACGCACACAACACAAAACGAGAACATTAAAACAAAAATAACTCGGACAATCATACTCGAGCAGCAGCAGTCTCTAGGTTAGAACTCATCTGGTTCTCTCAGTTCATTTTGACCGTTAGAGGGCGTTGCTCTGTAACAGTTACAAAATTTTAAACCTTAAAAATACTTATTAAATATGACTTTATTATTGAAATTTATTTAAAAATAATGCCTGATTAAAAAAAACTTTTATATGTGTTAAAAAAAAACTGTTCTATGTTCTATTATATATAAACAATTTGAAATTGAACGATTAGCTGTAGAATTCCCATTAATCCGAATTCAGCTGTATTAATCCTGATCCGAATTATGTTCGCAATCCGTAGTGGAAAAAACACAGGTATCGAAATCTGTAGAATGATTATTAATCAAAGTTTTCTAAATAAATATCGCCTGCTTATTCATTTGCTGTTGTTATTCTAAATAATAAAAATTATATGAACTATGAAAACAATGTATAGTCTTAAATGCTTAGCCAAGCAAAATAAGATACATTTCAAACATTTTTAAATGATTTATAACTTCGGAATTAAATTTTTCAACTTGATATTGTCTTTTAGAATAAACTTGAGTAATCATCACCAAATAAAAATTAGGTCCATTTTCTCAATCCATACCTTAGTCAAGCTACAGCTACGAAGTTCGTTACATTGAACTGAATAACACGGTTTCTACACTCCAATAGCTCATGCACACTTGGCATGGACGTTTATAGGGGCTCGGACTCCACTGTCACTTGTCAATCACCATCAAATTAATCTCCTAGGGTAAAATGCAACGATATAGGAACACGCAAACTAAATAAATAAATATTTACTCTTAGGTATGAAAAATCAGTAGTTAATTGTGCAGAAACTTTTAAAAATTATTGAGCTCAGAATTTTAAAATAAGATTGAAGTTTCCCACTTATATATAAATATTATATTCATAAAAACTATATTATTCAAGAATAGAAATAATGTTATTTTTAGTGTTATTATTTTTATACATTGTGCAAAATTTCTGCCGAACATATTTTATTCCCTCTACACATTTCCTTCATTAGTAATTTTCTTCTTTAAAATTCTATAACGAATAAAAATTAAATATTATATTGACCCTGATAATACTCAGATTCCTTTGCTGCCAAATTTCGCGAACACTTCCCCCTATTTTTAGGATTGATTGATATTCCGAAGCAGCACATCACTGAAGCTTTGCTCTCCAAAACTCGTTCAGCAAGAATTTCGTCCTTCGATTTTAGAATGAATGAATCGAGGGTAAAAAAAAAAAAAATTAACAGCAGAAGGTAATACATTTGTTTTTAAAAAACCCACGTAATTGTACAATGATAACAATTGATGGCAACTGTATTTAAATAAGAATAATTTGAATAAAACAATTTAGTAAAAGAATAAAAATGTTTAATAAGGAATTTATTCGTTAAGCATGTAATTAAGGACGTCATTATGTAAAACAAACCTAGAAAATGCTCAGATTATTTACATAAAATTGGAAATACTTTATTTATTAAGATTTACTAAAGTATTAGTAAAATAAAGTATTAGTAATTTATAGTCAAATTAATATGAATCATTGATAAAAAAATTTCATATAATGACAGAAATATTTACGACATTTGGTAGTAAAATTGTGTTCTTTTTTTACTAATGAAAACTTAAAAATAAAGAAATTACAAACTAAAAGTGAAAGAAAACATTTTTTCCCTATCTTTGCCCTTAGTACATAGTTTACAATAATTCATTTCTTTTTTGAAATCGTCTAAATAAGATGATAAATTGGGGTTTTTAAATTTAAATTATTTCAAAATAAATCATAATAAACGGAGGGATTATATTACAACGATAATTGTTTCTTACATAATGTGTAACTGATTTTGATCATAACTTATTAGATATTATTACTGCAACTCCATTGGTAGGAATATTTAGCTTCAATATCGTCAAGAAAGTTACCTAACTGCTAACAGCTGTTATCAGGAATTTAAATACCAGGGTTTAGATACTTCTTGGGATGATTTTATACAAATAGTGTGTTCTATTCATATTTTGGAAAAGAAAAAAACCTGAAATATATTCAAGCACCTACCTAAATACATACATTACGTTAAAAAAAAGTGTCATGATCGGAATGCCTTTCAAGAGAAATAATATTTGTGTAGGTGACATTTCAAGCATTCGGGGTCTTCTGCTAAGCTCTTGCTTTAAAAATTACAAAGGCTCCTCCCCAGCAACTTCTAAAGAATTGGTAGAGCCCAATTCTGGTACGTAGCTGCTGGCCGGTGCACACACGCGTATTGGTAGAAAGCTGAAATGGAACACCCGCAGGGATTGAATCCGGCACAATCCATTCCGAACAGACTTTCCACATAGCACTGAACATATTCGTTCTAGAGGAAGGAAGGACTAATAATAGGGATGGCATGGCTGATTAAGAAAGAAGCAGAACGAGGATCTTCAAATGAAATCACAAAAACCATCTTTATTTGTATGCGTTTCTTTGGAAAAAGTAGGAACTTCTCTTTCATTATAACAGCAAACTTCAAAATTTTCCCAACATAGTGTTCCAATTTGTTTTGAATTCTTTCTCAGTCACTCAATAACTTAAATTTTTTTCCTCATTTATTTTATATGAGGATCGTAGAAATAATCTGTATTGTATTCGACTAGAATAAAGTATCGTTGCTGCGGTTCCTGAGTGTGTCTAAATTTCAGCATCCCACTCTACATATCGATATATAAATCGTTTAGAAGAACTCAAGTGCCCCAAAGTAATAGGATTAACTTAGGAGTAGATTTACACAATTGAGGATCTATTTGATGGTCTGGGATGCTATCTTTAAGAGACAATACAGTAATTTATGGGCAAGAAGTGGAGAAAATATACAATATCCATCAATATCTGCCTCTTATCCTGGATTCTGCAAGAAAATAACTTGAATCTCAAATAAATCTTAACTTCTATCTATATTTTGTACCTAGCAACCTAAATAAAGAAGCTCCATGATAATACCAAATAATGAAAAATTACGATGTTTTATATTATAATATATTTTCGGCAAATTTGAATTTGTGGCACTTTTTAGAGGTGGCACTTTATATTTTTGTTCGGAAAATTTCGGTTCAATTAGTTTCGATTAAGCTCTATTTTTATTTTATTGGATTTCATTTTAAATTTCTTAAAAGTTTGTTTTTTTCTTTAAAATGCAACTAATTATTGTTTGTACTATATATATATATATATATATATATATATATATATATATATATATATATTTATATATATATTTATAGTTTTGTTTCACAATTTATCATCTTAAATTTTTCATATTTTACTTAACTAAAATTTCAGAATTTTTTATTTCACTGGAAATAAAGATGATATTTTTACTGTAAATTATTTTAGTTGAACTAAAAATAGTAATAGGATTCCAGAAATCATTTGGTCTCTTAATAAAAATAAAAATATAATCAAAGAAGGAATAAATAAAGGCCTCATTTTCTAAGTCAACTCAACTCAGACAAAAAAAAAATGATTTTAATAAAAACATTAACAATAATTTTATTTTAATCGAAATAAATTAAAGTGATGTAGAATAATTCTCCTTTTATCTTAATTATCTATTTTCCTACATACTTTAAAAAGTGTCGAATTGACTGTATATCATTCTCTGTTCAAATACCCTGTCAAGGTGAAATGTATTAATAATCACATGGAAAAGTATTCTAAAGCAGCCACCTCATCGATTACAGTCATTAGACAAGGAGCAATCCTTCCTAATCTACTTATTCATGGTAATCCATCTCTTCTTGACAAAAAATGATACATGTGTATATTTGAATTCGCGACGCATTTATTAGTTGCTGTGGAGTTGATTTTTTGTTTCATTTAATACGGATCTATCTTTCATTCCTATCTCTACGACAAAGGGTCGCATGAGCAAATACATATATTGAAAGAAAAAACACTCAGAAGGCGATAGACACTACAAGTAAAAAATAAAAATTTGCTATATACATTTATCGAAAGTTTTTATTGTTCTATAGTGCTTCAGTACCATGCATTTGGCGCATTTTTCACCCAAATATTGCAGGGGATGACTGCAATTCCTACTATTCTTCACTTCGTTCTTCCTCTTGCTGATTGCCAGGTTTCTTTCATTTGAGTTGAACACCTCTTAAGCTTTCTTCCCTTCTAACGAACATTTTTATATAATATTTCTTAAAGTTTACTTATTAGATTCATAAGCCTCATCAATTTTCTAAAAAGGCTGAAAAATGTAATTTTTTAATGCCTGGGACCATTAGGAATATTTTCAAAAAATCGCTTGCAAACAAATTTGATAAATAGGTCTCTTAGGGTGTTTTGAACTACAACTACATATTCCTATTTATTAAGAATGCAACTAATTTTCTAAACATTTTATTGCGACCCCATCAAATTAACGCATATTCGTAGAAATAGGTATACCACGTAGAGAATTCCATCATTCAGAATTTTGGGAGAAAATAGACTTCAATTCATATTTATCGCTTTCAGTGAACAAAAGTCAGTTGAAGGTATATTATTAAAATGCTAATGATTTTAATAATTTTAAAAATATTTATAAAATGACAAAAGGGCGTGTCCCATATACCTAGTGTTAAAAGATGCTTTTCAGTGCATCTTTCAATTCTGCAATTACAAATAATCTTACTTAATTTTGAATTTTCGTAGAGTTGTTTTTTATTTTATAAGATTCTTATCCTAAAATCTAATTTGGAGATCACATGGGAATATACCCTAAGAGAGTCTGGATCAATTTGAAAACATGAAGCAAAAGGATATCCTCGTTTTCGTTGCTAATTATTCATATTAAAAGTTCTGTTGTATTCAATATAAAGAAGCCCCACTAATTGCCTCCTTCCCCTCCAACCAAACAGAAGCTCCTGAATAAAAAAACATTTATTTGAGAAGAACCGAGCACTGAAGCATGCTTTTCATTGGAAATCTTGGACATTTTAGGAATTCCAAGCAAAGATGCCAGCCTAGACTTAATAATCTTGACATCCTTAGCAATGTGCACTACCTTCATATACATTAGAAAAAGAATTTATTAACCGAATAAGAGATTACATAATATTTTATGTAACGTAAGTGGGAAGATGAAGTATTATTACCTTGATTCTGATAGATTTTTGTTTTATTTAGCATTGTAAAGACGATTTATTAAGCTTAGCGCTGTCTAGCATTTAAGACAATTTATTAATACCTAAATTAATAATGTTTGGAGCAGATATTTGGAAATAAGTGTAGTAAATGTCAATTTTAAATTATGTTTAGAAGTCAAAAATATTTCACATTAAAATAAGCTATGGACAAAGATATAAAACAAAGTTGGTTTAGTATTTTACTATATATATGTAATTCAATTGAAACTTAAGTATTACCTAAATTTAATGGAATACCATCTATCATAAAAAATTAACAAATGTATAATGTGTACTTAACCTTCATTTTTTGTATTATTTATAAATTTCATTCACACACATTTTGTATTATTTATAAATTTCATTCACACACATTTTGTATTATTTATAAATTTACAAAAAGGAAATCTATACTCTGAATGAAATAATAAATATGCAATGTGAACTTAACCTTCCTTTCTGATACCGCTTAATGGATAGCCTAGAATTGAACACATATTTTCTTCTACAAGAGCTTTTTTAAGAGATAGTGGGTCGTAATTTTGTATCGGAAGGGAGAAAAACTAAGAAAACATTGAATCTAGGATTTCCCACTCCAAAGAACACGGCTCCAACACTATGTTTAGCAAAGGAATCGAATGAAATGAAATTATTCCAGAAGTGTTACCGGGTGTCACTGCCTTCGGCAGTCATTTTCCCCCTGATAGGAAGTCGGATCGTAAGAAGGAAAGCCAAATAACATCGAATTGGGGATTTTTCACTCCCTAGAGCGTACACTAGGACACAATAAGTTTTATCGAATCACTTGGCAGACTTCACACTGAATCAACAAATAAGTTAAATTAAATGATAACAAAATAATTTTTTCTTTGTAAAAAACTGCTCATAAAATAATGAGAAAATTCAAAAAGTAAATTTCTTTAATAATTCAATAACATAGCATAATTTTATACGGTTAAGTTATTAGCTTTATAATACATGTATATTTTTAATTAAAAAAATGTAATCTTGTTACATAAATACAGCAAATATTTGACGATGTCTCTTATTACCTTTATTATGTTAAACATCAAATTAAACTTTTTCAAAATAGATTTAAATTTATTAAAAGTAATGTATATCAAATTAAAATTAATATAATTTAACAATCAATCATTTTCATTTTATTATAATGAATAACTTAACACTTTATTATAGTGATTTTTCGTGTTTTATGTTTAATCTTACAGAGAGAGATAGAAAATTTAACATGTTTCTCTTATACTCGATAATTTTCAATTTTTGTAATTAAAATTTGTAATTCCATTTAGTCTTCATAGAATCGAAAAATTTGAATGCAGATTCGATATTATTTGTTAGTATTCATTATTTTAGAATTATTAATACCGCTCTTTAACAAGGGCTTCAATTTTCAGATTTCAATCGGGAGACTCCTTCTCTTTTGTGTTTTCCTGTTCACAGTTATACATTTCAGTTGCAATAGTAGAAATAGAAATATTGATTGCAAAGACAATCTTTGCATCAAAGACAATCATTTGCAATGTGAAGATAATCTTCACATTCAATATTATCTCAGAAAAATTTATAAAAACGAATTAACTATCATAAAAAACTTCGGATATATTTAACACGATTTTACTTTTGAATCAATATTTTGATTCGGACAATTGTTTCTCAATCTATTTTCCTAAAAAATGCATTGTTTGATTAATTTGTATTCAAAATTAGAAAGAAATAGTGTAAGGAAATGGTTACATAAATTAAAAAAATCTGTAAAAGAGGAATCCACCAAACTTTTCAGTTCTGAATAGAAGAAATCTTGTGCAATATACACTTCTATTCACAGTCTTTTTTAAATGTTTGTGAAATAGCTCATTTTTTAAATCAATTAATACTGACTCAAGGACTGTATAAAACACACACTTCATTTCTCCGACTCTCACATCACTACTGCCGGTTTCTTTTTTATGACTCAAGGGGGCGCTGCGCTCGTAAGCGCCAACATTCCGCCCGGCGTTGACATGGTACATTCAACAATTTTAAATCTCATGAAAAATATTAACATAATACATGACTACAATGATACACACTATTAATAATAAACTACAATAAATACATAATGATACACTGATATATTTGATAGAGTTCTCACTCCTTAATTAGGAAATGGCAAAATGCAAATTTGCCATTTCCTAATTAAGGAATGTTAGCATTATTCTGCCCAATGGCCAGTTTCAAACCTGTACATTATCTAATTTTAAAATCACCATAGTGTCAGCTTGAGCATTCTCTTTGGTGAACATCCACTTTGATCTTTCTTGTATTGCTCTTAAATAATTGTTAAACCAATGCTTTCAAAATGTCTGCACTATCTTAGTTAACTTTTGCCGTTGTTTTGATTTAATGTCATGTAAATTTAGGATGTTGGATTCTGCAATTGTTGTAATAGGTCTGCCTATCAAAAAATGGCCAGGTGTCAAGACATCATAATCATTTAAGTCAGATGATAGGGGATGCAATGGGCGGGAATTAAGAATTGCCTCAATCTGATCAATTACAATTAAGAATTCCTCAAAGGATAGTTTTAAATTGCCTACTACACGTTTAAGATGGTATTTCGCGGATTTGACACCTGCCTTCCAAAGTACATCATGATTCGGGGATCTAGGGGGAATAAACATCCACTCAACCTTTTCTTTGAACAAATAATTACTCAAGTTTTCATCTGGACTGCTAACTAATTTAGTCAATTTCTTTAATTCGGAGTTGCTGCCAACAAAATTGGTAGCGTTATCGGAAAATATGTAGGCATTTTTCTCTCTTCTGCTAAAAAAATCTCTTAAGTTACATTACAAAGGCATCACTAGAGATGTCCGTTACCATCTCTAAATGACACGCTTTAGTCACAAAACAAAAGAAAATACACACATAAATTTAACTATACATTCCTTTTCTTTGATTGGGATATTTTATATAAAAAGGACCAAACAAATAGTCCCCTACACAATTGAATCGAAAATTTGGTTTTACTCTCTCTTCAGGTAAATGTCCCATGAGCTGTTGACAAGGTTTTGCTTTAAAGCAAAAAACACAATCGTGCACTAGTTTTCTACAAAGGTTACGTCCACTTAAAGGCCAAAATCTTTCTTGTCTAATAAAAAACAATAACCCTTGTGGGTCAATATGTAAATAGTTCCTATGAAACATTTCAGCAATCATCACAGTCAACTTATGATTGGTAGGTAAAATTATAGGAAACCTTTTATCAAAATTAAACTTACTGTTGGCTAGTCTTTCACCTACTCTTACAACACCCATTTCATCTAAAAATGGGAAAAGATTTTTTAACTTACTATCTACAGGCACATTACCATCCTTCTGAAGGCCTGTAGTTTCCCTTTTAAAACACACTTGTTGAACAAATTTTACTAAGACAAATTCAGCATCTTTAATTTCCTTACAGTGCAGGGGCCAGTTGCCTTTTGCTGTGATTTGGAATTATTAAGGAACCTATAAAGAAAAGCTATAAAACACGTATAAGTTTAGTATAATTGTTAGTAATACTAAGTAACTCCTCAGTTACAGAATTAAAAGTCACTAGGAAAACAGGTCTTTTGAACCTTCGTTCACTCTTAACCAGTTCTGTATTAAAATGTTCTAAGTCTTCGTTAATTAGATCTTCACAGTTTTTAAGCCTCTCTACTTCCTCGATCATAAGTAGTGGTCGATGCCACCACAAAGAGTTATTTCTCAGTTGTGCTGGATTGCAGACACGAGAAACGATGTATTCAGGATTTCGCTCAGATGATATATGCCTCCATTGTGAGGCCGAGCTGGCAGCCGAATGGTTAGCGCTCTTGCCTTCGATTCAAGAGTTCGTGGGTTCGAATCCCACCTTGGGCATGGATGTTTGTAGTGGCTCGGAATCCACTTTAAACCTTAGGTCCCGGTCTAATTAGCTCTCGTGTGCAAAAAACGACCGTTGAGCGACAAACAATCCACTCCATTGTGAGACATCTGTCAGAACTTGTATTTTAGCCACTCTGGTAGCGACAAAGGTTTTCAATTCTGCTGGAGACTTCTGAATCCAGGACAAAACAATTTTGCTGTCCGAAAAATACCAATTTTGATCTATCTTAAGTTCTAGGGAAGTGCTAACCTTTTTAATCAATTTAAATAGCAATACACCTTCACACAGTTCAAGTCGTGGAATTGAAACTGTTTTGATTGGTGCAACTTTTCCCTTGCTGCACACTAGATGTAATGTTACTTCACCACTCGCTGATTCGCATCTTAGATAGACTGATGCACCGTAATAGCCCTCTGATGCATCTGAGAATCCAATGAGTCAATTTTTACAACATTTTCTGGTAGCATACATCGATTTATTTTAATACAGTTAATGTCACACAACCCAACAAAAAACTGTAACCATTCTTGTACGACATCTGATGGCAGTCTTTCATTCCAGTCTATTGATAACCACCACAGACGTTGCATAAAAACCTTAGCCATTGTAAGCACAGGTCCTATCAAACAAAGTGGGTCAAAGATGCGGGAAATTATGGACAAAATTTCTCTCCTTGTAACCATAGAAGCATCTTTTTTGGGCATATTGCAGGAAAGCTCATCACTTTTGTCCTTCCATAGAAAACCTAATGTTTTTATTTGATCAAAGCTATAGTTCATTTGAATCTTCAGAAATTCTCTTAACTCTGGACAGTTACTTTTCCATTTATGTAGTTCCGTAAAACAAGTTTTAAATATTTGAATTAATTCTAGCTTTAGACACTTTACACTTTCTAAATTGGACCCTCCACTCAATATGTCATCCATGCACATATCCTTCTATACTACTTGAGAAGACAAATTTCAGTTGTTCATCAGTACCTAACTGTTGAAGACACCTCTGAGCCAAATATGGAACACTAGTGGTTCCATACGTCACTGTGCATAATTAATACGTTTTAATATTCGCTTCCTTACAATCTTTCCATACAATTCTTTGCAAGTCTCTTTGTCAGGATCAAATGAAATCATTCGATACATTTTTTGAATGTCGGTAATAAAAACAAAAAGATGTTTTCTTATCCTCAATATTATAGCAAATAAATCATCTTGAATTACACCACCATTTAGCTGTATGGAATTTAATGACTCCCCAGTTGAAGTAATTTGTGAAGCGTTGAACACAACTCTACATTTCGTACTCGTTTTCTGTGGTCTATAAACTGCATGATGAGGTGGTCTATAAACAAGCACTCATATTCACCCATAAATTGACAATATAATGCCAGAAGTTCTGGATTCTTTTCTAACTTATTCCACAAGGAATTTAATCTTTTGACTGCAATTTCTGTAGACACTTCCAGTAATTTCGGATCTTTTTTAAATGACATCTGCACCACAAATTTTCCTGATTTATCTCTTTTAAGAGTTTTTATAAAATGATTATTAGCTTCAATTCTCTCAGAAGTTTCAAATATATGTTTCTTCAATTTGCTATATTTCCCAAAAATTCCGCATAATTTTGTTTAAGACGGCACCCTCGTTTAGGCCCATAGTGTACAAGTTTAGGCCCATAGTGTATAAGCCCATAGTGTACATTAGTCTCAGTTAATAATGGTACACTTCCACACACTACAAATCCGAATACTGTGTTTTATAAAATTAATTTATTATTAGTAGGGTAAATTCTCTCAGGTTTTAATAGTCCATAAAAAATTCTCTGCTCCCAGAATTAAATATATTGGACCTGGAACATTAAATCCTGAATCCGCTAACTTAATGTTTTTTAATTCCAGAACGGAAATATCAATTTGCCTTAAAGGGATCAAATTTGTAACACTGGGAACAACCAAAAATTCTATATCTAATTTGAAGTTTCTTATATCATTAACAATCGTTGCATTAAATTTAGATTTAATTGTCAGAGACATTCCATTTAAACCTGAAACAACAATATTTATTTTTTCCTTTCTTAAAATAATTTTGTCAACGCAACTTTTATTCAAAAAATTAGCACTGGCTCCAACGTCTAATAAACCACGAACGCGTAAAACATTTCTCACGTCATCGGTTAAAAAACAAATAAAAGTGCTAAGTAGTACAGACTTCGAATTTGTTGACGAAGTACAACTTGTCGCCGCCATGCAATTTTGATCCTGTCCTCGTGGCTCTTGTTTATTGTTAGTAGGAACGAATTCTAAAGCTGTGGGGGAGGGGAAGGAACTCACTTTCGCATTGAAAGTATTTACATTTTCATTAGGCGCCAATAAACGTTCTTGTTTTTGCTTTGACTGAAAGTGAAGTGTGGCATGATGACGCCGCTTACAGAAATTGCACGAATGTTTTGATTTACAAGTCGTTACCCTATGATTACTCCCCAAGCAATTAAAACAGAAGTGATTTGAATTTACAAACTCAATACGCTCATTTACTGACATATTTTTATAATTAGGACATTTATATATGGGGTGATTCTCATTTCACGATAAAACACACTTATTATTTTTAACTTTCGAAAGGAAAACTCTCGACGTGTAGTTTGACTCGAACAATTTATTAAACTTTGAGTTTTCCACCAAAGTCTTACTTCGGAAAGTAAAATATAAATCAATTTCTGTCCCTAATTCAGAGGGCTTAAACCATGTGTCAGCCTGTCTCATACTAATATGACACGTAGTTTCTCTATCTAAGGTTTGGCATACTTTATCCGAGACAATTAAATCTGAAAGTTTCGAAATCTGTTACCATCCTCAATTGTAAATAATATTCCCAGCTCGTCGTTAATCGCGATGCATATTGTAAGTATGTTACATTTGGTTGGCCGTGGGCTTCCTAAAATGTTCTGCACATGATTGAGGGGTAGGCTCAAATTCTCGAAGTACTATTGTTTTTATTTTAGAATACTCATTTAACTCGTCATTCTTTATGTAAGTTATCACATTAGTCGCCCTTTTCCATAGCAAATTTAACAATATCTCCGCTTTGTATTTATCAGGAAAGTTTTATGAAATAAAGACCCTTTCTAAAGATGCAAAAACATAACTCCAACCATCAGGTCTACTAGGAGTTTTAACAGTTAAAGTACGGACACTTTTTATGAGAGTCTAAAAGATACAGTCTGATTATTCTCAACATTTTCACCTTCTGAATTTGACTTAGATTCCGCTTTCACGCGAGCAATTTCTAATTCCATTTTCGTTCTTTTAAGTTTAATTTTTTCTAATTCTAATTGTTGAAGCTCTTCAGATTTTCTCTGTTCGAGCTTCATTTTCTCTAACACTAGTTGCCGCAACTCATCGGACATTCGCTCTTCAATTATCGTATTTGCTAATTCTACAACGGAATCTTTCTCTGTCTCGTACTTCTGGTTTTGTTTCATAATACTGTTTAATTCTGAAACATTTTCTCATTGACATCTTCTCCTAACTCAATAGCAATTAATATCAAATCCTCTTTTTTACGCCTTTGAACACTGAACACTTTGGATGGTTATTAATACTTCAATATATATATATATATATATATATATATATATATATAAAGATTTATTCTCAGAACATGTAAATTACTCAATCACATACCTTAATTACGTTGGTGATACTCAGCAGAGGCGTAAATTATCATCACTTATAGCCACTATATAGATCCATAAGTTGCTGGTTTTCTTCGGCTCGACTATGACCAATGTGAAATAGCTCATTTTTTAACTCAATTAACACTCACTCAAGAACTGTATAAAACACACACTTTATTTCTCCGACTCTCACATCGCTACTGTGGGTTCCTTTTTTATGACTCAAGGGAGGCCCTGCGTTCGCAGGCGCCAACAATGTTAAATTGAGTCAAGAGAAGATATAGATTGAATTCTTTAAAATTAACTTTAATTTATATATATATATATATGTATATATATATATATATATAAATATATATATATATATATATATATATAAATATATATATATATATATATATATATATAAATATATATATATATATATATATATATATATATATATATATATATATATATATATATATATATATATATATATATATATGTATATATATATATATATATATAAATATATATATATATATATACATATATATATATATATATATATATATATATATATATATATATATATATATATAAACTATTTATTATTTTTCTTATATTAAGTTGTTTAATAAAGTGTGAAATTATTTATATTAAATTACATTTGAATTTAAAATATTAAATGAGAAAACGAATTAATTGTTTCTAATAGGACACAAAAATAATGTTTAGATCTGACAACTTAAAATAAAATTGTTGTGAGATAATTAAGCTGCTAGAAAGTTGGTCTTGTATATTTTACCTATTTAATGCTGTATGGTTTTTTAGTAATTTAAACAATCATAATTATTCAATCATGTTACGTAAAATATAAATAATGACTCGGAGAGAATGAAACTGGATGAAAATTTCGGTTCCTACATTTTGATTTCGATACTCCATTTCATCTACAGTGATATATTAGAAAATGGACCTCAGACATGGACGAATTGCAATTTTTCAGAAAAAAATTACACCATCCTTCAACTGTTGTAAAGACAATACTCGAAAATAAATTTGTAACGATGCAATCAAGATCATTTCACGTAGTTTTAATTAAAAAAATCATAAGTTATCAAATAACTGTGAGTTAGTTTTAAATAAATAATTTGACATATTTTATCTGGAATTAGCTTGAGCAAAGGACCGTACGAACGGTAAAACCTATAATGTTCTGAAATTCAAAATATTTTGAATAATTTACTAAATAAATTATCTTGTTTATTAAATATTAATTGTACAAAAATATTATGAAAGAAAGTAATAGAAAATGTACACCATCAAGTCATTGCCACATAAAATTCACTCTCTTCCTTGGGAGGTGGTTTTGAGCATGCACAAGATTCCTTGTCATTGAGCATACCTAATAAAGCTTACATGTTTATTAATATTACAATGCGCAATGGAACAGAACACTTTTGTGGATTATTTTCTGCATTTTTGCAACATAAACTTTTTTTACACGAGAATTCATTAATGATGATAAGGAATTATTCAGTATTCAAAACAAATCATATTATATATAGTTTTGAAGGAAAAATAAGCAGGGAATAATCTGCTCATAAATAATGTATGCGCATTTTTAAGAAAAAATCACATTTTCATTTTTGTATAGAATTGTGAAGACAACAGAAAATTGTGCCAAGTTGTTATTACTGTGTGGTTTTCCAATAGTTTATGTCAGATAAATCATTAAATGGCATTTATATTGTTCCTTAGAAGGATTCCCATAGAAGCTTAATATGAATGTTGTTTTTAGCTGGTGAATTTATCAAAGTAATTGAAATGTATTCGTAAAAAATTAAATAAGTAGTTGCCAGACATGAAAACAAAAAAACAAAGAGAATCTCTACAAAGTATGCTCTGATCACAAACTACGGATTTTAAATTTATAACTATCGAAACATAAACTTTAGGTAATTTGCTTTGGATATAGCATGAAATTAAGTTTTTGTATTATATATATATATATATATATATATATATATATATATATATATATATATATATATATATATATATATATATATATGAAGCCAAAGTAATATATTAGAAATTAATGAAATTAATTATAATTTTATATATAGTATTAAATATTAATTCAAATATGCACACACACACAATAAATGAGACGAAACATTTCTAAAATTCTTCTTAAATATTGCATATTCAATAAAAAATAGGTTTTAAGCAAATTTACCTAATAAAAATCTTAGTGAGTACTTCACATTAATTTATATACTATATTATATATATATCATCCTTTCATCCCTTCAGTGTGTCTAAGTACCAAGTATGCTTGGGAACTAAGGAATGGGTTTGGCTGCCCACCTCACCGGAACATATGTTCTTCGTATCCCATGGCTCTCGGCCAGAGAAACAGATATGGGCATCGTAAGCCTTGGCTCCTTTTAGAAAAAAAAAACTGTTTGGGAGTAATGGAACTTCTTGGAAAATTAAATAAAATATTAGACTGAAAAAAAATATAGCGAAAAACATTTAATTTTCTTCCTGAAAGATGCTCTGAAGATATCTATGTCTATGAACTTCCGTCTATAGGGCTATTTTTATGTCCTTTAATACGAATGAAAAAGTGAAAGCATAATAATAAAGAAACAAAGATTGATTGGAGAGAGAGAGAGTCGCTGAAATATTAGTCTCTTGTCAAGCCGCTTTCACAATTATAGCATATATTTAAATTTATTTCACATACTTGCTCAAAGATACTTGAAAAAATAATGAGCAGACAAATAGCAACGGAAATTTTGAAGCGTTTTATAGAGGAGAAACTAAGATAATTACTTTTAAAAATGCTATGGATTTCTTCAAAATTTATCAGACTAGTCATCATGCTACTCTTAAGTAGAAAATTAAAAATATTCAAAAATATATTTTAATTAAGAAAAAAGTAATATAATTATTTGTTTTTGCTGTCGCTGATAAATTAAGTAAAACTAGAATTGGCGATGAAACAAAGGAACAAGTCTAACCATCGCCAGTAGAATTTCATTATATATAAATTAGGTATATTAAAAATAGATTTACTGCGATTTAATAGCAATTGTTATTATAGAAATATTTAAGTTATCTGAAGAGATGAAATTTCAGCTGTTTTAAATGGACCCCATATTGACACTTGGTGCGAAAAGAGTCATGTCCATGCTACTTGTTCAAGCGAAATTCAGGGGGAAAACTGATTGAAGTTCAGGAAGTTTCCTTTGGTTCTCACGGAAAATGAGTCGAATATTCTGCCCAACAGTTGGAATCTTATACTAATTCAAGATATTTTAAGCGACTCATTAATTACTTTTTTAGAATTTCATGACTGTATTTCAATGATCTCCCTGTATAACAGCATCCATCTTCCTCCAAGTGCCAAGCAATTGTTGATTTCACAAAAAATGCACTTACATTCAACTCGTTCTTGGAATTTTAGTTCCATGAAGAATATAGTTAATAGATTGGTTTCTTTTTTATTGAAAAAACTTTAATCAAATATTTTCATCCATAAATTTAGAATATCTATTAATTTTCATGAAAACTGTTAGTTATAAGAATATTAAGGATTAATTTATTCCTCAAAATACCATCACATCACATTACAATTTTGAACACTTTAATTTTGAGAAAAAGGAAATAATTTTAGTAATTATTTTTAGCAAATATGAAAAGCACTTGTTTTAAATTTTTTTGTATAAAAAATGCCTAATCCAAATGCTGGTGTTAAAATGCCTAGTTTATTTCATACTGACGTAATTTGTTCATCAAAAAAGAAGTGAAATATTTTAAATTTATGAGAAAATGAGAACTCACACATTTCAGGAGTTAATTCACTGCAGTTTTATAAATGAAAACATTTTTGTAGAAAAGTCTTGATCATTTTTGTTTAATTGCAGAGAAAGTGATTGATTTTATTATATTAGATTTTAAATAAAAATGTACTGAAAGAAAAGAAAAGGATGTGTTTCACTTTAATTATTATGATAAACTTGAAATTATTTAGTGAATTCGTGCTGCATTTTTTATACTTAAATTTAAAATTTTAATAATTTTAAAAATTAATAATTTAAATTACTAATAATAAAATATAATAACAGTTTCATATCTAAATAAGTGTTTCATTTACAAAATAAAAAAACCCCAGGATCTATAAATTTTGATTTTGTTGAAACAAGGTATCAGGGTTACCAAAGAATTGAGATCAAGATACAGTTGGAAGACGCTTTGAGAGTTAAAACAGCTGCCTTATGATAGCAAGGAGGCACAAATGTATTCCGTTATCTTGCGCATTCTCTTTTTCAATCCCATGTCGGTGTCTCTTTGTAATTTAAAGATGAAGGAATACACGATGCTTATGTAAAATCTTGTCAAGAAAAAAAATGACCCCAAATACCAGAATTCCTCGCCACCAGTAAAAAACTATATATACTAAGCATATAGTTGTTACTTCGACAAAAACACATTTGTTATTTCTTAAATAAAAACTTTATTCTAATTACTTTATTTCCCTGCTTTTACAGCACAAAATGGTGAAACATTTGGGAAGTTCCTTCCATAGAGCAGAATTAGATTGAATATTTTCAAAGATGTATGATTCTGGAATCATGTATCTTTGAAAAAGATACATTTGCAGCATAAATTGAAACTACACCAGAAGTCACAGGCATTAAAAATTACTACAAACAAGCACCCATTCGAAAAACAAGCATGTTTGGAGGGATCCAATGCTTCTGTTAGGGGACTGTATTTACATTTATTTATTGTTGACTCAAAGAGATAATAATTGTCACAGGAATTCTAATGTTATTTTTGTATAGTATAATGTTATGGGTTTTTCAATTTTATTTTCAAAAAAAAATTTTTATTTCATTTTCAAATATATTTTGTAATTGTTAAAATGATATATTTAAAATATTCTTAAGTTTAATTAATTTTGCAAGTAAACATTTTTAAATGGATATTCTATTATTTGTTAGAATTCTCATCATAAATATGCATTGAGAAACACCGTGAAACGATGTGGTGACCATTGGACGAGGTTTGAGCCAACTTCCTCGGTGAACGGGATTATCCCGTTTTCGACCCTACCACGTAAGTCGGGAACAATGCTTAGTAAAACTATTTTAGGCTGTCTGTTGCCAATAGATCAATACGGGCTTCTTGTGATATATAAAAATTCAAACACACAAATAGATGAAATGTTAACATATGATTTTTTAACTACGTAAAAGAGAAGTTTTTTAAGGGTAAGTAATATAAATATATTTTTTTAAAGTTATCGCGTAATGGTAAAAATAAGATTAAAAATTTTTTTTTTTCTTTCCAGGAATGAAAAACATTCGTAAATTTATAATTTCTGAAACGGAATTATTTAATAATATTTATATTTGTATTTTTAATTTATTCTTTGTTGCCTAAACAAAAAAATTAATAACAATAATTTCGATTCCAAATGCTCACTTTTGAATAGCACACATTAAAATATTAACTATGAAACATTTAATAAAAAATTTGTAACATAAATAGGAAAGATGATCAAAAATGGAAAAACAATATTTTTAATGATTTGTTTATTATTTGTTTCTGAACGAGGTATGGAATTTTAAGCATTTTAAATGTTTTGTTTTCATAATTAAAAATTAAATTTCTTATTATTCTATTTACATCATAAAAAATGGTTTACATTTTTTATCCTAAATATAACTTAGTACAAATACATGTGCAACATGGTCTCTTTCCTTTAGATAACAAAAAATATAGGAATCAAGAAAATTTAGAATTTAGAATTTCAAAATAATCTGGAGCCCTGTGTCTGATTTTATTCGTTAAGTAATGAATATATCGAAGACATTCGGGTTGATAAGGTTGTATGATAATGTCTATTAATCACAATCAATTTTTTTAGCATGAATTCGAAATATGGGAAAAGTAATAATATATTATTCAGCTCAAATGTAGAATTTGTGTGTTAAGCTTAAAAACATACAAACTTAAAACTATAAGGCAATGTACTCAATAATATCTTAAGTTGCACTTTATATTATCTTGTAAAACATTTCATTATTTGGTTCTAAAGCGAACAACAAATAATATCAAACATTAGATATTTATTTATATATAAATAATTTTTTGGCCAACTTGTCTTGTGGTCAGCGTGCCTGACTACGGATAGGGAGGTCCTGGGTTCAGGCATGGATGTACTTTATCCTGTCTTTGTCCTTTCCTTGTGTGTGAGAATGAATGATGCCTATCAACGGCTCCCTATGGAGGGTGCGATGCTAAGAGTTCGCTGTGTCTGGCCGGTATCAGGGAACAATAGACTCTGTTGTAACTGTCTGCCATTGGAAAAAAAATAATAATTTATAAAAATGTTTTCATTCTACACGTAAAATAATTACAATTAATTTGTTTTGAGATGTGAATTTTTGATTTAATGTTATTAGTAAAATTTTACTGAAGAAAGGGTAACCATCAATATTTTCAGGAAGGATTACTATATGCCATTTCACATATATACTGTTCTTAATTAACTCAATGAAATGATAATAAACAATTTCGAGTCGAAGCCTATTCGAATGGAAATCGAGGAAATATTTAAAGGTAAGGTAGGGTCGCGAATGTAATTTGAGTCCAATTTTTTAATAAACTAGAATATTTAATAATTTTTATACATATTCCTAAATTGTCCAAGTTCCTGAATTGGACTTAAAATTAATAAATAAATACCATTTCTTTCTATCGAATAGTTCAACATTAAATAATTCATTCGATTACAGCAGATAGCAGAAATCACATTATGTAGTTTTTGGAAGTCATTTTTCTTTTGTCAGCTGATGAATTACATTTTCATGAAAATCCATAATATGCACGAGTTTCCAATGCTTAATCTTGATGATCTATTTTCATAACAATCCCAACCCTATATACAATTTCTTTCTAGTCTATAACAATGTCAAAATTATTAGAAGAATGAATCAAGTAATGTTAATTTGATATAACACAAATATTAGCCTGACAATGATACGGAAAAGTTAACTTTCACTTATTCAAAAAGAACTCACTAGAAAAAATTAAAAGCTACATGGAAAGTGAAAGTCAAATACAAGTATGTAGTTACTTAAATCATAAATTTATTAAAAAGATAAAATTTAAAATCAAATGAAAACAAAAAAAAAAGGAATTAAGAATGAATGTACACAATCAAAATATCTTATTTATTTATTTCGTAAAACTAATTTGTTTTATTTAAAAAAAATTTATTCACAAATTATTTCTGTTTGTACTAAACATTTCATGCGTTAAATTCAAGAATTCTTGAAAAAGAAAGACAAAACTTCTGATAAAGCATAGCAATACTCAAAAGAAATATCGCTCGTTAGGTTAATATAAGTCCCTAGACATGTACATTTGCTGATTTTTCCAAAAATTATTACATTTTATTACTTAAAGTTTTAAAATTAATTAAAAGTTTAATTACTAAAAATTTAATTTCTAACTTTTCGTAATTAAGTATTTATTACTAATTACGAAAATACAAAGATTTAATTTGATAAAAGTAGCATATAACCATTGGTTATCGAGTTTTTTGTTTGAATGTAAAAGGTTCGAAGGTTGCTGGTTTTAAGTGAGGGGGATCGTTAGTGCCCACAGTTTAGAGGTAATGACAAGGTGATAGTTTTTGAAATAATTTCAATTGCACAAAAAATATCGATGATTAAGATTTCAATTGTTGTGGTTACAGTTTTGTTTTCAATGCTTCTTTTTTATTTTCTGGCAAGGAGAACTTGCGATGGAAACCCATTCCTTTTCTCGCAGGGCCTGATGCTTCCGATTTGTGAGCGGAAAGTGAGTTGTTTACAAATGAGTTTTTATCATAGTTTCCTCTCTGGCTTCTTAAATGTATCTCGATTCTAGAACCGTAAGTATTTTGCCTTAGGATAGCATTGTTCGAACCACGAATAGCGAAAAAAATAACTGGGTCACAAGAACTCATTTTGCTTCTTCAACTGCCTCTGTCTGTGCTGTGTTCATTTCGCGCTGTTTGACTAAGCGCGAATGCGCATTATACCCAAGTTCATACGTTGTTCGCATCACGAAGTCCGAATTCTCACTCGAGTAAAAGAAGTTTCAATGAATTGAGAAGTCTGTCCTCGTCGGTTTTTAAGAAAAAATTAGCTCAGTATTTTTTATCGTCTAAGCCAGTCTTTAGTGCTTTTAGAATGTATTTTGCAAATAAAAATAGCTTTGGAATTTATTTAGAATAAGCACTTGGATTTTAGCTTTTTAGTTTAAGAGCATAAAAAAAATTCCTTTTAAAAATGAGCAAATTTACACTTTTATTTTTCGGATATTTGCACATCATATTTTTACATTAATATCGCTTTCTTAACATTTGAAATTTTTCCCAAACATAATTTTTCACAAGTATAATTTTTAATTCAAAGAAAAATAATATCGATTATGTGTCGATTTACGTGATACTTCACAGTAGAAAAATAATTTATAATAAGCTCAATACTCAGATCCTAGTATTTAGTTTAATAACACAGAAAAATCCCTTTTAATGAATAATAGTTTTCTACTATTATAGTTCTTTGTTTATTCTCCTTGAATTCATTTTTCAAATGAAGTCAATCATTAAATAGTTATGAACGTTACTTTAAGACTATTTGAACATATTTTTGAGTAATTATGAAGGCAAAATAGCTTACAATCTGTTTGAATAACAATCTGGACATTCTGCATGAGTGATTTGCCTACCTTACAGGATGCTTTCCCCGCGTACTTGTATTGGCTTTGTGATTCCCCCTTATGTGTTCTGCGTAGGCGGCAATTTTTCCATTCTACTCACATCTTGATTTTCGTACTCTTTTAACTCGCGCTTTTTAAACTGTAAATTTCAGAAATATTCGAAGCCTAGAGAGCTAATGGCGTCATAGTCAATCTTCTTGGGCATTTATAATAAGTAAATTTAGCTATCTGTCTATTTATTGGGCAAATACCTTCTATGAATTTCTTCAAAAATGCATTAAATCTGATTGAGAGTTCCCACCATGCACAAACACCTGTATCAGAAATACCTATATAGTTATATAAGCTTGTAGAGGCACAATGGCAAAGAGATCTGAAATTACTAAAGTTAATCCCAAATTACACAAGCTGCTAAACTTTACCGATGTGAACAATTTATCATATAATATTCCGATAAATCTCACGACGTTTAATACTTTTGTTTTCATACCAAACAAAAGAATTTAAAAAAAAAAGATTTAATATATATATATATATATATATATATATATATATATATATATTTACATTTCAAATAATAATCTTATTCTAAATGCGTCATCCAAATTAGATTTATATCTTACCAAATACTTGTCCCAAATTTTAAAATTTCTCACAGTCCCAGATAAAATTTAAAAATCCAAATTTAAATAGGGGAATGTGTGTAATATGAATCACACATTATAAATAAATTCCATTTATGACTTCTCACAATGTGAAATGAATTTTCTTCTGCCTATTTAATTCCATGTAGCCCCGAAAACCACTCTTGATGCTTAAACAGATTTTTACAGTTAGAAATGGATCTCTTTCTAGTTAATTGAAAACAGGTTTTTCCAATAAGAATCGATACAAATTGATTGTTAAAAGATGTCAAACGCTTCAGCTGAAGAAGATTAAACAGGGTGTCCGATGAGTAAATCCTTGACGTTTGAACAGTAGAAGCACTATGGTTTCTTAATCCGGCGTATAAGCTGTGTTTCATATGGAAGATAATTTTATGTCATAATTCAGAGAAAGCTTCCCTGTTTAATGAATTGCCTTGAGAGACCAATGAAATGCTATCAAACTGTTGATTTGTCCGGTTGAGTTAAGTAAATATGGGAGATCTAAAATTAATATAGAATTTATATTTTCTTATTTAATATAACAATATAATCTCTTATTAATATAAGAAATATATACTTTCTTATTGAAGGAAAAAAGAATTCCCCACGAAATATTAAAAAAAATTTTTTAAATGATACTTGAATATATTGTTCTTAGTGTGTGTGTGTGTATATCTTACAATTGTGAATTTTTTTTAAGATTATTCATAAAACGAAATTACTTTTGGAAACAAATAATTTATATTTCAATTTAACTGTTTTTCTGAATATTTAAGGCATAATCTTCATTAAATTTTTGCTATGGTTGTAAACTATCTTGTAGTTGTTATTTCATTAGTTTTAATAAGATTTAATATATAATATAATTATATTAGGCTCCTAAAATTTATATATATATATATATATATAAATTGAATTATTTAAGAATCATCAATATAAACAGTTTGTAATTTTATAAGTTAATAAGGTGCCGTCAGCGTGTGTTTATGATTGACTCGGATTTTTTTCTCCTTCAAATGGTTTTCAATTTATAGACTTTAAAAAAAATAAAAATTACTACAAAGAGTTAGTTTTTTACTTTTCAGGTATTTTATGAAGCTAAATTTACATTCGCATTTTGAAAGAGTGACAATTTAAGGTGAATTGAAAAGTTTTTATAGCGCTATTTTCTTTCAATTTTTTATTTATATTTTTTTTATTATTATTTTCTTTCAATTTTTTTTTCGTATGCCATCCCACTTTCTCAATGAATTTTTTTTAATACTTTCTCTAATGAAAAGAACATACTCTATATATTTAAAAAAGATAATTGAAATTTTGCATCGAAGCAACTGACATAAAATAAAATAATTTCTTAAATTATATATAGTTGAATTTTAAAATTGTTCCATCAAAAAAGAAAACAAATATCAAGATCTTACTAATTGCACATATATACTATGTTGGGAAGAGATATTTGATTGAAAATCTTCGATCAGTACAAAGAACAACATCTTCTACTGGACATCATGGCAATCCGCGGAGGCCTTGGATAATGAATGAGAATACTTCATTTTATACACTTTCCTTCACTTTCCTTTCTTTTTTGTATAAAAATACAAAAGATAATCAATCACATAACTTGGTAAGTAATTTTCCGTCACTTTTTCCAGGAATCATCCACAAGTGGTAGATTTTTAGAATAAGATGACAATGAAAAAAATTCGATAGTTTTATATATCAAGAATTTCTGTACACTGTGAGTAACATGTGATGATGTATCACCATATTGAAAGCTGGTGATATTTAGGCTTCAAAGAAGGCGCAATTTCAGATCTTAACATGTCAAATATATAATTGCACAGTTCATATTCCTAGTTATGTCAGTATAAAGTAACCAGGATTTTTTGCGAAATTCCACCTATAGAATCAAGCAAAGTGTTAGGTAATTATGACTAACGAAGACGAATCAACAATGTTTGCTCTCTTCAGTGTTTTCACAGATACCTCTACGATCAGCTTTTGTATTTTTTATGATGGTGTTATAAGCAGAAGGACTCTTCCGAGAAAAGATGACTTGATGATATTCTGTTCAGTGTCATTGTGTGATGCCCCACTGAAGGTCCACCCATCTTTCTGTTACTTCAAAGAAAATTCCCACAACTATTCTAATGGTATCTCTGTCTTATCGAGCATGAGTGGTCCATTCCTGCTAAAATCCTGCATGATTCTTTATACAATTCTCTTAAGATCTTAATTTTTGTATTCTCTGGACAATCACCAGCAACGTTCGCCAGAGAGGCAGTCCTTGGATCACTAGTGGTCAGCCAGAAAATTTCGCTTGTCGCCAGAAAAATATGAAAAGTACTTATTCGTCATTTTGGAAAATAAAATTAAATTGACCTTCCTTAATTTCTTCTCTTATTTATTTTCGATTCCAATAAATTAAAACCATAATGAGTGGAAAAAGCAAAAAAATGCATTTCTTAAATAATTTCAAAAACATTGAGAATAATAATAACTTCAGTAGTACTTCCCCTAATCGTGAACTAGTCATTGAATCCCTCTCCACAGTCTTCAGGAGGCACCACTAGAAAAAATCGATTCTGCGAGCTGCTCTTGACTTGACAAGACGCGCTCTCTCCCGGTCTTCTATACCGCGAAAGTGAGTGGTGACACCGTTCCTTCTGATCGTCTATATCTGGTGGAGCGTCGAGTTTTTCATTTGGGGTAAATGAGTCGACGATCCTGTTCCAATTTTTGGAGGTGTATTTGAGACAGCTTTAGCTGCCTTCTTGTTTTGCGAATATCTTACTGTTGTGGGTGCCGCTGGATTTTCCAAATTTTTCTCCATTTAAACAGGATGAGCTAACTCAGTCCTCGGCCTCTGTTTTGATTTTGTAGCTTTTAGACCACTGCACTGCACTCACGATTAACTAGATCTGTGACCCTGCCGGTCGATTGCTGGTTTTTCCCATCTTTTTCAACCAGTGTCTCACACCCTGTTAACGAGATTAGGGTCCTTGAGAGGTTGAGATTTTTAGCTTTTCGTTCTTTTCCTGGTTAGGAAAAGATCTCTTCCGTTTATCATGTCTGTTGAGGGAATTTGTACCCCCATCCCACCCCAAGCCATGAAGGCTACTGATCTCCCCCCCCCCCCCGAATTTCAGGATGAGGCGATCAGGTACCTTGCTGATACCTACCTTGATTTCGACTATGCTAAGGACTTTTCCTGCATAGCCAACCTAACTGATGCCACCGAGATTAACGAATATCACAGTATTTTGCAGAGTAATACTAGACTTATCAGACCAATTATTGCCAAGTCATTCGAATTTCTACGTTTTCAGCAACAGCTGGTCACCTTAGAATTTAAAATGGTATATTCAAAATCTGATAAGTCATCTGTTTTTGCGGACACACTTTTTGATACCCTGCAAGTAAATCATGATATTTACTGTAATAGGCAGATTTCAATTGTTAATAGGGAAGTCAATGAGTTCTTTAGCCTAATCAACCCTAGGCCACACCCTCTGTTAACTTCACCCAATGAGGTAATAGATCTTATTCCAAAGCAGAAGAAAAAGAAATCAACCGGATTTGATAAAATAAGTAATGCAATTTTAAAAAATCTACGTCTAAAGGGAATTACCAATTTAACAAACATTTACAATACGTGCTTAACCTTGTCCTATTTTCCTGTCGCTTGGAAGACAGCCATTACCATATTTATTCCGAAACCTGGAAAAAACAGAAAATTCCCGCAAAATTATCGACCCATCTCGCTGTTTAGTACACTCTCAAAAATGTTTGAAAAAATCTTATATGGTAGGTTATTAAACCATTGTAAAACCTATGATATTGTACCTGACGAGCAATTTTGTTTTCGTAAAAACCATTCAACATCCACCAGCTGCTACGGGTAATTAACATTGTCATTGAAGGTTTCAACACCAATGTAAAAATGATAAGTATTTTTCTTGACGTTAAGAGAGCTTTTGATAACCTATGTCACAGAGGCCTCTTATACAAACAAATTCAATTTAATTTTCCACCCTACATTATTCACATTATGAGGCACTATCTGATGCACAAGGAGTTTAGAGTTAGACTAGATGACTGCTTTTCCACCACTAGAGGCAAATGCTGGCATCTCACAGGGAAGTGTGTTAGGCCCCCTGCTTTATGCTATTTATATTGCTGATATGCCCATATCCAACGATGTCATGGTTTGTCCGTTCGCAGACGATACAGTAATTCTTACACAACACGTAATTTTTTAGCCATGACTCGACTTCAAAACTACTTAAATATCTTAGAGAAATGGCTAACAAAATGGCGAATTACTATCAACATGGACAAAACAGCGGCTATCATCTTCTCTAAAGGGGGTGTCCGTATCTACCCCACAAATCTTATATTGCTCGAAGAGGAACTCGAATGGAGCTCTCATACGAAATATCTTAGGATCATAATTGATTCAAAAATCACATTTATTCAGCATAGGGAGTATATCACCAACAAATTTAATGTTGCTATCTCGGTGGTAAAATGTCTAATCTTTAGCAACTCACTCTCCTTAAGTAATAAGCTATTAATTTACAAGCAAATAGTGCTACCTAAACTATTGTATGGATGTCAAATTTGGGGCCAAGCGGCCAATGTTCAAATGAACGCAATTCAAATTCTGCAAAACAAATTCCTTGGGAGAATTGTTAGAGCTCCCTGGTACGTTTGATTCTTCATAAGGATTTGAATATCAAGTCAGTTAGAGAACACATTTAACACCTATCCAAAACGTTCTTCGACAGTTGCTACACCTCTGCTAACCCATTGATTCCCTCCCAAATCTCTCTCTCTTGCGGCAAATACAGGCTGCCTATGCGAATTTTAATATCACCACAAACTGTAACATTAACATCAATTGGTTCTAAACTGATTTTGTGAAGACCTTCTCGCGCTTTTTCGCAGCATTTTACTAACCCCATGTACATAGTGTGAGTCATCACCAGATCGTTTAATACGGAATTAACCAACTAATCAGTTTTCTAGTTGTGATTTATTATTTTGAATATAGTGTGAGTTATCACCAGATCGAATTAATATGGTTATTAACAATTTCCAATTGTATATAGTGTGTAAGTGATTGCCGGCTTTCAGTTTGCTGAGGTACCCGGTTCTAGTGAACCTCAACCCTCATTGGCTATCTAAAAATGAAACTAGGAAGCTATATCATGATCTGGTGGCATAACAAGTAGAAATTTTAAGTGGCAGGGCATAGTTGTTTTCTTTAGAAAAGCTAATTTTTGATGCAGAGTAATTAAAAAAATTAGTAATTAAACTTGGATTTTTTGGATAAAAATTATGTGTTATAACACACACACACATAAGCAATATTTCCAAAGAAAAAGTTAGTTGCATTAACATAGGAATATCCTTAACTAATCTGCTGAAAACAGTATCAGTGACAGTTAAGAAAAACATGAGAATACACGAGTACAAAGACTTCAAACACTTATAATCTTTATTTTTTTTTATTCTTTTTAGTTTTTATAATTTTATTTTTTGGGGGATATAAACTTTTTATTTATTTATTTATTTTTACATTATTTTTATTTATTTATTTTTATTTATGTTAGAGAGTAAGATTGGAAAAAGGTTAGTTGTTTGTATTAACAAGGACGCATTGCTTATGTGTAAGGATCATGGTGAGGAAACTTTGGATAGAAGCGAAGTAAGTGAGCAGGGACGGTGCCGGTTATGGGTGCTGAGGTCATTATAGGATGGAAGATTAGAGATTGATGTATTTTCGGTTTTATTTAGATTTTTGTACTTGTTGTGCATAATTTTGGCAAAATGTTCTCTTACTGTTGGAAGTTTGAGTCCTTCTCTTATTTTTTTGTTTCGAAAATACCAGGGTGCTCTGACTGCTTGTCTAATTATTTTGTTTTGGAGGATTTCTAATTTTTTTATCTTGCTGTCATGGGTATAACCCCAGAGGGGGGGGGACAGGCATAGGACAGAAGTGGTCTGAGTTATGCTTTGTAAAGGAGCACTTTATTTTCAATTGATAGCTCTGAGTTGTATTTTAAGCGGGGGTATAATGAAGCAGAAATTTGTTTGAATTTGTTTGTAATATTTTGGATATGAATATTCCAATTTAGTTTTTTGTCAAACGTGACTCCTAAATATTGGCAGGTGAGGGACCATGGGAGTATTGTTCGATTAATTTTAATTCTTTGATAAGTTATTGCCCTTTTTTTTGTGAATATGGTTGCAATGCTTTTCCTTTTCATTCACTGGGATTTTTCATTTCTTGAGCCAGAGCTCAAGTAGATGTAGGTGTGAGTACAGTGCAGTAGAAATAGTAGACGGTTTCCTGCATTGAGCTAGGATAAGTATATCATCAGCAAATAGAGTATATAATGTGAGATATCACCAGATCACTTAGCTCGGAATTAACAAGAAATGTTGTTAATATGTGTTTTGTATATAATTACTGCAGTCGCGACTGAAAATTTTGTAAATGTCCTGAATTGTATTATCCAAGATTTTCAGATTTAATTACAAAAATTTGTATATAGTGCTATAACCATTTCGTTGTGCCCTCTCCCAATTACACACGCCTGATTGGTTGCACGTTCTAGACATACTAAGCCCGCCCATAGGGGCATGTAAATATTCTGTATATTGTTTCATTTCATTTTTCTGATTTTGTATCTTATTCGGAGCTGTCACCAGCTCATTGTCTTGTTTGTGTTTTGTTTGTTTACACACTTTTCCACACTACTGAGGTGTCTTACCTCATTCTGGAGCTCTTTCTTGAAATTTTGCACCTTATTTGATGCCGAGCAAAAGCCACTATGAGGCTGGTACTTGTACAATGTGTTTATCGTCATTAGAAACAATGTTGGAACAGGTAGTGGAGAGAAGAAAAAACGCAAAATAGCAAAACCATATCATTCCTACTACTTCATACTAAATATCAGGAACACTAGGAATGAATAATGTTAAAATTTTGATATACTTAAGCCATTTTTGAATTGTTTTGCTTTTACAATTTTTATTGATTTTATTATGGTTTATTAATAAAGCTTTCACATAATTAGATTACAATGAATAGTTACACATTTTATTACCTATGTACATTTTATGTTATCTTAGGTCCTAATATATTTTATCAATATATTTAACACTTAAAAAATGCTATTAGTGGTCAGCGGGATTCAAATTATGAATTTACTGGTATATGAGGTCAAAAGGTTTGGTAACCGATGATCATGAAATTCTAATTAGTGCGAATAGTAGTTTTCTTGGAAAGCTGTTGTTTTAATCCAATAAGTGTTATTCACTGACACATGTTGTTTGCTCACAATGACTACCTTCAAATGTTTTAGGGAACCTCCCCTTTTACAATGCCGACAGGATTGCTCATATTTGCTTTTACGTATATGAGTAGACAGATAATAATTTACATATCACAGCATGTGTTGTTTTTTGAGAAAACATAACATACATTGTGTTAATCAAGTTCATAGCTTAGCAGAGTTTCAAGAAGCAACAGTACTTACTAGTTGATGAAACAACATTTTACAACTACTATTTATTTCAAGATTAATACTTGTTAAATTTTGAAATAATATTAATATCCATTTCATCCAAAAATAATAAATATGTTTATATTTCACTTAATTATTAACTTTTATACTGTTTATATCTCTACGATTTTGTTCGATTTAATATATTTCAATTTGTTTTTCATTTTCTCTTTTAATTTTTACGCTTAAGTTAGTTGATAGGTATCAATATTTAAAAATTCTAAGAGGATTTTGACTTTTTTTTTTTGATTTATATGATACTTAATTTTAAAAAACTATAACCTGTTGGTTATACTGTTTTATGTGAAGAATGTGCGTGTGACAGACAAATAAATCCAAATGATTTCTTTTGTGTAAATCGTGAGATAAGGTGGATATATTATATTATACTCAAAAATATACATTGAAAGAAATCAAATATAAAATCACGTAATTTGAACTTCAATATAATTTTTATTTAGATTTGTTAATGCTGAAGAAAATGTGTATATGCTTCTCCCACCTCCCCTTACGTTCAAGAGTTTTGCTGGCCATTTTTTAACAATTTTTAAATAAAATAAACTTAAAATAATGCTTATACAGATAAATGTTCTAAAAGAAACACATAAATTATAGCTCATATTAACTTATAAAAAAAATGAACGAAAACATCTAATTACAAAAAGAAGGCTCTACTTCTTAGCTCATTCAGATGTTGGAAAAAGTTTCTGAAGAATTTCAACCAGATTAAAACAGACGATTTTGAGAAAGACTTATTTATTAAAGTGGAGGAGAAAGCTACCAGAAAAAGGTAAGACTCTGTTTGTGAGAATGCTACTCAAACCTTCGTAATAAATTGGGGTCAACCTCAAACAGATTACTTCCTTTTTTTCCTCCATGAATTTTGCTTTTGACACAACAACAGTTTTCACTTTGACTGAAAAAGCTTTAACATCCATGAAAGAATGCACTGTTAAATTTATGAGGTCAAAAAAATTCCCGTTAGTTTTAATTTATTGAAAAAAAATAGTTTATCTCCATGATATATTGTAAAAGATAATCTTAAAAAAAGATCTATGCCATTATACTTTACTATAATTTTATTTTTTACATTGAATATTTTAATGTAATCATTTCGTAGTAATTCATTCGTGAAATTCAAAATAATTTCACAATAATAGTTTCGAAAGAAGGCAAAGTTAATCTTTTAATAATTAGATGTAAGGAAAATAATCCTTCATACTGTTTTCTTAATACGTATTTGAAATTTTATCTCATGCAGAAAAATTCGCTAAAAATGTTGCTTTATTAAATAAATATTTTTAAAATAATTATTTGAAAGGAGCTGTAAAATTGAATAAGGAAGTACGTATCATTAATTTTATTATTTTCTTTTCCTTCACGCAGTTCTTAAAGTGAAGTTAATATTAATTTTCGTTCATTTTTAAATAAATCTATAAAAATACCGATTAAAAAATCATCATTGAGAAATGAATAAGTATTAAAATTCATTTTAATCTTGTAAAGGAATTCAATATAACAGAATTAAACGATAAATTTAACTACTTGTCCCCCCGAAATAAATTCTTATATATTTCACAAAAATGGAATATGAAAAATTCTGAAATTTTTTTATTATTATTTATTTTATTTATTTTAAATAATTAAGTAATATTATATTCTTTTTTAAATTAAGGCTTCCAACCTTTTCCAAAATGTTAATTTCTATTTAATGGGAAGTGATTTATATTAGCAGGAAATGGTTTTCAATTATCTTGTACAGCCCTTAGTATATATGTATATATATATATATATATATCTATATATATATATATATTATATATATATATATATATATATATATATATATATATATATATATATATATATATATATATATATATATTACATACTGGGTTTTTCCAAAATAATAGAAAACCCATACAAAAAGAAGTGCGGGAGCACCTTTGGCAATTAAAATCACTTGTATTTCCCTATTTTCCTTGGCATGAGCATATATATAATCCATATGAGGGGGTTAAGAAAGATGTTGTGTTATTCCTTATGCAGAAACTGCTCCAACTCCTGGAGAGAAGCAGGAGAAGGATAATGGGATATGACACTATCTTAAAATATATACCCCACGAGGGTTCTACTGTATTTATTAAGCAAGTCACACACACATAGAAAATGCGCTGCTGAGTCATCATGTTTCCGATACAATGATTAAACGGTTCGATTACTGTAAATTAGGGAATTATCATCATGATATGTGCAATCTTTAGATCAGAACAATGTCTTCAATACAAAATGAAGTTGGACAATTAAAAGAATGAAGTCAGTGCTAGTGACCTGTCCTCGTAAGGTGAAGAGGAGACCTTTTCCAAACCATGCAATGAAGCGCCAAACAATATTAAAACTGCCCTCCCCCCGATGGAAAAGAGTTGGTCTGGATTATGTTTAGCATTCTACGGGGGTTTTTACCTAGTAATCCGTCCCGTGGTTAGAATAAGGTGAAACTAAATTCAACGGAAAACCATATATGTTTCTATTGATCCGCAGTGCAGATTATATCATCTTTGCACCACTGTGCTCGTTGTTTCTGATTTACATCTATCATAAAATATTTTGCAGTCCCTACTCTGCCCCATTTATATTAGTTTATGCAATATTCTTCGAACTGCATGAGTCAATACTGAGTTCCAAATATGCTTGTTATGTTCAGCAGTCACTTTTGCCCCAATAGTTTTACTTCAGGTGATCACAATCTTTCATCGTGTCCATCTGTCTCTCATAGTGAATTGGGTCTCCCTTCCATAGTTCTGCCTTTTCAGATGTTGTTTTACTATGATCGTTGTATTTTATCATGACATGGTGATTCTTTATAACCTAGCAGCTGTTGCCAACGATTCACCGACCACATTGACTCCCACTATCTGCTTTTATTAAAACTCTGACCAATATCTCAGTTTAGCTTCTCAATACACTGACACACACCCTATAAACTATAAGCAACAATGTAACTCAAAGAGACTGGTTATTACGTATTTAATTTAGTCTCGTATGCATTTATGGAAGTCACAGTTTCCAGTGAAGATTGTATAATATTTTAGACACTTGTATATACGTATGTGAAATAGATTGTCATCGCAGTGTCCTCCAGTATCTTGACCATCTTTTCTTAGAAGATTCAAAGGAATTAATGTCTCTGACGATTGATGGCCAAGACTCTTGGGGTTATTTTCTTAATATTGCTTCTAAATTATAAGGACCCACATTAAGGTAAATTTGCTCCTTATACAAGTAGCTTTGATTCCACTCTTAGTAAAACCAAATACTTTAAATGCACCAGAAATAGCCGGACAAACAAAACTTACATTAAAATATTTTTGTCTTATCAGTGAGCAGAACTGAATTATAGTAAATCTTATCAATTTATTATTGAAAATATATTTTTATGAAGCTTGAAATCTCTGATTTCAAAGTTCTCAAGAATATATTTTAAGTTTCCAAAAAGAGAAATTAAGAGAGAAATTATCTTAAGCTTCTAAATTTAGGGCTTTTTATGTGGAGTCAAGATTTATTTTCGTGAAAATATTTAATTACTAATCTTAGAAACTGTAAAAGTTCAATAGACTCCTTTATATAGATCTACATTTCCTCCTTAGGTAAATTGAAAGCATCTTCTGTGATAAGGCTTTTGCAAAGTTGTCGCTAAATAGTAAGGCTTTGAGTTTCAGTTATTCAATTTGCACATCAATCGTAAATGTTCCAAGCTTTTTGAGTCTACTTTAAGCCCTAGCTGAGTCAGTCCTCGTGTGCAAAAAGGGACAATTGAGTTACAAGAAAACAAACTGATAACACCTCTGTATTTAACTATAATCTGGTTAAAACCGATACATTTACCAACTAGTCGGTTACAACACTTTATGCGCATAAAATTATCTCTCACATAAGTCAATTATAAGAAAAGTTTATAAAGAAAAATCTACATTTCTTATCAAATAGCTCATTAAGTATAACACTTCTGACATATTTTTTTTAAATAAATATGAAACGGAATAAACACTTATTGACTTATTCTAATGCAATTCTAAAATAATGGAAACTAAATGGCGTAAACAAAATTATCATGTGGTACAGATTTGGGTGTGTGTGTGTGTGAATAGATTTTAGTATAATCATAACATATTGTTTTATAGGATAATAATAATTTATCATAATTCAACTAATAGTACCTAAATACAGAGATAATTAGCTATTGAAAAAAATTCAAGGATAAAACCCATTTGAAAATTAAAGCTTTATTTTTCTCAAATTAATTTAATTTCGAATCTTAATAATTTACTATGAGAAGTATTTTGCAATATGTATTACGATATTTATATATAA
Source organism: Latrodectus elegans (assembly GCA_030067965.1). NCBI lineage: Eukaryota > Metazoa > Arthropoda > Arachnida > Araneae > Theridiidae > Latrodectus > Latrodectus elegans. The sequence continues at coordinate 3,565,965 of CM057817.1, read as the reverse complement.
TGCAAATCAATAAATACATTCAATAATGCAACTATGTTTTTACACTGATCAAAATTCTGTTTCTGCTGCAAAAGGCATTTATATATAAGTATTTACCTACCATTATTTGAATATGTTTGAAGTATTTGTATGTAAGAGGTGATCATGCAATTCTGTTTTTTCGTGACAAGAAGTTGTACTTTTGAGATTTGCATAAGTAAACAGTTTTCTTAACGAGACACGGTTAATCAAATATTTTGGAAAACGCTCCCTATAGGAAAAAGTTGTTAAAAATTTGTCTGCACGATTTTATTCACATTTATATGGATATATTTTTCTTGAAAGGAATTTAGATGAATCAGATTGTAAAATAACGATTTTTGATGACTATGAGATTACGCAGACGATTTGCTAATAAAGAAGAACGATGCAAATCCAGAAACATCAAAACAGTTCCATATGACGATATATTTACTTGCCTGCAAATCATTGGTATTTCAATCCCAGACCCTTTCAGAAATGGAACATTTGGAAATTTATGCAGGTCACAGTAATATTTTTTCAATTGGTGATGTTAATGCTGCTGATTAAGAATTATATCACATACAATATTACCGGCAAAGTGAACTTATTTGCAGTTGTTAAACAAGCCATACCTATGATCAAGGTAACTGGAGGAATTGTGTGCCAATGTATTTTGCTGCATAAATTTCAAGCGTTGATTAAATTTGTTTTGAATTTGCAAAAAATAACAAACTCGATTCGAGTAAGCCGAAATATAGTTTCGAGCACCTTGTTATCGATTTTATTTTTAATTGCCTTTCTAGATCCAATTTTGAAAGCCATGCAATATAGTTATTTTTTACAAGACATGAAAGCAGCCAATATCACATTACCACAGAATTTTTCCTCAAAAATACTTATCGAATGGGTGACACTATATGTCATTTCTGTTAAATCTTATCCAGACTTATGCTTTATTATCTTTATAGCCCAAATAGCAACTGAAATCTTAACGTTGGTAGGTCCTTTGATGGTAGAAGCTCTCATCACTAGAATCATGCAATCTTTCAATCTTTTGTATGAGAAATTCCGCTACAATCTAAGGATTTTGTTAACAAGTTCGGAAGTTATAGACATTCCTACTTTGAGAACATGGTCAGAAACACATAAGAAAATATCTAGTTTAGCAGAAGATGGTGACAACCTTCTTTCACCCTTCATACCTTTATTTTCTATTTATATTCCCTGCACAGCTGGATTGATAGCTTATGAGATTGCTAAGACTTCGCAGATATATCCTTATATGAAGAACTGGCAGTATAAAGTAGCTCCGCTATTTGTTGGTTCGATTGTTGTGGCGAGAGTGTTTACTTTATAACTTTTCGGACAAAAATTTATTGATAAGGTAAAGCATAATTTTAAGCTCTGATTAAAATAAATATATTTAATAAGCTTAAATTTGATTAATTAGGATTGGAAAATTTCAATAAATTATTTATTTATAAACAAGTGTCGATATTTTAGTATATGAGAAGGAAGATACACTGGTGTGCAAAACTTAAGCAACAAGTGGTTTTTCGGCCACAGCTCCCCAACAAAGTAAAAGATAGCCATGAAATTGCAGTATAATATGCACGTAATTCCATAGAAAGATTATTTGCATGCAAATTTTCGAAATGAAACGTCATAGGTGATGTAAGTGTACGTAAACCTTGTGGGTCGGCGCGTGCAGGTCAAAACTGTGATAAAAGGATGAAGAGCACCGTAGTTAAAGACATTCGTTGTAAGTGCAAGTGATTTGTTTTGTGGAACATGTCTTCAAGAAATCATTTAGACGACTTTACTCGAGGAAGAATGATTGGGAAGCTTGAGGAGGGGCGTAGTGTGATTAGTGTCGCCGAAGAGTTCGGGATCAACAAAAGTGTTGTTTCTCGTGCTTGGAATGCCTTTAAAACTACTGGTACAGCTGTTCGGAAGGTTGGTGGTGGCCGTCAAAGGAAAACAACACCAAAAGATGACCGTTACATTGTCCTCCAGGCGAAAAGAAACCGTTTTCAGTCAGCGAGCACCATATCTCAGCAACTGTGCACAGCCATAGGACGACAAGTATCAAGATTTACAGTGTCCAGATGCCTCCACAAAGGTGGCTTATTTGCTAGACGTCCTGAACGCTGCATACCTTTAAAAGTTTGCCATCGGCGGCACCATTTAGAGTGGTGCAGAGAACACGAAACCTGGACACCTCATCAATGGAGTCGCGTCCTCTTCACAGATTAGAGTAGTTCTAGTGCTACAAGCGATTCTCGACGTCAGTTTATCTGGAGAGAGGTTGGAGCTCGATTTCATCTTAATAGCATCGCGGAAAGAGATCGTTATGGTGGTTTTGGAGTTCTCGTCTGGGGTGACATTATGTTGAACGGGCGGACTGAGCTTCAAATCTTCGATCGAGGTTCTGTAACTGGAGACCACTACTGCAATGAGGTAATCCTACCCCATGTGCGTCTGTTCCGAGGGGCCATTGGACCAGACTTCATATTTATGGATGTCAATGCCCGTCCACACCGTACTGCTAATGTTCAAGAGCTACTGGAAAGTGAAGATATCACACAACTGGACTGGCCAGCTTACTCTCCAGATCTAAATCCCATAGAGCATGTGTGGGATGCATTCGGGAGACGTCTTGCGCCACGACAGTATCCTCCTGGTAACATCCATCAGATGAAAGAAGCGTTAAAGGAGGAATGGAGACGTTTACCCCAAGAACTCCTGGATAATCTGGTGCTTAGCATGGAGAGACGATGCCAAGCAACAATTACAGTAAGGGGAGGGCATATCCCATACTAGGGAACATCTGCCAGTTGTATTTACGCTTCTTCAGGCAATCATGTGTAACGCCACTATATGTCAAATAAAGCATTTTTTGTTCCATACCCTGCTTTAAGCTTTATATTCATTTCTGCGCCATTATTCTTTTACCATCGTTTAAGTACAGACTAATGTACATCATATTCAAATTTCATGTCAATCGGATGATTTCTTGTAGAGTTATGACAAAAAACGCACTTATTGCTTAAGTTTTGCACACCAGTGTAATTTAGAGCATAGTTTCTATATTTAAACCATTGAAAAAAACAGTTAGTATAAATCGTATAAAATTACAATGTTCTCGGACGTTTAAGTACTTTGGTACCATTTACTACAGACATGTCATGAAAAGAATAAAAAAACTGAGAGGAAAGGTAATGAGCAGTGAAAAAAATAGAATTACTCATCAACGATATTCGGAAGTTCGTTTTAGGACATAGATCGTAGAAACTGAATAGGGGGAATTGTGTGTGTGTGTGTGTGTTCTATAGAGCAAGATGTAAAACTATTTAATTTTTGATCACATGATGTATATATCAAGAGAAATGCTTTTTCAAAGTTGTTAAATACTCACTTAAATTTAACGATTCAATTAATGTCACAGTAGGAGATCGATATCCTCCTCCTCACATATTTATTGAAATTTATTTTTATACTTTGAAATGAAACTGTTAAGTGTGTGTGTGTGTGTGTGAGAGAGAGAGAGTATTCTTGTTACAATTTTATATATTTATGCTTTATATTTCTTTTTGGTGTGCATGTGTGAAATGAATTCTACATGATATGAAATGAAGAAAATCTTATATATATATATCTTCCACAAAAATTAAGAAAGAGAGAGGTACCAGTATTCATTTATTTTATTTTTAATTTGTTTCTTCTTTATTTTGTAGGTTGCTATGATTCGTTTGCTATTTTTATAATTAGTTTGTAAATTAGTTTATTATCGAACTTTTATATTTTCAGGCAAACAGTATCATAGAAGTTTTAATTGCCAACAAACATTGCAAATTCCCAGGCGAAACAGAATTTGAGGTGAGTACTTTTATTTCATATTAATTATAATCTGATCTGTTATTTCGGGTATAATAAAAAGTTGAATATATGTATTTAATTTAATGGAATTCAAAGTTAGATTTTCTTAGTATAACAAAAATACAAGGTAGTTGATGTTAATAGTGAAGGTTAATTAAATATTTTTATAATTATTTTATAATTGAAGGCATTTTTACTCAAGAAATGATAACGTGTCAATTTAAACTCAGTCATTCGGCAGAGAAAATTTTTTGTTAGTTGAAATTAAGAAACGTAATTCCTTTAGTAATTTATTATTCCAAAAAGAGAAACATTTTTTACTTTATATTTTATAAAATTCCTATAGAGTTTAAACTGATTGAAAAGGAAATGTGCATTAAAATGTACTACAATGCAGTAAAACACATGTATTTTAAAATAGGACTCATTTATTAACTAGCCTTTACTAGATATAATTGAGTTTTCCAGCAAATTTTTTTGTTTCATGAAGATTGAATATACGTTCTTACTGTTATTATACTACATATTTTTTATTTAAAATTTAATTTAATGTTATTTATTGTAATATGTTTGTATTTTTAGTTATATTAAACAAATTGTTTACTTTAAATTCTGCAGCATATGTATATACATTAAAACAAAATTAAACAATCAAATTTTTACGATCAATTTTCCCGCTGTTTTATAATCCATTATTTCTGTCCCATACATTTAATTTTATAAAATATTTTCTTAAAAAAAGTTTAAAAAAAAAAAAAACTTTAGAATTTTTTTTTATAATGTATATAAATTCTTTTACTTTCTTTACTTTACTTTATCGTTTCTTTATATTGAATATTTCAGGATATTTTTTTTTCTCAATCAGTAAGTCCTATTCTTATTTTAGAAAAAGAGAAACTGGAATATTTCCCAGTATTCATTTTTAGAGAACCTTCATGAAATGGAAATGCGTCTCATTCATTCCACAACCTCTTCATTTTAAATGAGAGAACCAATCTTCACAATATAGCTATTATAATCTGACAAAACCTCAATAGAAATAGCATAATCTTATGTAAAATTTAAAAAATGAAGAATAAAAGATTCCAGGAATTGGATTCTCCGAGTAGATGCCGAAGTGGCAACGACATCATCAGTGCTTTGCTTTCAATTCATCAAATCACGAGTTCGATTACCACCTCCGGTGAAAATATTTGCAGTGGTTCGAAATTCACTTCAAACTGTAGATCTGGGTGAATGAGCTGTCGACTTCATAAAAGAGACAGTATAATGACAAATAATTATTCAGATGAAAAGGTAATTGCCTCTGTAAAAAGCAAATATCAAATTTGCACCATTAATTAATGTAAACTAGTAATGAATATATTTAACTCCTCTCATTAACTAACGCTTTAATAAAATAAAAATATGCGAGTGTTTGGGTAGAGCAAATTTGCTACAAATTGATTAATTGCAGGCAAAATGAACTCTTTTCAAAATTAGACTGTTTTCAATTTTAAAACGGTTCGGTCTAGGAAAAAATTAGATTCTCAATGTGTGTTTCATTGTACCATCGGAAGTTTAAGTATAATAGAGGTATTTGACTGCATTTGTACAAAAGAGATGTTAAATTTCACATGACATTTATTTCCAATATCAAAAGCCAGTCAAGACAAAGGATACCCTCCATTTATTAGAAAATGAATTTTTATAAATTTTTCCTATTGTGTTTTCAGTGAAAGTTTAACGTTCTTTCGTTATGAATGTCACAAGAGTAGATTTCTCACAAAAATCCTGAATTATTTCATTAGTTTCTTTTTCTCTAAACTTATATTACTTTAATGTTACCAATCTTATTCGCAATGAGCTATTGTGGTAGAGTAATCAGTTATAAATGCCTGAACATACTCATAAATGTGGTTGGTACAGTTCGTGTGTTATGAAACAATCTATTAAATTGGCATTTACTGTGGGCATTCTTAGAAACTTAAAACAGCATCGTTGTATAAAAAAAACAGGCTCTGGATTTCAAATGCGCGTGCTCCGTTCCGTAATCGGACTGGAATGTTTCAATGGTGCAGAATCCACTTCAGACTGAAGACACAAGTATAACTTGCCATAGGAGTAGAAATATGGACCAGAAGCTTGATAAAACCTAAAAGTGTGTGTAGTTTTTTTTGTGTCATTTAATTTCTGTGCATATGACCGACCACTCGCCAACCTAAATTTGCAAGTCATAATATGTAAATTTAAGCATAAAAATAATTTTAAATTATTCAAATAAAATTCCCTAATTTTTAGTTAATATATAAATGGAAAATAATTAAATAAAATATTTATTTTATGAATTCTAACAACTCTAACTTTTCTTACCTTTTTCTTTGTAGGTTGAAGGGATTCTACTGAAGGAAAAACGTTTTCCTTCAGCTTTCTCTGCTTATGAATTCGTCAACCTTTCAAAAACATTTTTGTCTACGGTAAAAATATAAGTTACTTTTTTTTAAAGAAAATGAGCTAAAAATTATAAGTTGATGTATTTAGTACAGTGAATAAAGGAAAAAATAATTTCCAGAGAGTATAAATTTAGTAATATTGTGTAAAATTTGGTTTGGTACTTTTCTCTACTACTTGATATTAAAACAAATTGTTCACTTAAAGTAACTTTAGTAGTGTAGCGAATACAATTTTAATAATTATATTAGTTTCTGATATTGCCGATATTGTGGGTTATTTTTGATGATAGCAATATACAAATTGAAGACTGGAAGAGCCCATTTGGAAATCACCGATGCCTTTTTGGAAAGTTCTTTCGGAAAGGTACAGGTGAATGTCACAGTTACTGGGACATTTGAAAAGTTTTTTTGCAAAGCACAGCAGTTGAACATCAACTCGGAAGCAACTTTTGACGCTTCTTTGTTGAAAATACAATGCAATTCAGACCCATTTGGTTTAAATAATAAACTATTTTCTATATCAAAAACATTAGAAGAATATTTTAGATTTGAGGCTTGTTTTAACTATTAATAATATATAAGTTATTAGTATATTTGTCTAAGATTTAATCATTTAATTGCTATATTGAGTTAAAAATTCAGTGGTTTGTTAAAACAAATGCTGTATACATTAATTAATAAAAATTTATGTTAAGTTAATAAAAAATTATGATAGTTCTCTCTTTTGAAATAAAAACTGAAAAACTTAAAAAGATATATTTTTGTAATTTACAAATATATGAGATAAATTTAAAAAAAATAATTTATTTTCTGTTCCCAAAATTATTATATCGGAATGAAATGAATATATTAGTTTTTAATTTACACAGGCAAGGATAAGATTTATGAACCTATTTTAAGCATTTCAATCAACATTAACTTCAAGCGTTTGGGGTAGCATTGCTTGCTGGAATTGTCTTGTACGTCGGAATAGACAGTTGTCATGAATGTGTACTAATGATCGATCATAATGATGACGCATCTGTCAGCTACCCGATTGTCCCTGTTAGAGTATCAGAAATCTGATTTCCAACAGCAGTACAAGTTACATATCATCAAAGAAGCATGGACAGTCAGATCCCCCAGTGGATAGGTTACATAATCTGCTTTTGACGAATTTTCATGCTTTGTCTACCTACATACATATATATTTGTCCAATAAACTAGTGGAAACAAGACTATTCAGACTAGGTAATGAGATGCTTGGCATCAAAAATTCAATCTAATCGCTGACGGATCCATATTAGGCTTAACACTTTGTGCCATGCCGTCCACACGTTCAGACCTCTGGCTCCGGAAATCTGTATCAGTAATATTCGGCAGAATAGCTCGTGCACTGACGCTTTCTGATACCCCCATCATTGAAATCAATCTGGGGAAGTAGTGGACGTCTATCTAGCTTAAGAATTATTGTCGGTTGTCAAGGATTCCTTTCTTTTTCAAGAGGTCTTGTATTAAGTTGGTTTTAATAGCCTCATCTAAAGAAATTTTAATAAAAAAATTCCATGCATACACAATGATCTTAATGATTCCTTTTGATTTGGCTAGATAATAAACTATTACTTTATATTTATTTAATTTTTAAATATTTCAGAAGTTTTTTATTTTTTGCTTGTGTTGTTTCTGAAATCTCAATAATGAGAGATGTAATTTCTTTCCCAGGTTGCTGGAACCATTTTCACATACCTGATAATTCTAATACAACTGACGCCTGATCCTTGTTATAAAAAGTGAAGATGCCATTAAGAGAAATATTTTCATATTACAATTTTTACTTGCTTATGAAGCACTAAAATCTTGACTGTAGTTTTATGATTTTAAGCATCACATTGTAATCTTGTAAATACATAGCACGTGCGACATGATATAATAAAACTTTTGGTGAATATTGTATTTCTAAATATTCTGAAAAATATGTATACGGTGAATAAGAAAAGTTAAATAATTATTTAGTTTTAAACTCTTTCAAAGATAGTAATGATTTTAGCGAATATTTTTATTGGTAATCGAACCATACATTCAAGTTCCATAAATGTCACAGAAAACTTTCATAAGCATCCATTCCAACAATTGCTACAAATGCATAAAGTCGTAACGCAATATCCGACTACCATTACTAAATAGTGATGAGGTTTGAATTTGGAACCTTTAAGTCAAAAGAAATATGCCAAGGTAAGCACATAATGTATGCACATAATATCTTAGGTAATTGAGTGCCCACAATACATTGCATTCTAGGAAAACTTTCCTTAAATACTGGGTTTATTCACGTGTTTCAAGAGAGAAAACTATGAAAATTGAAAGTACTCAGCCCGATTAACTTGCATGTAAAAAGTAGAAACTCATCATCCATCTCTCGTACCTCAAAAATGGAATCTGAGACTGAACTTAGGATCTTACAGACTAAATAATGGGCACTGCTATTTACAAATTACGATGAAGTAATTAATATAATACATAAATTTTCACTAATAATAATAATAATAATAATAATAGAACTTAATATTTCCAACTTTTATAACTTTACAAAAATAAATATGAAATTTCACTTTATTGCCTCATTGCCAACCAAATTTGAGTCAGTAATAATTTCTGTTTGTTAAAATTATGGTTTTCTACTCAACAGACCCTGATATTTGTTTTTATGTGTTATATTTCTAAATGGAATATCTTCTAATAATTCTTAAATTTAATGAACAATCTATTGACAGCTTCAAACAGAGAAACAACATCTTATTTCCATATTTAATTTCAATATTTCCTACTTTCAATCCAACTCTTTAAAATAATGCAGAAATAAAGTTGAAAGGAAATATTTACTATCCCACTTAAATGTTTTGGAACTATTTCATCTCATTGGTTGCGGCTCACGTGTAAAAATATCGAATTTGATCTTCGATCAAATGTAGGCCGATAGAGCTCATGAATGTTAACCAATCACAGAGGACGACAGACTGATGTTGCATAGAAGAGAAGACTCCCGAGTATTATCTTCAGGACGAAGTAATGAGGCAGTGTGCATTTCAAGAAATATATGCGTATCTATTTCTGAGCAATCGGCGAAGTTCTGCTGGGATCCAAATACAGAAAGACACAAAGTCAGAATAAACTTCTGTTGTACATTAAAATTTTATGAGTTGGAATATCCGAAATTTAACCATTTTTACAATATATATTCTAGTATGAATTTCATATCGTATTATAAATATAGAAAAAGTTATGATTATAAAAATAATAAATACTTTTTAATCAAATTACACGGACAGTGAGTGGTGTAAAAAGTATTCGCATAGTACGACAATTGATTTAAAAGAGATCCGTTCATAAAAATTATAAACATAAACACCATTTTAATTAATTAGAACTATATAATAGAACATATTTTCACTCGATTCATGTAAAAGTTACACAAAAATAATTTTATACATGAATAAATATTTACAAAAGTGAAATAATCCAACATCTTGTGGTATAAAAAGTATTCGTACATCAGGCATATATTGGCCAACACAATTATAATATTACAACTAATGCCTTGTAGGATATCCTTTATCTCGAATAACTGTCTTGAGTCTCTTAGGCATCAATTTTGCTGTTATTGAGCTAGATATGGCGTCCCATTCTTGATTAAGAGCTGATTCCAAATCATTTTTATTAGAAACATGTCTGGGTCTAATATTTTTAACAAAAACGTCCCATAAATTCTCGATGGGGTTAAGGTCCGGCAATTGAGGAGGAAATTTCATGAACTTTGGGGTATTATATAATATCCAGAGCCTTCTGTTTAGGGCTGGGTGCTTGGGGTCGTTATCATGCATAAAAACGTAATCACCATTCAAGCCCATTTTTGTGGCATTAGGTCCTAAATTATTGTTTAAAATGTCAATATAAAGTTGATGATTCGTAATGCCTTTATAAAGACTAATTTGCCCATCCCAGAAGTACTCATACACCCCAAAAAGCAGACTTCCACCCCCATGTTTTACTGTTGGCACTAAATTCTTAGGATGCATTTCTGTATTGCGCTTTCTCCATACCATTCGTCTTCCGGCCGATCCAAATACGTTGTATTTACTTTCGTCTATAAAGATAATTTTTTTTTCTAGAAATCTAAACTTTCATTAACGAATTGCTTGGCCAAAGACAATCGCAGCTTCCGATTCTTCTCACTAACAAAGAATTTTCATCTCGCAACACGGCCATAGAAACCTTCATTTCTGTATGCATTTCGAACAGTACTTACGGAGACTGTGTTCCCATGTTCTTTAGTTCTGATGTTAATTTAGGAACACTTATTTTGGGATCCTTCTTTAATGAAAGTACCAGAAACCACCTGTCAGATGATGTCAATAGACATTGTCGCCCAGTACCAGAACTGTTTTGAAACGTTAGAGTGGCAGCAAAATTTTTTTTATGATTAATTGCATATTTGTGAACGGGGTCTACCAACCAGATCAGAAATCTTGTTGTACGATTTACCATTTTTTGGAGCTTTAACATCAGTTCTCTTTCGGAAGCAATTGTCTCTTTACTTTTATGACCCATTACAGAATTTCTAGTTTCTCACAACATTAAAATTTCCACTGTGAAGAATCTTTTAAGTAACTTACAAGAGTACGTCAATTAACTACATCTTAATGGCTAAACTAATCACAAAATATAACTATAAAAAATTGCGTTTCTTTTAGTGTACGAATACTTTTTTCACCACAAGATGTTGGGTTGTTACAGTTTTGTTAATATTTATTCATGTATAAAATTACTTTTGTGTAAATTTTACACGAAACTAATGAAAATGTGTTCTATTATGTATTTATTATTAATTAAAATGGAATTTATGTTTATAATTTTTATGAACATATTTCTTTTAAATCAATTGTCGTACTGTACGATTACTTTTTACACTCACTGTGTATATTATTATATGATATCATAAAATGTATTTTAACTTTAAGAGCTATACGAATAAATAATATTAGTTTTATAATCGGATAAATTTGAGCTTATTTAGGAATAGTCGTTGATTTATTGAATCAGCTGATTCTTGCAATAACTGAAGTTTTTAAACTTCAGTTATTGCGTGAATATTTGGACAAAACTGTGACATTCCAAACAGCACACTCAAATATATTCTATTCATTATAACGCAAAACAGTAGTATTTCAATTTGGCTTTCACCATGAAAAAACGGTATGATTGTAGGAGTGACTGCACCGAACATCAGAAATGGACACCCACTTCTTTTATGTTTGTTCAGACCTGGTCTACTGTCCGTCTTCATAAGCTTGGATCTGATTTATGACAGATTCTCTATAATCTAGTTTCTTTTTAAATAAAATCATATAAAATAAAAATATTTCCACTTAGCAATAAATTTCAATTTGATAATATATTTTAGAAGTTTTTTATGTAACAATTCTAATTTTTATTAATATTTTTAATTGTAAAATCTTATATCGCATTGCATAAATTTCAATTATTTGGCTGCTTACAAACTTTCTATCCTTTTTCTTAATATACACTGCTGGCCAGCCAAATTGCTACACCAAGGAAGACAAGAGATATCGCAGCAAAATTTATTTTATAGATAACATGTTGACCAAATATCAAATGATTAAATTTATAGACTTCTGTGGTCTGTAGATTGTAATTCCTGCCAAAATCAGTAGCCAGAGTAGCCACCATTGTTGGAGATCACTGCTGCCACACGCCTCGGAATTGATTCAAAGAGACTTTGGATGTGTTCTTGAGGTAGATGTAGTGTAGATGTACTGTAGATGAAGTGTCCACGTGTGGTTACGCATTATCCTGTTGAAATATGGCTGTGGGCAAGCTCTGAAGGAAAGGAAGGACAACTGGCTCCAACACCTCGAAAATGTAGCGCTGGCTACTTAAGGCACCAGCAATGCGTACTAGAGGAGTGCGATAGTGATATCTAATACAGCCCATACCATAATACCCGGTGCAGGGCCAGTGTGGCGGTGCGTAAAGTAGCTGTTTAGCCTCATCTCTCCACAGTGTCTCCAGAATCGAATGCGACTATCGTGGTGTTGCAGACCGAAGCGTGTCTCGTCAGTAGATACGATTTCATTCCATTCTACCGTCCACATCCTACTTTTATTGCACTATTGACGGCGGAGATGACTGTGGCTCTGCCTCAAGGGTAGACAAAGCAATGTACGTCTTGCTTACAGACCACTCTGATGTAAACGGTGTTGAATGGTACGTGCAGACGTTGGATGATGCATTACACACTGAATGTGTGTGTTCTTGATGTAGCTGAGTGATCCGTCACTGTCATGTGCACAATTTGCCTATTATCACGTGAAGTGGTGCACTGAGATGGATGCGATCGAACACATCGGTCCATCGTATGCTCCTGCATCCAACGATCGCATATCCACATTACAGTTGTTTGGTTTCGTCCAACACGACTACTGATTTCCCTAAAAGATAATCTACAATCTCGGTAGGCCACTATCCTTCTTTTGTCGAGAACTCGGATACTTGATCAAAAAAATGATCGCTGTTTTCTACAATGCATGATTGATCTTCTTTTTTTTTTTTTTTTTTTTTTTTTGAAAAAAAAAAACACAAGAAAAACACAATTGCCGAACTTGAAATCGTCGAAATCTCCAAGCCATAAATAGTACTTTGAATTGGCGCCACAGGCAAGTGTTATGTACGCTTGCTCTGTGTGTGTGGTGTGAAATTCTAATCATTTGCATTTCTCACCTCCTCTAGTGCCTGTTGAAAATTACCTGTTATTTGCATGCCTCCATCAGGGTGTTGCATTCACGGTGGACAGAAGTGTATATTTAATTTGAATTACTTTGAGATACAATGTATGATTAATTTACTACTTTATTATTGTGATTATTCCAGACAATTTAAGTTATCTGTTTTATTATTTTGTATAAATATTAAGTCGTCATGCAGTCACATTTACGACATTTTAACTAATAAGTATTTATTATAATTTAGTTTTTTAGCTTGATACGTGTTTGTTAAATAACATTAATATTATGGGAATATATTTATTAAAGTTTTTTAAAATATTGTACACATTTTCGGTCAAAAAGTGTATAATTATGCTATAGGGGCGATCTTCCGCTCAGTTAGACCAACGGTGAATTAATGAAATCATTATAGGTAAAATTAAATAATGGCTACACGATCCCTGGCTGTTCTCCTTTCAGATCTTGGAAACATGACATATTGCCGACTTATTTTAATCGTTTGAGAGCCCGTAGACTTGTTAACCTCGGCTGAAGGGAAGGACCTCGCGGTAGAGCTCCCACTCGACGACACTGCTGCACCCTATCTCTAGCGGCATTTCAAAACTACGGAAAAAGTTCTTCATCGACTCAAATTTACAAAAATTTGCAAACTTTTTAAAGATACATCAAACAGTAAATCCTCTCTATATGAAGGTAGAAAATGTACGAAAATATATAATAAAAATCTAAGAAAAGGATTTTTTAAGCAGAATTATGACTTTAAATGTCGTTTTCGATTTTATCCGTGCAGATTTTCAGTCATTGACTCAAGCCTTAGCAGCACGTTATCCAGTAGAGGAGCAAAAAAGAAGCATTTCCTATTTTTCCATTCAGCATTGCTATACGGCACATGGAAGGTTATTCATTTCACTGGAATGAAATGCATCTTTGATAATAAATAAGTATTTAGAACTATATTTCCAATCCAAGTAACGGAAAAACACTGGGCAGTTTCATGAGGATTTCTTGCAAAAAGAATATCCAGGTTAAATTTATCTGTCCCGAGTAGAATAGGATTTCTTCTTTTAATTCTTGACTGTAAATGCTGTATATGAATTTCCATTTTCTATTCACATTTTATACAATTTCTATAACATTGGCAAAAGAAATTTGAAAACACAGGACAAATCATTCGCCCATCGTCAACAATATATCTTCATCAAAATTTCAAAATAATTTCCTTTATGCTACCATGTTTCATTCCCGGCAATGTTTCGAGTCAAAAGAGATAAAGAACATTAAGTATTATCATTGGTCTTTGAGAAAAAAGTGTCTGCATTATGTGTTTACAATTACCGTTTACCATTTTAAGAGGAGAAAGCATATTTTTTCTTAAGGAATTAAAATTTAAATGAAAACTGAAATTGAAACCTTTAAGGATTATGAAGTCAATTTGCAATCCTTTATGTAATTTTCTTGGTATGATTTAAAAAAAATTTACTCTTTTTTCTCAATGTAACATTTACTAATTTTCTCTCCAAAAGAAGGTGTTTTGTTATTGTGCATTATATCCCTAGACATATCGAACACTGATCTACCAAAGGCACTAATTATGCATGACAAAAGTATGCATAATTGTTAATGATTAATAAAATTTTCACTCTCTGTAAAGTATGATAATTTCTGACAGGGAAATTGCTGTTGTTATGTATATTACTTCCATATGAATCTTAATTGAGCACAATTAATTTTCTGACTAGTTACTTCTTATCTAACCATCCTCTTACATGATTAGCTCACTTCAACTTTTTCTGCTCGTATGCATATTCCTCATGTATATATATATATATGTGTGTGTGTGTGTGTGTTTTACATAGTTGAACTTTATTTTTTATTTCAGTTTTTTAGTAATTGATATTGCAAACAAATTTTTCTGTAAACCATAAAATACAAATGATTAAAATATTCGATTTTGCTACTGATTTTGAAAATTTTTCTCAGATCTTTGTCATATATACTCAAACTATAAGCAAATTATACAAATATCTATTAAAACGTTTACGCGAGATGAATAGTTAACAAAACTTTTATGCCCTAAATACAAAATGTTTTTGTTTCATTAAAAATATTCATAAATTTCTTAATTTTGTCTACATTTAGAAAAATATCTTCATTGCTCGAATGATAAAATGTTTCTTTCAAATCATTCCGACGGCACGGCTTTCTTATTTTTTGACAAGTTTACTTTTAAAATAAATCTCTTTGATGTTTAATATCTTGTGTTTGATTTTTTTTCATTGTTTCATATACTTTAAGACAAGTTCTTTGAAGGATAATTTTGACATGATCGCTTGTACTATATACTTATCTTTTACATATAGCTGTCTCTTTTGTTTAGTCTTCAATTTTTTTCCTTTATATCAGTTATTTTTTCTATAAGACTCATTTTATACGCTACTTTACTCTTTTTATGTTACAGCTTTCTATGTAAGCACTTTCTGATCAAATAGTAAAATCATTCACTCTATGAGACTGATTTACTAAATATCTGTTTATTCTAATTAAAGATATTCTATTACTTGTTTATTTCGTTAAACTCAAGAAATTTGACTTTATGACCACATTATATTTTTGAGAGTTTCAGTTGAGAAAGTTCTTCACTACTGAGACCCCCCAAAAAGAAAATATCTGTAAATTTGTGTAAAAAAATCTAACAATAGTTTTTTGAAGTTAAAAAGCCATTTTTAGACATTCTGCAAAACCTTTGTTTGAAGCAGCCATATTGGAAGGACGAGTGTATCAAGTATCTGTTCTCAAAAATGACAACCATCAAATATTTAATGCTGCAAGTCTAATTTTTCTTTTTGTAGCTATATCTTTAAATATAGCTTATTCTCTTGCATCATAATCTAAGTGTTATATATTTTAAGTAGTTAGACATTTTTGATACACAACCACTTCTTTTATATAGCAATTTTAATATTGTTTTTGAATTTTAGTTTTTCTGCAAATATATTTTGTGCATACTTCTTGATTATACTGAAATCCAATGTAAATAAAGACTTACCAATTTAATCAAGTGAGTTTTTTCTTAAGAAATTTTTTTGAATAATTTAACAAGCAAAAGTTTTCTTTTTCTTAAAACAAATTTACTCAATTCCTTCCATCATTTAATTTAGAAATATCAAATTGTGATTTACAGTTTGATTCTGAACACAAATAATACGGATTTGACTTTAAAAAAAAATCATTGGCGTGATCTTCGGGAAGGAATAATTAAATTGGAAGGTTTTTCCATAATCAGGTGAAATGTTAATCGAAAATGACTGAAAATGTTTTCTGAAAAAAATGATCAAATATTAGACATTTTTTATGTGCAAGTAATTTCAACTTTCAGTAAACGTAGTTGAGGAAACAGTAAATAATTTCAATCTGATAATTTATATTATTATCTTATTTACTAAATAAGATCAAGCATTTAACCTTCTTGTTTTGGGAATTATAGAGACTAAAAGCTTTCTCTTGTGTGTATTCATATTTTTTGAAATCAAATAACCAAATATTTGCTAAAAGAGTAAACTTCCTTCCATAAACATTTAACTCTTGTAGATTTCCGTAAAAAATCACTTATAGATGTCACGCAACTTACATCTCTTGAATTCAATGTAGCACAACAAATAAATTGAAAGTGCATTTTTATGTTCTTTGAAAATTAGAGAGAACTGCTTGTAATTTCTCATTTTACAACTTTAGTATTTATATTAATATATTACATTTAAAAGCTCTTGACTAAATGCATCAGCCAGAAGCTCCATTGAAACCATTATTTTAACATACTCTCCATTTGCAAAAAAAAAAAAAAAAAAAAAAAAAGCTACTATCCAATATATGAATCCATGTTTGTAGATGCTTACATTAATATTTGCAATAACGAGATTCTTGGGTTATTCTTTATCAACAACATCCTTTTTCAAAAAAGGGTATTGCAAAAATATCTTGCTTTAAGAAATGAAAAGAAATCAAGTTTATCCTGAAAGATTTCCTCCTGGATGTGGAATGGAAGGAAAAATTCAGTACCCAGGAATCTGGATGCGCTGGATTCTCCACGTCCTCCGAATATTCGGCTTCTTACCTTTCACGTTTGGTCTGACGTACCAACATGGGAACATGAGACCTTCTTTACTCTGGCTCTGCATATCGATCACATTTCTAATTTGCCAAAGTGGGAATTTTCTCTTTTCCTTCAGCAGCTACCTCATACATGACAGTGTGCATTATTCTTCATTGGTGTCTACAGTGTGGTTTGCAACTCCTATGATTCTGTTTTTACAATCAATCTTCTATCAAGTATTCTTTCTCCTTTCTAGGAAGAAAATTCTTCGAGTGAGTTCTGCTTTAGATATGATTCCTCCAGATCTAAAGGTGGCAAAATCTTTAACGTTGAAAGTTTCTCAAGTAATAATCATTGTTTTAACGATTATTTTACCTGCAGCATTCTTCATAAGCACTTGCACGGTCACTAAAGAAGTTCATCACTTAGAAAATTACGATTTTCAGTATTGCCTCGTGTGGTACACTTATTCATATGAGCAAATCGTTCGCAGCCAGACCTCGTTTCTTGTGCAATGTCTTCAGTTCCTTCTATTCTTCATGTCTACATTTTCGGCTGTTATTACTGAGCAGTGGATAAGTTGTTACTCGGAACATATTGCTGCTCTCTTTCACCAGCAATTAGAAGAACTGCGCTACCTTGTAAAGCAAAGTGAATACTTAGAAAATAATACCTCACTTTCGTCTTGGATGATGAACTTTTGGCACTCTCATGTTGTTACGGGGAATTTTATTAAGGTTGTTTCACCGACACTAGTGGTGTTTGTAGCGAGTAATTCAACGATGGTTTGCTTACAAGCGTTCTTTTGTGCGAGGAGTTACAATACCAGTTTATTCGTCTCTTCCATAACTTATTTATCACCTTTAACTCTTCTGGTTCTCTCCTTCTTGAGAGTATCTAACTTAGCTTTGATTGGACAAAACCTAATGGAAAAGGTAAGTTATAGAATGATTTTATTTCAAATTTGGTGCTAAAGTGTGAAACGCATTCTACAAAATAATTTAAAACTATTTAATGAGAAGTAAATAATTTGCAGCAGCCACGCACTTAAGGATTTAAATTATTTCTAAGTTACAATCTTATAATGCTTGTAATTTCGCAATTATTATGGAAATGTTATGATTGGATAAAAATTTTGAGCCTTACAGGGGTTGTAAGTTTAAATCATTTGTTATCCATAGCATTATTACATGAATTATTATGCATTCTATAACAATGCAATTTTAGAAGTAGAATGAATAGAAATTATTATATAAAGACATTTTATTGATGTGAAATGCGGGAGAAAAAATTAATAATTATTTGATATTCTTAGATTAATGAGATATTGAAAAAGTTTTAATTTTCCCTATTTGTTTGGAACCATCAATTTTGGTTGAATATTTTAATTGTAAAAATGATTTAAACTTGATAAATTCCTATTTAAAAGTTCTTCTAATACCAAAAGAGCGTTTTTTGTAAGTACTATGAAAAGCCTACCTTCTTTTTAACATAATGTCTCTAGAATACAATTTCCCATTAGAGTCCTGTCAAAATTAGGCTTCCTCTCATTAAAAACAAACATACGAAATATTATTTGGTATATGTTAACTTTTTTCTTCGATCTTTAATTAAACTGTAAAATTTCCATTGTAAAAGAATTCCATTGTAATTTTTCTTATTTCTTTCTTAATAATTTTAAATTTATTATTAATCCATTTTATTTATTATTTTCACTAGTTTGTTTTAGTTAAAATAATAAATAAGAGGGCAAGAAGGTTTTCAAGAAAATTCTATAATAGTTTAATGAATTTTAATAGTATAAAATTCAAACAATTTTACTATCACAAATTCGGAAGCAAAATTTTGCTGAACAAGACTGAAATCGTACACATAAAATTATTTATGTTTTTTTTTTTTTTTTTTTTTTTTACAGAATTATATTTTATAATTTGAAATCATCATCAAAGTAATTGTTAGATATTTCAAGATCAATTTTCAAATCCAATTCAAAGCTTATTCAACTAATACTTGAAATGTGCAGATGACTCATGAACTTTTCGAACATTCTGTTGATATTATGCGTGTTAGTCCATCAGTTCAAATGTTTGTAGGAGTGTTAAAATGTGTATAAAGGACGATGGATTTTTTATTAATTTTATTTAATAGCAATAATAGTTACAAAGTAGTAAATAGTGAGTAAGTGTAAGTAACGAGTAAATGTAAGTAAGAATGAGCTGACAGTCAGTCGAGCTCCTCAGCAATTAGAAGAGGAATGGAGTGGTTGTCCGATGGCTGCTTGTAGAGGTCCCTGGATCTTCGATCCTCTTTCCTATCAGGAGTATGCTGGAACTAGAGCTGATTCTGATTGGCTTAAAGTATATCAGTGCATTTCGGGTGATCGGACGTCATCATGGTATGATGGTTGCTGGCATTGTTAGATATTTCAAGATCAATTTTCAAATCCAATTCAAGTGTGCCGAGCTGGCAGCCGAATGGTTAGCGCTCTTGCCTTCGGTTCAACAGCTCGTGGGTTCGAATCCCACCTTGGGCATGGATATTTGTAGTGGTTCGGAATCCACTTTAAGCCGTAGGTCCCGGTCTAATTAGCCCTCGTGAGCAAAAAATGACCGTTGAGCGACAAACAATCCATCCATCCATCAAATCCAATTCAAAGCTTATTCAACTAATACTTGAAATGTGCAGATGACTCATGAACTTTTCGAACATTCTGTTGATATTATGCGTGTTAGTCCATCAGTTCAAATGTTTGTAGGAGTGTTAAAATGTGTATAAAGGACGATGGATTTTTTATTAATTTTATTTAATAGCAATAATAGTTACAAAGTAGTAAATAGTGAGTAAGTGTAAGTAACGAGTAAATGTAAGTAAGAATGAGCTGACAGTCAGTCGAGCTCCTCAGCAATTAGAAGAGGAATGGAGTGGTTGTCCGATGGCTGCTTGTAGAGGTCCCTGGATCTTCGATCCTCTTTCCTATCAGGAGTATGCTGGAACTAGAGCTGATTCTGATTGGCTTAAAGTATATCAGTGCATTTCGGGTGATCGGACGTCATCATGGTATGATGGTTGCTGGCATTCGAAAAGGAATGAATCATTTTCCAATGATCTTCGAGTTTCTCCGCTCGTGCGATCAGTACACCTGTATTATTTCATTCCAGTTTCATTACATTCTTCCCCCAAGTTGGAAAATCAATCTGAATAAAACCATTGATACATATGCTCAGAATTATCTCGAACAAATACAAAAATTTGAAATCTTTCATTGGTTAAGAGATGATCACATATTTCATAATAGTCGTTATCTATGTTTAAAAAAATGTCCATCTCACTCATTTCTGGTTTAAGATGATATTCACTTAAGCTAATGTTTTGACATTCTTCCTGTTCAACGATTGGTTAATGTGACGTTAGTTCATCCAAGTGGCCAAACAGAGAGTTTCGTGAAACTGGCTTATGTGAATAAAAATCCATCGCAAGTATTACATTTCCGAACTTCTGATAATTGTTAACTAATGGAAAAATAATTATAGAAATAAATAATTGTACAGTGAATAATAAAAGTAATGACAGAAAACGTATTTAATAACGGGAAAAACTATAGATGTGTTTGCAATATGTGTAGCATCTGCTTTCATTTACTATTGTATACAATTCCGGTAATAATTTGTTACATAATCTTCGTATACTTTTTCTTGATTCATATATTTTTTTTACATATTATTTGAAATAGTTTATAAAAATGCATTCACAAATCAGGTAATTTTAGATTCAATACAAATAATTAACAGGAAAAACAAAAAAGCAAATCATATAAATTATAAATAAATTAAAGTTTGTGTGGGTTTCACTGTACGTAAGTACTAGGCGCAAAGTTTCTTCCATGATTGTGTCAGACAACTAATAATTTTCACTCTAGCACATTTACTCCCTTAACTTCTATTATCTATTCAAATAGCAAGTGTCATGAATATAAATAGCTAAAAGTCACAAAGTCACTACCTTTTAATCAATATGATATATTGTGCCGAAATCGTTTGATTTGGAAAAAATTTTCACTTAATGTCTGTATCAATCAGGAGATATTTTATATTTAAAATTTAAAAAAACTATTATTAAATGACACTATTTTTAATATTTTGCTTAATATATATATATATATATATATATATATATATATATATATATATATATATATATATATATATATATATATATATATATATATATATATGATATGAAAGTACTCCATGGCGTAATATAATGTGCAGCGGAATTACATGGCACCGTCACATTTGAATGAAACACTGAAAAGATTTCTTTTGTATGAGACTAAAATTGTCTAGTCATTATAATTATTGTGATCATTTTCATATTTGAGTGGATTTGCATGCACTAAATGTTATGTTGATTGCCACGCCCATATAAAAGTTATTACATGATTTAAATTACATTAATAGTCAATGCAAAGTGAGGGTAAAATTATTATACTTAAGTTGTTTACAAACGATACCGTTTTCGAAACATCAAACTATTATCATCCGCTAATAGTGTTTTCTTAAATTCTTATTTCAAGATTTCTGTTGTTCCGTTAATTTTTAAAAACAATACTAGCGTACCGAAAGGTAGGAAGCCCCACTAATTCTATTCACTGTGACCCAAGTGTTGAATTAGGGAAACGACATTTTTTTTTTAAATATATTCTTCAATACATTTGCGTGTTCCTTAATATTATTTTTATTAAATAAATACATTCATGAATAAATTACAGCCAATATTATCAGAAAATTATTGATAAGACGTAAAAAATAGTAAGAAATAAAATTAAATTACTACATTTGAATTATTTTAAATTTAAAATGGAACAAACCTTTTACAGTAACATAACTAATCCTGCTTGCTTAAGATAATCAATTTATTCCAGTTTCGTTTGATCTAAATCTGCTATTATTTGCTTAATTAGTTAGCAAATTACTCATTTTTTTTTAAATATTATATGATTGAAACATAAAAATATAATAAATATTCATCTGGAATCTGTAGGGAAAGTTTAATACCCTTATTTTTAATCACAATATATTTTAAACTGTAATATATATGCCAGCTTCATAAGAAATGCGCTTTTTACATGGAAGTTATATGTTCCTAGACTTACAGAATTAATAAAATACAAATATCATATATATATATATATTCGCACACACACGTATATACGTATATATTAAAAAAGTATATAAATCTTCTCAACATGCACATAAGAGGCATTTCTTATTTTATGTAACTAAAAACATTCATTTTAGTATAATTTATAACTTTTAGATTTCAAAAAAAAAAAAAAATTCTACAACATTAATTATTTTTATTTTATGTAATTCAATATAAAAATTTAGAATCTATAAAATTTGAATATATTCTCTACCTTTACACAGAGTATTTTAAGAGATGTGTGGAAAACTTTTTTCCCTTTTCTTGATTTCAGATCCCTTATCGCATTGTTTCTTTTCTAACACTACTTATTTGTGATAAAAAAAAAACCCATCAAAGTACTCCATAGTTTATAGATTTAATCCCCCATTCCTTAAGTTTTCTACCTAATGTTTCTTCAAGCATTAAAAATTTTATTATTTTCCTATTAATAAATTATTATTTAGTTAATGTTTTTTCTTAATTAGAAAATATTCTTCATTATTACTTCGGTAATACATTTTAACATCTGAATCCTTAACACTTTTTTACGTCACAATGAAATCAAATAATAATGCTAGCACTGTTAATTAAACATTGTGAAATCATAAATTAACTTTAGACCGCAATATATATAAGCCAAACTAAGAAATTCAATAATCAAACATTAATTTTAATTTATAGACATTCTAACAAATTGTATCTATGCTTGCGTGAGAGAGAAAGAGAGGACTTCAAGTTTAGTCTTTAATTTGTGTATTATTATCTGTTATACACAAAGGAAATATCTAATGTAACTTTTTAAACTGTTATTTTCAGGTTAATGGTTTATCAAAAACTCTAGCTATGATTCAACCAAATGGATTTTCCAGCCAAACTAAATTCCAGGTAAAATGAAATATGTTATTTTTTTTATGAAGTTTTAATTCAATAAAAATAATAATAATAATACTTTTAGTAGTAATTAATAATAATAATAATATGCGATTTTTTTTTTTTTGTGTGTGTGTGTGTGTGTGTTCAGTCTTTTAAAATCATTTTGAATGGAAATGTCAAGCAACAAGGATTTTTCTTTTGTTGCTAAACGTGTTTCAAAATAGGGTAAGATAAATAATTACAATATGTCTAATATTCCTAATGCAATGTCAGAAGGAGAAACGAGTTACATTAATAAAGAGACATTGGTCAATATCAGTATGCAAATAGCAAATACAACCCATATTTTTGGATTTTGGTACCCTGAGACATACAATTTACATAGTAAAGAGCTTCTTGCAAAATATTGTCCAAAAGTCAAGGCAGAGCCTTTATTTCAATGAATAATCGCTTTGATTGAAATTACAAAATCATAAAAATAGTCAATATTTCCACTCATCATCAGTTCGTTAAATGTATTGTATTCTTGACTGTTGTATGAACATTCTATACAAAATAATCTGAAACAGGATTGAACTGAGGAAGATTTGCGGCCGGCATGTCGTATTTAGGACTTTCTTCTGAAACTAATTTTTTGGTGAGATTTAGAAATAGTCATAGTTGTCTTCCTAAAATACTGCTGCATCAGTAATAACTTATAAAGGATATTTATGAAGTTTCAGAATTTCTTAGTAAGATTTTGAGCTTAAAAGAATTAAAAGAAATGCCAAATTAGAGTAATTTCTAGTAAGTTTCAAAAGGTATAGTATTCAGAGCGAAATATAAATTTGTTTTAAACTTCAGAGTGATAAAATATCAATTTTATCTAAAATATTTGCAATAATAATAAAAATTCATACATTTAAAACACTGTGTTTTTCTTTCTAAACTGTTTTCCCTTTTTTGAACACTGCAGACGATAATTAACGAGATTATACATTGGTAATATTTTTCGTTACATCATATATACTTTTAATATAAGGAATAAAAATCAAATTACACAGAGTACCTAAATTATGGTACTCTAAAATTTTATGAGAGGAGACCAAATTAGATATTAATTAAATAAGTACTTCAATTTAATCTCACGTAAAAAATGGCAAATAAAAGTGGCCTTTTAATGCACCTTGTTTATCTCTGATGCTGAATAGATTATTAACAAATACTTAGCTTTCATTGATTTAAAACTAATTAGAAGTGGGGGATTGAGATATTTCTAACATTACAAGAAAGGTGAATATCCTTCATCATTTCTTTTCTTTTTTAGAAAAGAAAGAGAACATTATAGTGATGAATATGATAAGGATGTATACGCACAATTATATTAAAATCATGATATTAAAAGATTCTTGTACCAACCAATCATCATTCAATTAGTAATTCTACCTAGTCTTTGTTTATTATAGTAAAACCAAACATAGCTTACTTATTATATGCATTATACAAAGAAGTCTATCCTATTTTCAGGCTGATGTTATTGTGAACAAAGAAGCAACATCACCAGTATCTCTCACTGCTTGCCAGTTTTTGTCTTTAACAAGGATACTCATAACAGCGGTAAGTAATTCAAAATTATGTAAATAAGTGATGCAACTATTATTTAAGAATCAAGTTCAAACGAACAAGTTATTGTGAAAACTCATCTGTTGAGGACAATGAACAAAATAGACCATTCCTGACTTTTACAGAGACATTGATTAATTATAAAGTAACAGTTCCCGATGATATGATGTTAGTATAAATAAGCCACAGGCACACACACAGATACCCTGTTTCTCAACTAGCAGAAATGTTACTTATTAGATTTCAAATAAAGAGAAATTTTAAATAAAATCATGACTCTTGGATATTATTAGACTAGTATGAATGCGTTTCTCGGAATCACACACACATAAAACCAAAGAGTGTACATGTTCGATGAAACTATACAAAATTCATCAGTATCTCCACATCTTACATATATTCTGCGTAGATTTAAAACTATTTCAAAACTCATTCAACTTAATATTAATTTTTCTTGTGTATTTCCTTATGAAAAACATAACAAAAATTACAAGTTAGAAAATATGACTGGAATGTTGTACCACGAATTTATATTCTCGTTAAACATAAAACAATCAATACAATATTACACTTCTATTTATAAAAACTTTAGAGAGCTAAATTTTCAAAACATTTTTCGTAATTATTTTAAAACTAACGAAGAAAATATAATAATGAATTAAGTTTTGGAAAAATATGTTGTAAGAAACTCATATTTTGTACAGACTTTAGAGTTTTGATCTAATAAAATTTCAAAAAAATTTAGAGCAACGTTCTAGCTGCTTCTATTTTTTAAAAAAATGATACAGTTTAAGAGAAAGATAACAGAAGACTATTCATAATTAGACTTAGGAAAGTGGCGACTCAATAAATTAGCGAAATGAAAGTTTGTGGTTATCTTGGAGTAAAACTGAAGGAACGTGTTTAATGAAGTCATTGACATTTACATCTATTTATTACAAGATTAGCATGGCCCTGATCAAGAATGATACGCAAAAATACCAAATTTTTTTCAAGGGGACATGGATCAGTTCAGTTGAGTATGTGATTACCATCTGAAAGCTCAAATACTATATTTTTAAACTGTTTACATTTAGGGGGTTGTTGTTAATTTCTTTTTAACAGTAGTTTCAAATTTCAAAATTTATCGAAAAATATTATAGTACATGTACTCACCCACGAAACTCAAGTACTTAAAATTAGTAATTGTAAAATCTGAGGCTATTTTTTAAGCGTCAGAAATATCACCCATATATATTTTTGTATAAATCGAAAACTTGAGTTTTGCCAACACGTTGATAGATGCCTGCCTTTAATAATGAATGTCATCTTATGTGCGGAAGCAGCCCCTTCTATCCTTTTCACATTAAATTCAGTTTCCTAAATGTGCTTGAGATTTTCATCATAATTTTTGGAGATCCACAATCTCAATAATATTTTAATTCTGATAACGTTAACTTTTCCAAATAAACTAGGAAAGAAAAACCAATGCAAAGCTGTAGATTATGTGGATAAAGATTTTAGCAAAGAAAACCATTGATAAGAAATACGAATACTAAATAAGAAAAATTGCTGATTTTAAAAATATGTTTGAAAAAAATAAGAATATTAGTTACGCTTTGTACCATATCAATAAAATGTCTTGATTACTAAAATGTTAACAAAAATCTGTATTTTTATAACTTTTATGAATGCATAAAAAATGGGCAATTTTTCGAGAATTTTCTGTGGGCTTACCTTTTTTTATTTCTGGAGTATTTTTCTTATTTTATACAGTCAGTCACAAAAGTCTACATACAATCTTAAAAAAGGGCACATTTCAAAACCGAGTTATATTTCAATTTACAAAATTGAATAAACATTTCCTTTTTCAATAAAAATTGATTTACACAAAAAAGTTTCAAACATCATCTACTGGGAAATTTCGTGAATATGTAAAAATTAGTGCGTCACAAAAGTCTGCATACCCACGATTGGTTGAGAAATTTACATATGAAGATTTGTTTAAGGTTACTTAAGTTTGAGGAAGCACTTTTGTAGTTAGTTACTCTCATAGCTGATTGGCTATCATACGAATTCCGGCTCGCGCTCTCTGTGAGTAAAGGCATGTTTTTCTCCTCCAGGAGCTATTACAGATGAAGAAGTAAAGTGCCGCTACGCAAGCCGAAACTTCTTTAAATACATTAGATCCAAGATCCTTGTAGTTAGTTGATCGTTAGTATTTTCCATGATATGATAATAGCGAGAATTGCTTTAAATGAGCCAGGGAAAGGAAGGATCCTTAGAACTTTGAAATTTGGTTGTAAAATTGAAATGTAAAAAGAAATCTTTCACAGAAATTGGCAAAACTGTAAACAAAAGTCGGTTGACTGTGTAAACAATCTGCAGAAATTTTGTTAAATGCGGACATGTGCTCAGCAAATCTCGATGTGTTCGTCCAAGGAAGCTCATTGATCGAGAAGCAAGAGCCATAGTAAGAAAAATCTAAAAATTACTGCCCAAAATTAGATGATCAAATTGCAATTGTAATTGGAAAGCAGGTACACCCAGAAAACGTTCGTATAATTCTTAGATCAGCCGGCTACAATGGCAGTTTCCAGAAGGAAACTATTCGTATCATCTGTAAACAAAAAGAAAAGACTTGACTTCGCTTCTGCACATATTGACAAGGATTTTGAGTTTTGTTTGCCGACGAGAGCAAGTTCAACGTTTTTGGGAAATGATGGCCAAGAAAAAGTTTGGAGGGGAAAAAAACACAGAAATGAACCCAGATAATTTAACTCCTACCGTAAAACACGGTGGAGACAGTGTGATGGTTTGGGGTGCCATGGCAGTAGCTGGAGTTTGGAATCTGATTTTCATCGAGAGTACTATGGATCGTTTTGGATACCTGAAGATTTTGCAAGGCAACCTACATGAATCAGTCAGAAAATTGGGACTTGGAAGAAAATTTGTCTTCCAACAAGACAATGATTCTAAGCACCCAGCAAAGACTGTGAAGGAATGGCTGTTCTACAAGACACCTAAGCAGTTGCATTCACCTTCAGTCTCCAGAGCTTAACCCTATCGAACACATTTGGTAGGAAGTCGACAGAAAAATACGACAACAACCCATTATCAGCGTTGAAGCCCTAAAGGTTACGTAGCTGGCTTGGTCCCAAATTTCACCTGAAACAACAAAGAACCTGATGAATTCGATGCCAAACCGAATGCGTGCACTCATTGCTTCAAAGGGAGGGCCTACCAAGTGTTAATGGTGTTTTTATTTTTGTTCATTGCCAAAAATTTGAGTTTCCTGTCTCTGTATGCAGGCTTTCCTGACCACATACTTTGAAACTATTGTTATTTTCATTACGTTTTAACAAATATGTTGATAATTTTATTTATTCTAAGTTATTATGAGAAATAATTGTTAAAATAAAATTGAATTTTCAAAATTATGAGTTATGTGAAAAATATACGAAAGTCAGAGTATGTACGCAGACTTTTTTGACTGACTTAAGTGTTAAAAATTATTAGAAAGCAGAAAATCACACACATACATACATTTGCTTTCTAAAATTTAATTTTAAAGCAGTTCTAAAATTTTAATTTTTTAAATATGAATGTAAAATTTTATTAAAAAGATAATAATCAAAAAATAATTATTAAAATTGCTAAAATGAGTATTAAAGGCGAGACTAAATAAAAGTTATTTTCTGTAAGCTTATGAAATATGATTATAATAGAACTCTATTTTTATAAAAGACATATATTTGAAGTAATATTTTTAAGCTACACCAACATGAATTCCTAAATACTAAAATTGTTCATACGTTTGCTAATAAGTTATAAATCGTAACTCTATTATTCTAGAAAGCGTGAATCTCAGAAAATTAATGAATAAAATATATTTTTGAATATGTGTATGTATGAAATTATCTGAGATCTCTTCATACATCAATTTTTTTCTTAAAAAATATTTTTTTGCTATTTCCTTATTTTATTTATTTGTTTTTGTATTTATTCTATTCGTTTTTCCCTTTATATGTAGGTTCTTGGAGCAACAGCAACTTACCTAATTATACTGGTCCAAATGACAACGGATAAGACCTGTAAATAAGACAGAAGACACATGTCTTATATATATATATAAGAAAGTTCAACTTTCTTTATTCACCAAATTTCCTTAAAGATTCAACGAACGCAATGCAGTCATCTAACTATTGAATACAAAATTAATGTGCAATAAATGATTTTTTCTTTTTCTCAATTTATTTACATACCTTTTTACTTTTATAAGCCATTTTGTGTGAAAATAATGCCCCAAGGGTAAATGTGTGTCATTTATTGAGCAATCGAGAACATCAGAATCTGAAAAATATCAGCCTTTGAAAAAGTCCACTTTTGTCCTAATGCCTAATTGATTTGAAAAAACTAAGATGACTGTGCAATAGAGAGTGAATATATTACACTGGTAAATTACATGATGTACATTTCGGGGAGATAAGTTATATATCGGACCTAATTGAAGATCCGCTGTGTTCAATAATGGCGACTGGGGTATTACTGAGTATTTATGTCCTGGTCACTACCTTCTTCCACTGGTGTGTTGCAGCGAGGAGGGGAGAGTGACAGTCCCGGTGTCAATCTCGTTACTTGACCATGCTTCGAAACTATGAGGCGCTTGGATGTGTTCATCTGATTTTCAGCCGTCAAAAATAGGTATCCGAAAATGTATTATAAATAAAGATCAAAATTGTAGCTGTCTTCAAATATTTCTACAGAAATCAATCCAGTAGAAATCGTGATTAACTTAAATTTTAATTTACCTATTTTTTTCAATGTATCACCCAGACAATTTGCATTGGATATTTAACGTGCTTTTAGATTTTACAAGATATTTGTTTTATATGATAATCAGGGGGAAGATGTATAAAGTTATTTCTACTCCATCACCCATACTAGCA
The DNA here is from genome assembly GCA_030067965.1 of Latrodectus elegans. NCBI lineage: Eukaryota > Metazoa > Arthropoda > Arachnida > Araneae > Theridiidae > Latrodectus > Latrodectus elegans. The sequence goes on along the minus strand of CM057817.1, from coordinate 3,536,195 downwards.
ATGCAACTGGGATCTCAACTGGAAATTGTGTGAAATGTTGAAATGAATTGATCTCCCTGATGTGTGTGTCGCTCAATACACACCGATTGAACCATACGGCTTCTGTAAGAAGATGCATTTTATTATGTTTACTTTCAGTATCATTTTATGAATACAGGACTATATGTTTACTATTACTTTTCTTTGATTCAATGCGTCGCTCTATGATCACCTTTTACAAATAAAGGATGAAGGGGTTACATACACACACTGGCCAATGAATTAGAAATAAAAGATTATAATTTTATTGAACCACCTTTTGAATGGATATTATTCGTTTGGGCATCGAGTTACATGCTCCAGGAGTGCATTTATGCCCAAAGAATGACCACATGTATGACCCATGTAGCTTTTTAGATCTTGTAAATTAGGCGGAAATGGAGAGTGCCAACGGAGGGGTCTTTCCACCATACCCCACACACATTTTACTTGGTTAAGAATCGGTCTATACGATGGCAGTGGAAAACGATGGACACACATCTTCCACCATGCATATATAGTAGCGTTATCATCCATGAAACAGAAACGCCATCAAAATAAAAAAAGCATCGGGTGCACTGGATCCGATACTGTGTCCAGGTGACTGTTCTCACGTCGAAGGAGTGTCAGGTAACCTAGATGCTCTCCAAACAGGCTCCATACAATCCCAGAATCTTGCACAGTGCGCATTTATTGCTTCATGGGGACGAGGTAAGAAGATGCATCTGATTGCCGACGAATGTTTGCGTTTTAGGTGGAAAGAAAGACCGGGACTATGCTTCCCAATTCTCTGCACATGATTCAAACTAAAATCTGTTGGGAAAAAATTTATTTTATCATTTTCGTCATTTAAAACACAATAGTGGCACTGATATGCCTTAATTGAGACGAGGTTGGCCATGCTCTTAGAAAACTGTGTTCGAATCACAATTGCACCTTATAGACAAGGACTGTGAATTCTGATTCCAGTTTTGAAATATGCCTGTTCTTGACGACAAAGTGAGATTTGCTGTCTGAAATCGAGGCCCAGGCAGAACGAGCAATAAAAATGAGCCTTTTTTCAAATGATGAAAGAGAAAGAGTAGTTGTTTTACCAAATTGCTTTCGAACAACGTGTAACCCACGACATAAAAGGAAATTGTATAATTAAACCATAGCAAAAAAGCATTTAAATGAAAATCGAAAAAGCTTATAACTCATTGGCCGGTATGTATATTTAAGTAGAGTAATTAAATGAAGAAAAAAAAAATTAGTAGTCTTCTGACTCGGGCAAACTCTTGACAGAATTAATCACAGAACCTTACTATTTTCTATTTTATCCCATCTTAATTATGATAACTTATTAAATTCCCTGATCAATTTTCGTAAGGTTAGATCTGACTTTGTGATTCCATCTTGTCCTTGAAAAGCTGTGATGATACTTTATTCGTAATAAATGTGAAATGATTATTGCAAAGTACTTCCATTGTGTGACATTTTAGTTCCATATCATATTTTGTATACAGAAATTCCCATAGATTTTAGGAGATATATCGGAATTCAAATTAAAATCTATTCGAATTAAGCTGTAGCATTTACAAATATTCCAGATGAAGAAAAATATTTGTTGATAAAAAATACAGGGACTTCTTTAAAAAAATTCGATTCGTGTTTTAGCAACACTCCTCAGAAAATAATATAACTAGAGTAGATTGTAGTTAAATATTAATGGTGCACTTGTGTATCTCATTGATAGCTTACCAGTTAACAACTATTTTTCTAAACTACAATGGATAATGTGTAGTACTCGAGTGGTAATAAATCAAATTTTATTCGGAAGACAAGCAATGTCTTCCAGTATTTTAAATGTTAATCTCTGTAAATATTTAACGCAGATATTTTGATAAAAAAATGCTTATTTTTAATTTAGGTATCTAAAATTTATATCTAGTTGTTATTATTCTGAAAGTTATTGATAATATAAATAATAATTTAAAAACACACACTGTGTGGTTTGTGTGTATATATTTTATCTATGAAAATGCATTATTCTTTCTCTTTACACTCAATGGTAAAATGCTAACTACCACCATAACACAATAAGTTGTGGGTCTAAAATTCTAATACTTCATATATAAAAACTGTCCGTTTTGAAAGATTTATTTCTTAAACTTTATTTATCCTAAATCGATGTCGTTTGCTTAGTACATGCTAAACTAAATTTCGCTTTATATCAAGGATCAAAGTCCATTTTTATTCTTTTAAACTTTGCTTTGTTTCTATAAAATATTCGTGTCAATAACTTTTCTGTGCATTTATATGAGCAATGATAATGATAGTATTTTCACTGACACCATCTGAAACTTTGAAAAAAAGTATTCTTTTTAGTAGTAATTGGTTTGTCTCCCCGTGTAGTTTTTATGATGTTAGGAGAACTTAATAGTTTTTCTGAGTTCTTTGTATTTCTGTAATTTATTTCCGCACAATAATTTCTTTCACATATTTTTTTAGCTCTTGTGATTAAAGTTGACTGAATTTTTTTTTATTATTTATGAATATTTTGATAGATATTTTTTTTACTGTATCTGCGATTGTTAGAAAGTTTCTAACCTTCTATTTTCCTTACGGTGGCTCCTTATTTGTTCCAGCATTTTTTGAAAGAGAAGAGTTAATTTCATTTTTAATTAAATCTCGTATTGTTGGTATCAAATAATCTGTGTTCTAATTCCATTTTAATATTGATTCTTTTTATATCAGCTAACTTTTTCACTACTTATTTTTAAATTTTATCTTAGTTTTTGCTATTCAGTTTGCTTTTATTTTATGATTAGTCTCTGCCTCCTAAGTATTAAATTATCCTCTGCACCATTTTTTTTAATTAAAAATAGAGCAATTTTTCAATATAAGTATCTTTTACTACTTGAAAAACTCGCTTTTCTTTTAATTTTGAATTATCAATTTCATATTGGAAGAAATTGAGCATGAATCAAAAAGTTAGATTCAGAATAAAGTCAATTATACAGAAAATTGAAAAACGTTTGTGAATTTTTAGAATATTCTATTTTTTAAATGGCCTCTTTAGCTTATGCTCTATATTTTTGATAAATTACATAAAGAACATACTTTCAAAACTAGTTTTGTCGACAAAACGAGTTAGAATTATGCTTTTGAAAATATCAAATTATTAAGTATTTTTATAATATATTTTTTGTAACATTAAAGGAATAAAATAATTCCAGAGATTCGATTTAACATAATTAAAGGTTAGATTGTTGGTTGATAACTCTTTGAGACTTTTAGCAGCAATGATAGTTATCATCTCCAAGGTTAGGTTAACTTATTGCGAAACGATTCTGGCTGAATATTTCTGCTTACTGGAATCGCTAACCGTTTCATAATGGGAATCACTGTCAAATAACAGGCTCGACATCTGAGTTGGCATTCCCACACCATCCCAGTGGAGAGATAGTGGTTCTTGCTGAGACAGATCGGCAGTTTACTTCATGTCGTTTAGTTAGCTGTTTTTTGTACGATGAACTGAAGTTGTGCTAAGGCTGAGATTCCGGGCAAGTGCGGAAGTCACAATTTAAGCGGTGCCACCATTTTTGCCCAAATTTCAGATGGCAAACGGAGGGTCATTACTTAACAGGACTTGTACTGCAGAAATGTCTTTGATTGGCTCAGAACTGAACACGCTTGGGATCCAGGTCACATAATTAAGAAAACTTTTATTATTCAAGCATGCTATAATTGCCTGTATAAACTGGATTAGGGTAAAATCAGAAACAAGTTCATTGGACTATCAAAAATAAATGTATTTTGCAAATTTAATACAGGTAAAATAAAATGTGTGTGTGCTTCATACCATCTGTCCTGAAAAGTATAAGGGATACTGTGATTTGACTTCAGTGACCATAATGCCAAAAGCAGATATCAAGAGCATGCAGTTTCTGTATTAGAATTCTGAAGTAATGAATTTTTTAAATGCAATTGTTTAACGCCATTTGCCTGAAAATTTATATTCCATGGCATTGACTAAATAGAGAAGGATCAAAGAATATCTAATGTATCAAGATATTTGACTGTGTAAGCCCTTAATAAATTCACAGAAAGAAAATATGAACCACATCTCAGGAAAAACAGGTGGAGGCATTCCACATTGAAGATGATAAACTCACATTCGTCTTTTGTTTGTTGCCCTTTTCTGCAATACCAATAACTAATTTTCGTAACTAGTTTATGATGCCTCTCTCTCTCTCTCTCTAAGCATTTTATAAAATTACATTATATTCTAAATGAAGGAAAATTCATAAGACCTATAGATGAATATCCATAATGAATATATAATGAAGGAAAATTCATAGGACCTATAGATTTAATACGAAATAGTTTATTCCAGTTATTTTTGCTTCCAGAGATGATGGGAGGAAGTTTGAAATTGATATATATTCCTGTTTAAATAACTTATAAAATTTCTCGAGAATATGAATAATTTTCTTTGCTATTATTTTACTAATGACTGATGTTTTATTGTTGTTTATTATTCAGCAAAAGTAATTAAAACACATAATTCTGAATATTTTATTTTATGGAAAGATCTCGATGGATATTTCGTGACCTATAAACAAAACTCTTTGCTTATATCGCCATGGTTAAATGAGGTTTTGATTTAAAGAATTGTGTGTGATATACGTAGTTCCCCCTTTTCATTCTAATCATAGCTAATTGTGATTCAGAATTTCCCCGACTGAAAGTGACTTTTTACAATGGTACTTGCAGAAAATTTTAAAGATATGACTTTAAATTGGAGCAATTTTTTTATAAGTTGAATTTATAAGAATGTGTATAATTACCAATCAATCCTTAAATACCTTATTTTCTCATTTTAGTGTCCTTAAACAATTAAATTTTTAATTGAATCGATATAATCTATTTTATTTTACATGTTTTGCCTTGTTAACGAAAATGTCTTCCAACATTTTTTTTACACATCGTACCGATGAAGAACAAGGTGGAAAAGATTAAGTATAGAATGATTATAAATAATTTATAGGATTTTGATACATACGTTTCAGTCAAACATAAAAATAGGGAATGATGTATGAAAACTATGTTATATCAAATGTTTCATATCAGCATGTCTGCTTTCCTAGTATTACAAGGAAAACAAGCAGAACATTTAATGATATGCGGTTTATAATCAAGTTCCACCTATAAAATCAACCATATACTTGTTAATGTTCACTACACTTTCCTTCATATAATGTACCTTAGTATTTTTCTCCAACATATTAGATAGGAATAATTAATGTAGCATTTTTTTCATAAATATAGTGAAATATGATCATTAGGACATTATATGACTAGTTTTATCTACTTATTTAACAATTTTCACAAAGAAAAAAAAGCTGTAAAATTTTAATAAGTGCAATTTGTTAATATTTTCACTAAAATTGTACAACAAAAATTGTACGAGACTTATCTTTTAAATTATAATGAATAATCTTTCCATTTTTAATAAAATATTCGTCATGCACAATTTACTATCTTTTATAGTAGTAAATAATAAGTTACATAATCTATTAATTCAATTTATATTCAAATGATATATCCACTTATGGGGACCGCATATAACAAATCCTTTGTGTGCATGAGAATTTTCTAAGACATGTCATAAAAAGTAATATTTGACAACACTCTCAAAAATTAACATTGCTCTCTGATTACAAAAATTAACTATCGAATGTCCCATTGATTTGATATTAGCAAATTAAAATAAAACATGCATACACAATCAAAATATCTTAATATTTCACATTTCAAAAAATTTTCCTATAGTGATAAAGTTCATTAACCAGAAGGCAAAAGTGAAGAGTACCTTTCAAATACAAATCTTAAAAATCAATCAAAGAACAACAAATTCTAGTTAGATATCATTCCAAAAAATATTTCCCACTATTTATTTCAGTTTTTGAATTTTAACTTTTTGATTAAAAAAAAATATATATATGAAATGTCGATTTTAGATTGATATCATCCAACAATTTTTCGATATATTTTCGTTGCAATTTCGTAAATGTCTTCAAATAAAACTTATTGTATTTAATATATGCACCCAACAATTTTTTTTCCATTTGAAGTAAATTGCTTGACATTTAAGAGAACAGAAAATAACAATTTAATTAGCAATTTATTTTTTGGGAACCAAATAAACCTTACATAAGAACTCGGTGCCTAATTCCAGGATTGAATTTACATGTTATAAGCTCATACATTTTTGAAAAGCTCACAATATTATTTATTCAAACTCTTGTAAGTTTAATTGGAATTGAAAATGTGTTGGATAGAAAGTGAGTTGGATAGAATATGAAATAATTTATTTTCATATTATCACAAATAACCTCAAGCAACTAGATCCACACAGCTCTATGCCACATCCCTACTTTAGCCTAGAATAAAATATATAGCTAAATTTAAATTTGTTTTCAAACTTCATTTACACCTTTATTGTTTATGCAATTTATGAGAGTTACTAAACTGCATTTCAATAGTTTTTACTGAAATACAATTTAAAACCATATGAAATCCCTCTAAAATATGAATACTGTTTAATATTCTAGGAAATAAGACGTTCACAGGATTCAAGAACGTTATAATAGCGCTATGAATACTAAAAATGTAAGATTCCAATAAACATCTACTCAGGACTATTTTAAGAATTTCAAGTACTGTGTGCGCCATATCAATTTACACTGATATTTAGAGACATAATTATAAGTTAGTATTATTGTTTTACAAGAAAGAATGCCTCTAGAAATTCCATAAGGATAATATCTAGTAATGATAAGTTCTTTGATGATTTTTTTAAAATGATGGATACATTTTGGTCATTTAAGTCACAAAAGAAAAATGGTCATATGGATTCAGAAAGTTCATGTATTAAAATATAAATAGTTAAACTAGTAGCAAAATATTTAGTCAATATGAAGTCGCAAATGAATTTTAGCATACCATAAAATAATATTTGTGTTTGTAATACATTAGAAACGAAAAATTTACTTCTTTTTTTATGATTTCCCCGTTTACCTTTAAAATTTTTTCCAAAATCTCAACTATGAGGTTTAAACCGTCTTTGTCAACTTATGACAAAACATAAAATAAACATTGAAATTTATAATGCAATTAAGTTTAAAGGTAAGAGACATTTCTAGAAACGCTTGAATTGGTAATGAAAAAAAACTAATACCTTTAACCAAGCGATTCTTCATTCTAATGACTTGAAATCTTTTTATTAATAAGGATATAATTTTAAATAAATGAAACACAAAAAAACAGCCATTTCTTTATATATATATATATATATATATATATATATATATATATATATATATATATATATATATATATATATATATATATATATAACTGTACACAAATTTACTAATAAAGTTTTCTGTTTTGGTTTTATTCATTCAGTGATAAAATAAGAAAACAATGAAATACGATTCAACAACACATAATAATAAATACTTTATACAAATTAAAATATGTAGCTGGCAACATTGAAATTTATCAATAGTATTTTATCTACATATGAATCACTTTTAAAAGGGTGAATGATCTAAATATCTTTCTCTTTCTTTTTACTACAACATTTAATTATAATTTTCAAAATAATGTATTTTATATAACCACCACTGTACAATATAAGGGTCCTTACAGAAATGACTCTTCCAATAAATATAGTATTTGTAATTCTCTACATTTGTTCAACCTGGTTGGCTTAAAGAAAACTAATATCTAGTTCAAAATATTTTTATAACATGCGACTAAATTTTTGCTCCAAGAGGGAAATATAAAAAGGAATTTAAGAAATTTATCAGCAATGCTGTTGAGAGAGAAACATATTACATAGATTTTAATGACCACAAAACTATTTTTATATATTATTAATTTGATTTTAACAGCTGAATTCAGTAATTTATCTATTATCCAGTATGTACTAAATATACTATTTATTTCAAATAACGCTTTAACGATCTTTCCATATTTAATCTATGGCCCATTTGCTTAACCCCTAAGCCCATTAAATCATTACTGTCCATGTTTGCTAATTTGGCTCCAGTAATACCAGCTTCAGAAAAACGTTGCTTATATTCAGGAAGGAATAAACTGTCTAACCAATCTGCAATATCATTAGAAGTCCATTCTTGTAACAACTTGAAACGAAATTCTTTCTGCACAGATTTTAAACGAGAAGACTCTCGACTTAAGCCATCAGAAATATTAGACTGTAAATACCGAAGATCACTTGTACATGGTAAATGTACATTAACACTTCCACTACTATCAGAAAAGGTTTTTCTGTCTCCACGCATCATTTGCATAATGTTTGGAGATTTACTCTGTAAAGATGCCAAAAAAGTTAAATCAACTGCTTTTGAAGATGTATTTAAATGACAACTTAAAGGATAATTTTTCCGTTGATAAGAATTGGATGATACTCTATGTGATGAAAGTTTATTTTTCGATCGAGGAGAATTGTCAGAAAACTCTGGAGGTGGGGCAATGGCTATTTCAGAAGTTGAATATGAGTCTTTTCTGGTATTTGAAATTTCAGAAGAAGCAGCAAATTCTGGAGGAGGAGGAACTAATTCGGTAAACACATCAACTTCATTTATAGCAGATAAACCAAGAGAATTAACTTGCAGCCTTAGAACTTCGAGACTTTCTTCTAAACTTTGTTCTGTTGAGCTGTGTTTACTTTTTCTGTCAGAGACAATTCGATTTTGTGGAGAAGACATAAACAATTGTTTTCTATCACTTCTTTTCTCACTTTGGATTGCACTATGTGTTGACTCACTATGGTGAGATTTTTCTCTTAAGTTTCTTGGCTTGCATTCAGAACTATTTAAAGTACGCTGCAGTTCATTTGTGAGTGATACAATATTGTCCTTCAAAATTCTTTCATTTGATGCATCACTTTGAAAAGCATTTGATGGTGCTTTATTTTTCTCCAAAACCTTATGTTTTGAAAGTTCATTACTAAGACTTTGGCTAGAATCTTGAACCTTATTAACATGACCAGAATCTGGTAGCTGTACAACTGTTTCTGCATTACTATCACCCTCAGTGGAGCTAGAAACACCAACTTGTTCATTCTGATTTTCTACATCAGATGATACATCACTGGAGCTAGTTTCAAAATTATTTTCACGACCAACATCTTTTGGGTGAAGAAAGCTTTTCTCTGTAGGTTTTTTGTTTGAAATATCTTCTTTTTTATCTATGGGACACTTTTGTGAACCTGTTAATGTAATTTTAAGTCCATCAATTATATTTGGTTTAATATCTTTCTTTATTTCAACTAAATCTGAGGATTTTGATGAATCTGTATCGTCAACTTTACATTCGCTTTGATTTGGTTCATTGAAATCAGTAACAGCAGACTGAGATTCAGAACAGTTTCCAGGTTGATTCATACCACTTAAAATTTGTTGTCTGTATTTCGCATATTCTGAAGCAGGAGCATCTCGACTTGGATAACGAGAAGCGATATTCTTTTCATTTTCTAAATTTTTTAGTATTGATGATGATAAATAAAGAGATTCTTGAGGTTCATTTGTAGTTGATATGACTACAGTACCAGTAAGTCGTCCTTCTTCAGTTCTATGAAGTTGTATTTCACTTTTTTCAACTTTGTGCTCAGTAATTTTGCCACTTATAAAAACTACAGTGGCATTTTTATCAAGAGGTTTCTGTGAAAATCTCAAGCGTTCTCTTGCCTCCTGAATAGCACGCTTTGCTTCTGTATGAGGACTCAATGGAGCACTGGTATCTGTCTGATTCTGTGACTTGAGAGACTCAATTTGAGAATGATCTTTATCATCTTGAATATTAGATTCTCCTTTACCAAATGTTGAAAGATTACCACCTTGATCTACAGATGTAGGAATGAAATCATCTTCACTACTTTCATAATCTGGCTCTGGGATGAATGGTTCATGAATTGGAGTTTTGACTGAGGGATAATTCTGAGGACTACCAGCATCCGAATCCTCTAGCTCAAATTTTGAAGAATAGGCACTAGTTGCAGTAGATTTTCCTTTCAGGGACCATGGGGTACCTCTGTCTGAAACATGACCGCTGTCAGTTGACATGGAATCTCTTTGTCTACCAGATTTTTTAAAAGTAGAATATAAACCACCAGAGTCACCACTGTTCTCTGCTTCAGAGGATGTAGTGCTCCCCTTGTCAGATTTATTAACAGGAATTTTTGGTGGGAGAGATTGCGACCTTAGACTAGACCCTCCTCCAACTCTATGTGGCTTCACATCCTTGGCTACAGAAGGTGTTTCAGACTTGTAACCAACACTCATTACAACTTCAGGAGATGCATATAGTTTGGCACTGTCTCCTGGACGGAAACTTGACATAACTTGTGAATCATGATCCTCATCCATAATATTTACATTCGCATATTCACCTAAAGCTTTTGATACATCTACTTTTACCACTTGTCCCACAGGTGGTGGGGGAGGTGGGTGAGATGGAGGGGGACAACTTGCTCTAAAGTTTGGGTCTCTCTTCGGTAATGGCAAAGTTTGTGCATAAATATCTGAGATATCAACTTTAGATTCAAGAGGCACAGTGCTGTCATAAATATCTTCAATAGATTTCCAAGCATCACGATAATTTGAAGTATAATCTTGACTATCACACAAACCAAGATAGCTATTATAACCATTAGGAGTGCAAGCCCAAGAATGCCTACTTCCTTGAATGTTGTGCAAGTCCTCTTGACTAAGGCTTCTTTTGCCAATAGTCTGGCTGTTAGAAAATGAATTTGTGTTAGCTGCTTTTAAATCAGGGGTGCTGAAAAAATCTTTATGAACTTTCATAACAGTTTCAGCAATTTTTGATCTTGATGCTTTTGATCGTTTCATTTCTGCTACACTACCATATACCTTAGGTGGACGGTTAGTTGTTTTTGATCTGTTATTTAATGTATAGCTACGTATGTGTCTTTTTGAGCCTTGACGTGCAAAAAATTGTTCTAATTCAGCAGCTGAAACTCTTTGTGAACTTGGTCGAGCTTTAATAGAAGCAGTTTTTACTGGATGGCAATTAGACATCTTCCCGGCTTTATTTGGAATACTTTCAACTGAGCTACTTTTAGCTGATCTCATTTCAGTGTCATATTCATTCAATGTTCGATCAAGTGACTCTGAAAAAATTCAAAATCATTGAGTCATTTCTGAAAAATTCTATAATATTTAAACCCTACTTTTTAAGAAAATTAAATTTTATAAACGTATGTAGATAATAGATTTAATATTTACATTAATCAAATTAAACATTACTTACACATTAATAAATAAAATTGAAATATTTTTAAAGATATTTCACATAAAATTTAATATAATCATAGAAGAATAATGTTTTGACTACTGATTCCATTAAGATATTTATGAATTCTATAATTGACATATTCTAGAGAATGCATACTGCTATTTTTCTACACTGGTGATTGAGTAAGTGTTCATTTGTTTAGTTGGTTGCACTACAATAGCTTTAATCACAAGAACTAATTGACCAGGAGTATTGGTTTAAAGAGAAGTTCAAAATCACTACATACCACCCTGGGAGAGGTATTGATCCTGATTATTGGAAAAAAGGTCAGTGGGTTAACAGTTTAGGCAGGTATCACCAGAACGCATTACTAAAAAATTCATTTTTTTACACAATCACCTCTTTTATAGTCTTCGGTTAATGTATTTTTTAAAAATATATTAAGCATAGTTTAAACTTATAAAAATTCTTTTGCAACTGTGCGTGTGTGTGTGGAAAAAGTATATTTTTCTTTCTTAACATCATTTGAGAAAGACAAATTTAGTTCTTATAATTTAATTGTACACAATAATATGATTTAAAATTCATTTTAGACATTAAAAGCATGATATAAGAAATAATTGTATTTAGATAGTTCTGAATTTAAAAATATCATACAAAATTTTAACTCTTACACTGAGTAAGAAATTTGAGAAAATATTTTGTATCAGTGAAAATAGTTTAAGGGTCTGAAAAGAGTGGTTTGGAAAATTAATTTTTTCATGTTAAATTGCTAGGGTTATATGTATGGAATAATTCCTTTAATAAAAATTGTTTCCATTTGTTAATTTTTTATTCTTGTAGAGTACTGCAGAAACTTTCTTTAATATGATTTCAAAAACTGTGTTATGTAACATAACACATTAAATGTTAAAAAAGAAAAAAAAACAGTTCTTGGTTAACAGCAAAATTTTCAGAGAAGTTATAATTACAAAACTAAGAGAACAAAATGTTTTGCACTATAATAACTTTATTTGTAAAATAAAATTAAATTAAAATTAACTAATAAATCTCAGAGTAAAATTAAAGCAAAAGTATACTATATAATGATATGATTATGAATTTTATTTCAAAAATTTATTTTACAATCACTTAATTTATATAATGTGCCACTCTCAAGGCTTATTATATATATATATATATATATATATATATATATATATATATATATATATATATATATATATATATATATATATATATATATATATATATATATATAAGACAAAAAATTATCTAATGACTAAAACTAAAATAAAATTTTTATTTCAATCATTTTTACACTCCAAATATGACAATTTTATTATGTTGTAAATATACCTATTTCAGCTAGTCCTGCTACCATCGACCTCGCTCTCACTCTTCCCACAGATAATGTTGTCTTTGGATCTCTTTTAGGAGGAGTGGGAGCTGTAAAAGAATCATAGTTCTTTCAAGTTACAATTTTATTCCCAATTGAAAATTAAGCATATTTCTCATTCAGATTTTGGCATGAGAGAATTAGAATATAATATAAAATTTAGAAATGCTAAAACCTAAAGTTATTTCTTATATAAAATTTTTGGCTGTTCTTTTTAGCCAGAATTAAGGTTCACATTTTCCTCATTTATGTATTTAGCTATGATAAAATAAATTGACACATAAAATTATTTTCTTTAACTCAACTTTATTATTAACTTTAGATGTTAATTAAGTTATTTCATGATTAATTAAATCATAGCTAACTAAAAAACATGTATTTAAATGTACAAATTAAAGATTTTAAATGAAAGATAAGTAGCCAATGTTATAGTTAGAAAAATATTTTCACGTTTATTTTTTTCATAATTAAAATTTAAATAATTGCTTCTATCATAGAACTAGTAATTTTTGACAAAGTTAAAAAATTAAAAATTTAATTATGTTTGAGTTTCAATAGTTACTCAATTTAATACAAAGTCAACAAATTTATTTATGAAACTAGTAGAACTATGAGAATCATCATAAAACAATGTTCCTCCAAGTATCAGTTACAGCTAAGACATATATTACATTGAATTTATCCAAATATTGTTCTTAGTAATAAAATTTATTTAATATATGCTCAGAAAATTTGGTTAATGCAATTTAAATTGCTTGTAACAAAATGAAAGTTAATATTGAAAGGGCTTCCAATTGTGTAACAACTGCTAAATGTATTATGAATTTATCAGAACACATTGGTCACAAACTTTTAACCAACTTATTTCACATCACATATTTCTTAACTGCTATACTCATTATGTGTGCATTTTACTAATCTTCATTCATTCAACTAACAAAAAAAACTTTGAAATAAGTATCAAATGTGCTATATTGAATAAACTTAGAAGTCCTACATAAATAAAAAGTGATAATTTAGTTGAAAAATTTCTATTTAGATATTAATCCAAGTAATGGATTTATTTTCAGTTAAAAATAACTTTATCGCAATCATAGAAACAAAAACTAAATGAAAGAAGTATGATTATTGAAAAAAATATACCACTTTAAACAAAAAAAATATGAGAAGAAATTCTGAGAAGAAATTCTGACATTTGAAAATCTTTTCTGGGCTAGATATAGGAAAAAAATGCTTGTGCAAATTTCTAAAAAATAATAGCATCAGCATCTAGCAAACGAGAGTGTGAAATAAGAAGCTTCTGTGAAATTGCAACTTGGCAAATGAACTTTCCAGATGTATGATTTCATGCACAGAAGAGTGAATGAAATTTATTCTTATGATATTAGGTATATTTGATTTTGCTTTAAGTAGAAAAATTTGCACTGCTTTGATATACTTCTAACTTTCATATTAAACTAATGCCAAAAAATATAAAATATATGTATATGAATCTATGTAAAAACTAGAATGAAAATATTTTTATATAATTTCTTGTATTTTTTAATATTTAAAATTATGAATATATTTTTAATAGCAATATATAAATTTTTATATTCTGATCTTTTATTGAAATTTTAAAATACTGCAATTTCTATTCTTTAAGAAACAAGAAAGAATTTTGTTTGCTGTATGCTGAAACATTCTGGGCTATTGTAATTTATAAAATTAATTTGTCGTTGTTGCACCAGCATGCTTCTCTGTCTCTAGCCCTGAGTTGGGTTTTACCAGTTAGGTAGAAGCAGCTGGGTAGAATCTTTGATATTGAAGAAGGAACCAAGCAGAAGACCCCCAATACTTGACATACCAATCCAGAGTTATTATTTCCCTGGTAGGACATTGGGGACCATGCCCAGTTTTAACTTGCCCTAGCTGCCTTTAGCAAACACTATGCATCTTCAGTTAAGCAGGGATTCGAACTCACTACATTCAGATAATGAGAATGACCCCTAATCAACCATCAGAATACTTTAGAATATATACATTTTTCATTTTTAACATTTTTTTTTATCAAATTAGCAATACATCATTACCAAATGAGCAGTTCATGCATTTACTTATAGAATATTTATGTAATATTTGACATAGATATACAGAAAATATAAGAATGAATCTATGCAAAATAATGGAAATTGAAACACAGGTGTAGTAAAACGATATAGTAATGGAAGAAACACACAAATACATTTTCCTTGTTTCATAATCTAACATTTCAAAGAAGTATTTCATATTTTACAGCTCAAAAATTTATAAAATTATGAACTGTCTGTTAATGTGCAACAGTAAAATAAAAATATATATGAAATCATTTAAATGTTGACAGTAATGAAATAATTTTCTATAGCTAAATTAACTGTTTTGAAAATTCTGAACAGCATTCTCATTCATTTATTATAATGATAAAATAAGTCATTAAAACATATGTAGTTATACCTTTCAGTTTAAAAACTTGTTTTAATTTCTTTTTGTGATATTTATTATAAAAATATATTGCATGTTTTGAGTAACAAGTAGTTCAAATTTATATTTGACGCTTAGATTATGTAAAATTTTGTTCTAAATTAAAAGGAATAATATTTGAACAATAGTTCATTATGAAACAAAACAAATGCTTATTATATTATTTTCAATAAGATATTTTTATATTATTTTAAATAAAAAAAATATTATATTATATTATTTTTTTTATTTAAAAATTATTATATATTTGTATTCTTTTTTTGAAAATAATATAATATTATATTATTTTCAAAAAGAGAATACAAATATATAATATACTTTTGAGAATTAAACTACACATATAAATAATGTTACTATTCTTCTGTTTTTATACATAATTTAATATTTCTGTAACTAGAAGAAAGAATTAATTTATAAATAATAAGGAATACATTCATATCAATATAGTACATTATTCTTATGATTCTACACACATTATTCCCTAAGTTTTCAGTAATATAATAGCTATTATTTTTCATTTGAATCAAATATACAAACTTAAATAATATTTCATGAATATTAAGATATGTATTTATATCAAATGGCAAAACTATTTGTGTAAAAAATGTTAAAAAGTGAGTTAGAAATCCCAATTCCACATACACTATTGCACAAAATGTAAAATCATTTATTGAAAAATAATGCATGTATGAACTATGCAGCAAAATAAAATGTAATATTTTCCCTTTTCCAATAACTTTTCATTTTACATGTTAATATAAATTGTTAATACAAATTTATATATAAATTCTAATTCGTTTGCAAGTTAATACCTTTTTTGCAAATTAATTTCCGAGGAAGAGTAGCACACTGACGATAGAGCACTGGAGTTTTTTCCATTGGGGTTCCAACCAGAGGTGTCTGCAAAGTAACCACTGTCATTGCAACTAAATTTCCAGATTGTTGGATGATAGAAACAACATGCTCATGAGATGCTTGCGATACATCCTGGCCATTAATCTGTGGAAAAATTATTCCAATATAATGGTTTCAAATAATGTTTGAATTGAATAAATTGTTATTAAATTCCCCATAATTAAAATAGTACTTTCCATTCATAATGCACACTTTAAAATTTCCATAAATATTTACTGACAGGAGATTTCAAACAAGAAATGAACACATTAGCAATTCGCCTAAATGAACACAAAAATTTTTTCCAGTTTAAATTAACAAGCACTTGTTAAATTTTAAACCATTATATATTAAAATATGTGTATACTACCGTTACAATCATTTTTTCTCTTTGATTCAAAAATTAAAGGTTTTGAAATTTATTTAGAAAGAATTTTTTCAAATATTAATGAGATAAAAGTTTAAATTACTGCTAAATAAATACATTTTAACACATGCAAAATAACATTAAAGTATAAATTGTTTTAATATATATTTTTTAATTTTGCTATGGGCTCCGATTTTGAACATACAATAATGGATAACTTCATTAATTAAGAACATATTTAATGAAAATTCTAATTATACTTAAACTCATACATTATCATGCCACAAAAAAGACTGCATGTTTTTACACTTTACATACAAGCATTTTCATGAAATTTATGTTCTTTTTTAATAAGATCATGATATTTTAACTGAATACAGAAATATTTTAAATTACAATTCAATTAATTCATAGTGCAAAACATCTTTTAAATTACAAAAGAAAATACAATATAAAAATGCCAGTTATATAAATTATTTTATTGAAATTTTTTTCAAAAATACTACTTTTATACGGTTTTTCCATTACAATTGAAAATATTAGCTTAACAATTTAAAAACTGATTCACACTATTTACACTCTATGACATGATAGCCCATATGGACCAAGGCTTACAGTGCTTAACGTCCCCCTTAGTCCTATTAGTGGCCTCACCGTGACAAGGGGGTGTTCCTGGGAGGAATGGGCGAAGTACGCCGGGAGTTTTTACTCCTGATAGGGTCACTCAAGACGTGAAGGCCACTCCATAATTCCCAGCTAACACTAATAGGCATGGAGCCAGTACAGTCTTCTTCCTCACGGAGCTTCAGTCTTTGGACTACAGAAGCTGCACTTTTCTCCCTATGAATCAATTGACAAATGATATCAATACTGCATTGTCCATCGCACAGGATAAACAGGGACGTGCTCGAGGTTTAGGCAGAGGATCTCGTTCAAAAAATCATCTACGGTCTCCCTTTGCTTTAAAAACCCTTACTTCTTGCAGTACAACATTAATGGACTGTTTACTTTGGCTACTAAGTTCAAATTTGATCATTTATTAAAAATTGCAGAAAGTAATGATGTCCAGATAATTGCCATTCAGGAAACTAAGTTAAGGATGAATACAACTCTTAGGTGTAATGGATACCACATTTACAGGAAGGACAGACCTAATTCGAGAGGAGGTGGAGGCTTGGCCTTCTTTATTCGAAACATCAAATACAAAAGCATTAGCACCTGGGCTTTTGACCTTGAAATCCAGGGTATAAAAATTACATGGAGAGGGAAACCTTTAAACATTTTCAATTTTTACCCTCCGTCTAACCAAAACCTGCTACCTGATAGTCTCTCTAACATCATGGACAAAGATGCCATCATTCTCGGCGACTTGAATACTAAACATATCATCTGAGGTTTATCCAGTATTAATTATAGAAGTCTTCATGTTCTCCAGTTGGCTGATGACTGTAATTTTATAATCCTCAATGATGGAACGTCCACCCACAGTTCTTTTAGCTATAACCCATCCGAGGCGTTAGACATAGCCATGACCAGTACAGAGTTATTCCCGCAATGTTCGTGGTCAACACTGGATAACATTGGAAGTGATCATCTGCCAATAATTATAGAATTCAATAAGAGGCAAAAAGTCTTCAACTCCAATGGAAAATACTGGAACTTCAAGAGAGCCAACTGGACCTCTTTTAGAAACTCAGTGATAGTGACCTGGCTTCTCTGCCACTTAATGAATCTCTAAACACTTCCTGGCAGAATTTCAAAGAAATTATTCTTAAGCATGCAAAAGCTTTTATTCCTAGAGATAATGTGAAAAGTTATATTCCTCATTTCACTCAGGATTCTACTACTCTGGAGCCTCTTCTCAAGAAAAGAAAGGATCTTCTTGAAACTGGCAGTCGTAAGGAGAATGGTTCTAGATCTAAGATCAATAAAATTAATGCAGAAATTAAATTAGCATAGACCCATTTAAAAAGATCTAGATGGAACGAAATTTGTATTCAAATTGATGTGAGAACTCCCAATTCAAAACTTTGGAAAATACTTAAGGGTATCAACAATGTGCAACCCCAATTCGAGGAGTGCAACTCAGCCAAAGATTATAATGGACAACTGTTCAAGAACAATCAATCTGCTGCCAATTGTCTTGCTACCTATAACCAACAAATAAGTAGGTTCAACTTCACCAACGAGGACAAACGTGTGTTACACAAAACAAGGAATATTGCACATGGCTGTCGTAGCTCTGACTTTGGTGATTTTTCTACAGCAGCTCATTTTTCTATGCGTGAACTACTTTTGGCAATGTCCTTCCTTGAACTCAGGGAATCTTCTGGCTCGAACGGTATCCATGGTTTTATGCTTGAAAACCAGGGATGCCTGAGAAAAATAAGACTCCTTCACATTTTTAATTCTTTGTGGACTAAAGGCACTCCCTCAGGAATGGAAAAAGGCCATCATTATTATAGTTAAAAAGCTAAACAAAAATTCTTACTCACCCGAGGACTTCAGACCGATTCTTCTAACTTGCACAACTAGAAAAATCATAGAGAAAATGATTTTGATCAGACTTTGTTTGTTTCTGGATGAAAATAAACTTTTCCCTGAGCAACATTATGGGTTTCATGAGAGGCACAGCATTATTGATCAAGTTTTGTTTTTTGCTCAAACCATCAGGGATTCCCAGAATCTTAAACCTACTAATCACAGCTTTGCGGCTCTATTGGACTTGTCAAAGGCTTTCAACAGAGTTTGGAAGCATAAACTCATCATTAAACTGCATAATACTTTTAATATCTGAGGCAATACATTGGCTTGAATTTCTGATTATCTCCATCAAGGTATATAAGGGTTAAATATAACAAATCCTTCTCAAAGACTTCTCAATTTAGGCAAGGTGTTCCCTAGAGAAATGTTCTCAGCCCAACTCTTTTTTCCTTATATTTGACTGGTATTGAGAGGACTATCTCTCCTGACACGCGCATTGGAATGTTTGCTGATGACATAATTCTCTGGAGCCCTGGAATCTCCATTCCTGAGATAAAGTCTCCGATTAACAGTTCTTTGAAGCCTCTTTCCGAGTTTGCAGCAGAGTTCAGGTTGAGTGTTAATCCAACCAAATCAGTTACCAACTTCTTTACTACAGATAAGCACTTATATCACTACCAACCTTCTTTGTTACTTAATCATCAGAAACTTACTTATGAGAAACATCAAAAATACTTGGGATTCATTCTAGATCAGGAATTTACATGCAACAAACATATCGAATAAATTACATGGAAAGCCAGGAAATGACTATGCATACTGAAATAAATTGCTGGTAGAAACTGGGGGGCAGGTGCAACTACCATTAGAACTAACTACCTAGCACTCATTAGGCCCATTTTAGAATATGGATTCCCAATCTACTGTTGTGCTTCTAATTCCAATTTTAAAAAATTAGAAAAGGTCCATTACCACGCATCATTACTGGCTTGAAATGCAGCTGTCCTTCAGAAATATTACTCTTCGAAGCAGACTTACAACCTCTCCATATCAGAAGACAATCCTTTCAAATATTACAATAAACTCAACAGTTATGGCCAAGGCAATCTCGCGTCAAGTTACCTAAGCAACTGGTCTCCGTTCCAAAGATTAAAGAAGCACAGTCCCTAAAGTCTGGTTAACTCACTAATTGAGAACAATGTCGAACAACATGCCCTTCACTGCAGTCTGAACCCTGCTGAGGCTCTTTCCAATGTTCACTTCAAATATATCATCAAGAGGGAGTGTTTACCTGAATTGCTAAAACAAGTAGCTTTGAAAATCACTAATATACCACCAAATGGCATAAAAATCTACACTGATGGCAGCAAAATAAATTACCGAACTGGCAGCGGAATTTTCATCGAGACTCCTCATGACCAATTTTCTCTTAGTCAATGTAATCCCGACTTCTGTTCAGTCTTTAGTAGCGAACTAATAGACATCAACATCGGATTGGAATCTATCATGAGTGAAACTATGGAATTTTAGTGAAGTCTGGATATTAACTGATAGCCATAGTACAATTTAACATCTATTAAAATTGGACCTGCTTGGGAGACCAAATAAGCCTTTCTATTCTACACAAGCTTAAAATTGTCTCCTTTCAGTATAATATCTATTTTCAATGGATCCCATCTCATGTGGATATTAGAGGCAATGAAATAGCAGACACTTTAGCAAAGGAGGGCTCAGGTCATTATGCTCCTTCTTCCGCACTTACCTACCTTGAACTCTTTTCCCTGAGAAAAGATTAAAACCGATTGGCAGGTACCTTTGACTCACCACTTCTACAAGGGTAGAAAGCCGGGACTTTCTCTGGCTCTTTCCTGTGATAGAAAATCCAGCACTTGATTTGCACATCTCGCCTCTGGCCACCTGAAATGCCTCACTTTTGTAGCAGGTAACAAGATATTCCCTCTCTGTCCTAAATGCCATGGACACCAAGCTTCTCTTGAGCATATCCTGAATTGTATGAATATACTATGGGACGAAATCTACACTTCTCCCCTCTTTATCATCGATTTCCTCTCAGTCAACGGATTCCTATATTTGGTATGACTCCGTCAGACCCCTGGAGATAAGCAACAACAACAACTTTTAACAAGTCCTACAGTGCCCATAACTGTTTTCCTGATCGAAGACACTAGGGTGCGAAGCAATGTCCCAGTTAGGTGGTCAGCCTAATGTGAGACCCCCAGTGTTTAGTTCCCAAGCATGCTTGTACTCAGTTTATCGACCCACTGAAGGGATGAAAGGGTTAGTCGACATTAACAGCCCAAGAATCGAACATCTGATCGGTGCCTTGGGATCATGCAGCCAGTAAGCCACCAGGCTTCTAAAATCTGATTCACAGTTTACAATATATTTCACACCATCTTTTAACAAGTTATAAACATAAACTTGCAACATTTACATTAGATATTTAAAGATATTACTTTATTTAATTATTGGAATTCCTAAAATATATTTTCAATCAATATCTATCACTCTATTTAATTTAAAACCTATGTCAAAAATAGATTAAATTAATTAGACTAAAGCCAAGTTAATTGTTAATAACATTACAACATGAGAAATATAAATAAATAATAAATTTTTCTATTATAAAACAAATATTTTTATAATAAATAGATTTTTAATGTAATTTTAATTATTTCATTGAGACTAATTTTTAGAAACTGAATGACAAATATTTGATCATATGCTTAATCCATGAATTATTTGTAATTATTTTGTAAACTACCCCTCACTAAATATCTCATTTACATAAGAAGATATAGATAGATTTCATAACTTTTAGCACAACCACAATTTAAAATAAGTATGAATGCAAAGCTTTATTTACACAAATCTTTGTTAGAGTGTCTTTTTTTTTAATTACAATTTACCAACATTTTACATAATTGAAAAATATTCTACACATAAGAAGCAAATACAAATTTCTATATCAAACGGATAAATATGTCATTAAAATAATATATTTTAAAGAATTATTTAACAAAATAATTAATTTTAAGATTATTTTAAAAGTGAAAATAAATTTTATACAGTATATACAAATTTAATCAACATTCATATTTAATGTTATTAAGATATAAAAATATATAAATTATTTCAATAAATAAGAAAAATCATCCATTCTGATCTCAGGGATGTACATTATATATATATGTCTGAAGTCTGTATGTGCTTGAGTATGGGAAATGTATATATGCATGTATGTATCAACAAACATCAAAAATTAACTTTTACTAAAATTTTACATGATATTCAATATTCTTAAATAAAATTTACCAAAGTATTTCAGACTAAAGAGTGTCATAATAAAATCATAATAAATTATTATGATAAAGATACACAAAAATATACATGCAGCTGTAGCTATATAACACTGAAATCTGCAAAGCTTAATTTATTTCATTAAAGTTAATATTGTACAATAAATAAAAAATATTAATACAATATTTTTTATTTATTGTACAATATTAACTTTAATGCAATAATACAAATAATTGTACAATAAATATAAAAATATACACAATTAAATAAAAAAATATTCATTATTTGACTAATCTATGAAACACAAATATAAAATTTCAGTTAATATTGAAAAAGCCAAATAAATATGGGACGTGAAAAAAATAAATATGAAGTCATTAATCATAAATTCTTCAGCTAACACAAATATAAACAATTTAAAAAGTTTAAAATTACATCTTCTGACTTAATTATATAAGTTATTATATAATTAAGTCAGAAGATGTAATTTTAAACTTTTTAAAGTGTTTATATTTGTGTTAGCTGAGGAATTTCTGATTAGTGACTTCATATTTATTTTAATCTTACATAAAAATTTTACTAATTAGTAAAAAATATTATTTTTATAATATTCCTACTGTTTGATAAGAAAATTATTACTTTATGTATGAATGAAAAACAATATTTTATCTTTAGTATTCAGCAAGTTATTTGAACTAGTATATATAAAAACAATTGACATAGGTATTTTTAAATTGATTGCATGAAGAGAAGGAAAATAATTTTTTAATTTAAAACTATTATACTTATAAATTTTACTACATAAACAATTAACCCCTTGACTGACGAATTAAATGGAATTTGATGCGACAAAAAAAAAACTATTTAATTTCGCTTAATTGAACTACACCATCAATTTACACCATCATCCCCACTTTCATATAATGCATCCGGCTTATACATGTTACGGGGATTATTTATAATCTTTACTAAACTCAAATATTGGCTAGTATAACATTCACCGTGCGAGACTTCTGCTAAACTGAACTCTTACTTTCAGTGTGCTTTTTTAAATGAGAATCGTCGAACGAGTGAAGCAACTATGTAATCTAATTGTAACTTGCATGGCGTCCGCCGAAAGAAGCGCTTGACGAGTCTGACTCGTCAAAGTCTGTGATGGCCCAGGAAATCAATGACGAGTCAGACTCGTCAAAGTCAGTCAAGGGGTTAAAGAGTTTTTGGATAAGAAAATTTTTTTGGAAAAAAACACATTTATTAATGTTTTAATGGAATGTATAAAGATATCATATTCTATATCAAGGATACACTCAGAACATGATTTTATATAAATGCAAAATAGCATTACAAAGCAATTTTTAGTTATAAAATAAAATTCATAGATTTTACAAAATCTAAATATTAAGACATAGCTGTATTACCATCAGTAGTAACATAAGCTAAAATCAGAATACATGGCATTGATTTGAATGCCAGTAAAAACAAAAATGTCTCACAATATTAAATTTCAGTGAGAAAAACTATTTCAAAATTATAATTATATTCAGCAGAAATATAAATTTTATAAATTTAATAGAATTTATTTAACAGTATTTTTTGTAAAGAACTATATAGAAAATAGATACTAAGCATTATTTTTTACATTGATAAAATATTTTTTGATTACATATAACATGTTTTCATAAATATAACATGAGTTAATGTTTGTATAAATGAAAACTTTTTGATCCTCCAAATTTACAGATTTTGTATGAAATTAATTATTTATAATGATTATTCACATTTCTGTAATAAGCATAAATACACTCTAAATTATTAATTATGTAATAATTACAATATTAATTCTATACTAACTTCTAATAAGTAATCGCCTTTTTTCAGTCCTGCTAAATCAGCCACTCCACCTTTATTAACATCTTCTAGATACTGGCTAGGCCAAGATTCATTAGATTCTCTTTCCATTAAAGGACTTGAAGCTGAAAACAAAGTTTACATATGTGTGTTCTCATATCAGATATTATTTCTTAAGAATTCCAATTTTATAAAAACGATATGAAAACTTGGCATGTAAAAATCCCTGACATATTAACTCACCTTTTGCACCTCTCAGTACAAATCCAAAACCTTTTTTGCCTTTATGTAAAATAACGGTCCTTGGTTCTCCAAACCTAGTTAGAATTAATGTTGAGCATCAAAAACTAAATTTAATGAAAAAAAACTTAAAATCTAAAGAATCATTTTCATATATGAAACAAAATGAAAAATATGGAATATAGATAAAAATGCAGTCATCAGGTGCAGATTAAAAAAGATAAGATATACATGACTCTGAACATCTATATATCATTAAATATTCAAGAGTATTTATCTGCCTTTGTTATAAATAACAATTGTGATATGATGCATTTTATACTTATAAGGCTCAGTAGAATAATTGTTATCCATGAAAAAAATCAAAAATGCATTTCAAAATAAGTGTAATGCAAAGTAACTCAAAATCCCAAAAAATATAAGTTACTGTTACCAACTCACATAAAATCACTTTGTAATTGATGGAAAAATTATTTTGCAATAAATAAAGTATATTTTGATTAAATATTTAAGACACAAACTTGTACCATTAATAACTATATCCCAAAGTCATTTCATATGTGTATAATATTTCAAATTAATTTTCTATTTATGTCTAAAAGCATATGTTTTGTAGAGAAACACTTCAAAAAAATAAAGATTATATAATTATGTTGACTGATTATAAGCAAGAATTGTTTTAAAAATATATCTTTTAATTAAAAAAGGAAGAAATTTTAAAAGAATGACCAAGAAATGAATCCATAAAAATATTTTCTTAAATAATTTTTTCCCTCAAAGATAGCTTTGTTGATTTTTTCAAAAAATAACAACTTTGCTCATTTAAGTATTTAAAATTAAAAATGAACCAGTAAATTACAAAAATAATAACCATTTATCTGTTAATATGTTAACAATTTTAAAGAAAATATTTATTTATCTTATATTTTGAAGGCAACAATATATATGAAAATTGTATAACACTGGGAATAAGTCATTCTCTTCATGTATTGAAGGTTATATGTTCATGACTTTACTCATCTAATGTACTAGTGCTGAAAGAAATTTTGTTCAAGTGAAATAATTTAGTTCTTGAAAAGTGTTCTTGTACTTTGAGATTAATCAGTAAACGTCTTCCTCTACAAGTGGCCCCTTGAGAAGAAATTGAATAGAAATAAAGCAGATATAATCACCATGTAACATTTACAAAAGTTGATACAGCACCTGCACACAGCAGAATGACGATTTCCTCAAAACGCAAGTCAAAGCAAATGCCGTTTCGATTAATTGGTATTATTATGTTCTTATCCAATTTTGTATTTTTATTTCATGCAAATCTATATAAGCGTAACAAAATATAAATTTTAAAATCAATTGCAGGTGTGATTCTTTCAAATAGTCCAGTGAAAAGAAACATGCTGATAAATGAGACAAGCAAAATGTAACTTTTATTACTTTACATAATTAATCATATATTTAGTTTTCATTTTAAACAAAATAAATGCATAGCATAAATGACACTTTTTTATTAAACGAATTAGTCTCAAGAATTTTGTCACTTTTTATTACAATGTATACAGTAAAAACTTTTAATATTGATCCTGTTAATAGAAAAGTCATCTCTGTTGAAATAAGGTACATATAATATGAAAAAAAAATATATAATTTTTAACATATATTTTAGCATCAATTTTATTACATACACTAGATTTATTTTTAATATTTTACTTAATTAAATAAACATTGATTTTTATTCATTAGATATTGAACGCAAATTGCCAATTCAATACCAAATGAATAAAATGAAATTCATAGTGTGTTGAAATAAACATAGGATTTTCCTGAAGCTTTATATATATATATATATATATATATATATATATATATATATATATATATATATATATATATATATATATATATATATATATATATATATATATATATATATATATATTTATATATATATATATATATATATATATATATATATATATATATATATATATATATATATATATATATATATATATATATATATTAATTTTTCAAAACTGTATCATTTAAGAGTTTATAAGAATTGGAACATTATATCAAAGAAAAAGGTTACAGGTTACAGGAAAAATATTGTACAGCTTTTTTTAAACAGAAGCATTAGATTTCTTTCTGATTAAAAATACTGTCAATTGTATCATGAATGCATCTTTATACAGATTTTCCCTCATATGTTTTAATGATTAAAGTATAATGTTTTAGTTTTTAAGTTATACAATAACAACGCTAACAATTTAACAACTAGCAATTCACAATTAAATTTTTTAACAACCACTAACTTAAATATAATATTGTATTACTTCAAACACTTTTATAAAATATAAACTAATGAGATTTCTTTTAATTAAATAAAATAAAGTTACACAAAATTATCCTCTAATACTAAATCTCATTTTTAAATATTAAAAGTAAATCAGAGCCAAAACAAAAAGTATCTAAAAATATACATTTTCAAATTGAAAAACTCTACAATTTATTCACACATTTCATTATTATTATGCAGTTTATATAATTTACATAATGGATATGTTTTAAATGTGTCAAGCGAAAAATATTCTTATACTACATTGAAATCATAAATGCATTTTATGAGATCGAAAAGTGTGATGTAAGTTAAAAAATTATAGTTTAAATTGAAAAATCCTGCATAAATATGTCTTAGTTTGTACAAATTCTGAGAATTATGCTTATTATCTACATAAATCATATTTGTGTGTTAATGTATTTAATGGAATTAGATCCATTCAACTCATTCAATATATGCATGAATGTTCGATTTGAAAAAATTTTAAATGCAGTGATTACAACGGATTTAATATTTGAATAAGGGAAATACGAAATACATAACTAATAGATGATATTAGCAGGGCAGAAATATCAGAAATTTACTAAGTAAAAAGAGAACATTTTTTGCTCCTTTAAAAAACGTAGTATTCTTTAGTGAGGATTTCATACTTAATATTTTTAGTTTTAAAATCATTTAAATTTTTATTAGGCTTTATAATTAGCAAATAGCAGTATTAAAATTGAAAAGATCCTAACAATAGCTTTTACCATTTAAGTTATCTACTATAGTACTATATCAATAATTCAAACTACTTTGAAGTAAAATTTCTTTTTTTTTTTCAAATAAACTTGATTTTCTGGAATTAAATGCACCTTAAGGGACTTTATAAATACATTTAAATTAGGGGTCATCCTGATTTTTTTATTAGCTAAACAGGTAATTTCTCAGTACTTTAGTAATTCTGAAAATATTTTACAAAGCTAAAAATATGGAATAATTTATAAAGGTCTAAATATTTGATTAATCAAAATACTGCTGAATTAAACTTCAGTGTGATTAAAATCATTCAGTTTCTTCCTTCCACAATTTTGCATTACATACTCTACAAACAAGTTTCTTTAATATAGACATGCTTTGTTTAGCACAGTAGATTATAATTTTGTAATAGTTATCATCCTTATCTAGTTATCATCCTTATCAAAGTTATCATCTTATTCTAGCTGGTTTTACCAACAAGCTAATGAGAATACTTTTTCACAGTAATTTTTAGGATTTTTAAATTAAAAAATGGATTCTTATTTGATATTTCTTTTAGAAAACTTTTTGGATGATGATTCCACATTATAAGAAATTTTTTCACATAAACCTTTAACACATAGGAAAAAAGATAAGCACAAAATGAGATTGATGGAGTTAGACTGCCTTCTGGGATATCAAGGAAAGAAACTGAAACACAAGTGTAAGAAGCACAATGTAATGCAACAGAATTCAGAGGAATGTGCTAGCCTACCATGGGCTGTCTAGCCAAATATTATGATGATGATTTAGAAAGTTTTCATTCACAAAAAAAAAAAAACTTTTCTTTTTCTTAATATATATTAAACACCTGAAAACTGGTACACTGTTTCAATAACTGAAACTAAATGACTAATGTAGCTAAATTATGCTATATTAGTCTTGTTTTAAAATCATGCAGTCAATCATATAGTTTGAAAATCATGAAGATAAAATGCAGTATTTTTCTCTAAATGAAAAAAATATTCATAAAATGAATTGAAATTTAAAAAAAATATCAAGTTAATTTAAAAAGAATCCCAGTTTATAAAACATTTAAAATGAAATATTCAGAATCTCATTTTTATATTAAATGAAAAAATTTTGTATAAAACGTTTTAACCTTCTCAACAGAAAATTTAAGATAATTTATAATTATTAATGTATATTCTTAAAAAATAGTCTATAAATTTGAAAATAGATGAAATAATGAACCATGTTGTGAAAAAAAAATTAATAATTTATTATTTATATCATTATTTTATTTTATTAAGTAAATAAATAATATTCAAAAGTAAAAGAATAATAAGAGGGATTAAAGTAACAAATTATAATTTTTATGACATGAACATTTTTAGAATTTGGAATAACCAAATAACTATATACATACAATTAAATAGCTCTAAAGCAAAATTTATGTGTATCATATCTACTTACGTTTTCCATCTTCTAGGAATAGTACTAACACGTTTGGCACACCTTTCCCTTCGTCCTTCAACACGTGGATATCCAGACGATGGCAAAGTATCAAATGCTCGCGGTACAATTTCTTGAATGCATGAAGGAGGGAAAAGGCCAACTTGCCCTCCATCAATTCTTCCTAACAGCAAACCGTCTTCAGCCTCACTAATGACTGAAATAAAATATTTACATCAGAGAAATATAGAATTACTCTAAAATTAAGAAATATCATACAGTCAATAATCTTTACAAAAATATTGAAGGAATATAAGCTTTCACAATTTTCATCTTGCTTCAACAAATTTATTTTTAACACCACAACATTTTTTTAATGTAAACAATATTTTAGTCACTTCATTCATAAATTGCAGGTATCTAGATAAATGAAATTATTACAAAATATATTTCAAATGCACAACTAACATCAAAATAATCTAAAGTCATAAACATATAAAAGTTATTGTGATTACCTATGTCAAAATTAAGAACAGGCATGGAATATATTGACAAAATTAAAAACATGATGAAAAATTATTTCAAAAGATAATAAAAGACATATATAAATATAAAACAGAAAGCACAATAGACTTTAGAGGTCATAATAAATAAAGTAATAATTAATAACATAAAAAATTTTTCAGACAAATATAAAGTTGTGGATAAGCCGATTTTTGCTCATTTTAAGCATTTATGTGCATCTTATTCATGAGTAGAAAAAGTGAACCAATTCAGCAATAACAACAAAGTATAAATTCATTAAGACTTGAATAAAAAACCTGCATGAAATTAATTTTAATTTCACAAACAGTTGCGAAAGTTTTGCACAGAAATCATCATTATTTACACAATTTCACCACTACAATAATTACTGCACTCAGATTGATAAAACACGGTTCTTAAGAAAAAGTTGCCTTGAAGTCATTTATTAAAGAACCATTTTTTGAGAATGGCAATTAAAACTGATGGATCCATTTTTACTCAGCATAGTAAGCTACATTTAATAGCATTGATATTCTAAATGAGAAAGTAAAGGACTTAAGAGATTACTTACTCTCTACAGTCTCACCAGCCACTAACTGCAAGTGACCAGGTGTTAAGGAACTATAATCTGTAACACACAGACAGTTGCTTCCAGGAAGAAAAGTATTACAAATGTCATGATGGTGTTCAGGACCAGATTCATAGCTAGCAGCACTATTACTAGTACATACACCAGAAGAATCACTGGTGATACTTTTCTCTGAAATAAAAAGGAATTTTCGTTGAAATATTTAGAGATATAAAAAAGATGCGTAATACAAAGAATCCAGAAATATTAATCATGTAAGCAGCATTAATCAAAGAACTAATGTTCCATCTTGAAAGCAAATATCATATAAACCTCTACAATTTTATGTAATTTTAATATTAACTTTCACAATTTCATGAATGAAGTTCATCATTTCATTCATCATATTCAATATAAACTCAAAAATATTGAACAAATTTTAAAATACAATTATACTATATATTTGGTGAAATATTCATTTTAAAATATTTACTTAAATTGACAAAAAAGGTCTTTATTAATAATAAAACCTAAATTTCTGAAGTTTTAATAATGTAAATAACAAAAACATGAGGAAAATTCGATATAAAAAATTTGTACATGCAAATAAGTAAATTTAAAAAAATTACTTGAGTTTCATCTGTAGTTCCAAAATTCATTTACAATTTTACTCCTTTCAATAAAAAACTTACATTTTATAATATACTTAGTTACCAATAATTTTATATGCTCTTTAGGTGCTACATATTACTTTGTTACATACATTATCCTTTGCACAAAGAGAAAACATTTTTATAACAAATTATTTCACATTAATTTTAAATTTCTAAATTAAGGATTGCAGTAATTTTAAAAATTCCAGAAGGAGCTTGATTTTTGATTATTTTTTTATTTTCCCATGCCTGTAGCACCTTATAAAATTAAACATTAAAATTTCCTTAATTATGCTTTTTTAAATATAATCTAAAAAAACCATCTTCATTTTGAATATTTTCTCAACAAAAAGAATATTAAGTAATATATATGAAGTCATTTTTGAACATTTAAGAACAAGTATTTAATAACAAGTATTCAAATGTAAATACCTGTGACAACACTTCCAGAAGCAGTATCTTCACTATCCTCTCCACTTGGTTGTGTACAGGTAGAAGATGAATTTGTTGAAGTGTCAGATATGCAAGAAATGGAAGAAAAAGGTGGCAAGGAACAATTTGATGGGCATGGTGATGGTGGTTTCATGCCAAGATGTAAATCAAGCCGAGGATCACTGTGTGTACGACTTAATGCAGCAACAGGAGCAATACTAGCTCTTCTCCTTGGGTTATATCTAGGCATTTCTCGATATGGCACTTAAAAAAATTATTTACTATATAGTTGCAATAAAAAACTAATACATAAAATAAGTTCTGCCATTTGAGTTTTATTTACTCAAACTAAAACTAAATTAGGATTTGCACAGTGCAATATCTGAGACATACCTACATCTTCTGGATTATGATTTCGAATAAGCTCGCCAAGATTCAAATTACCAGCTATTACTGCAACCTGATAAGGATTTTGATTTGCAAAATTTAATGCATTCTTGTCAGCTCCTCGAAAAAGAAGGACTCTTGCACAACTTTCTTGGTCATTAACAGCACAAACATGCAAGGGAGTATTTCCGCTAGCATTACGTGCATTCATATCTGCACCATAAAAAAGTAAATGTTCTAAATGCTGCACAAGTCCATGTTTGCAAGCCTAACATAAGGAAAAAGTAAGATTAATATTACATCAGAAGAAACCATATCTTAATGAACACATTTAATAATGTCAATGAGTAACAGAATCCTTACTTTTATAAGCAAATCATGTTTCAATAACAATAATCACCATATCATTGAGAGACGGCAATATTATTAATCCAATTTCTTGTTGAAATAGATAAATAAAATTAGAGTTCTAAAACTGTTAATAGAATTTTACTGATTTCTATTCAAACCCCAATTTTAAAATATTTGAAAAATACTTTTGTAAATAATTTGTGCTTTACATCAAATGGTTTAACTTGCATGAGATTAAATTGCTCAATGTTATTAAAAACTTGAGAACATGTACTGAAACTGTAATTTATATTATTCATGATATATACAAATCTCACTTAAGAATAATTTCTATTTTGCTAAATACATAATAATTCCTAGATTTATTATTTGATTATTAATTTATTAGTTCAAATTGTTTTAAATTTATTAAGTGTTCAGAATTTCAAGCCTGTCAAAAGAATTCTGAAAAAAGAAAATTGCAGCTTCACATGTAAGAAATCAAACATCAGGATAAAAATCTATTCATCACAAAATATTAGTAAGAAGGAAAATATTCACAAAATAGCTTGAAGAGATTACAGCTAATATACAGAACAGTAACTATAATATTTTAAAATGTATCTATATATAATTTCAAAAGGAAGATATAAAAGAATTTTAATTATATAAATAAGTGTACCTGGTGAACTTCCTGCCAGCCTTGTGGATCACAAGTTCCAATAAATGCATGATCATGCAAAAGTGTTTCAGTTAACTGATGATCACTTGCATGCAGAAGAGTATAGTATAATGGAGTTAATCCTTTGCTCTCTTTGTAATTTGGTGATGCGCCAAGATCTAGAAGAGTCTGTAATTATAGATAAAAAAAAAATATGTATATTATTAAAATGTTACTCTGTTAACTCTTCAGTAAACAAAAACTGTATTTGTTACAAAATCAATAATTAATTGAAATTTTAGCATCATTTTAGAATATCAGTAAATTATCAAATATAAATTAATTATATTTGATAAAAAAAATTTATCTAACATAATTTAGGAAAAAAAAACAAAAATTTACAAATTGTAATATTATGAATAAAATTATAAAATAAATGTTTGCAATAAAGAAGCCTGCTCACTTTAAACTTCTGAAAAGCAATTCACATACCACTACTGAAGATTAAAAATATTATATTACCTTTAAGGCTTCCAAATTATTTCTTTCGACAGCCTTATGTAAAGCAGTAAGACCGTCTTTGGTACGGAAATCCAGCAATGCTCCCCCATTAATTAATGCCATTATCACTTTTGATGGTTGCTTTAATGTAGTGGCAAGAGTTAAAGGTGTTTCTATAAAAATACATACATTAATATTCCAATAACATACTTATAATAATCAGCATATAAAGAAATAGGAAATACAGAATGTTGTCTATTTTGCAGAAAATTTATGAAACCTGAAAATATTATTCAAGTATTAGAACCAAATACAAAATAACATGATTTTTCAACAGTACAATTTCTACAATCCAATTACTAGAATAATTATACCTATATAATTAGACAATATAAATAACTGCCTATGCATATAGATATAGAAAACATGCAAAATGAAAATGAGAATAATAAGTTTGGGGATTCTGAAAATGTTCTTTCAAAGAAACTATTAGAAATAGCAAGATTTCAGTCAATATCTTTCTACAAACTTCTTTTGTAATAATTCTCATTTTTTAAAATGGTAATCCGATTACAGCAATGAATAATACAATGTAAGTAAAACTGTTCAAAATAAACATTTCTAACTATCTATCTTGAGAACAAAATATAAAATAAAATAATAATTACAAAAAGTTTCAAGAGCAACAAAAATCATAAAAATTTATTTAAACTTAAAAGTATAATATTTTTCTTACCTCCATTTTCTGGACAGTGAAAATTAGGATCCATACCCTTAGCACACATCTTTGTAATCTTCTCCACTTGACCATTACTTACATGATCTAACATTCGCCGCAAGTTAGGCTAGATAAGATAATATAAATTAACCAAAATTGCTGGTAAATTATGAGCAATGAAAATTTAAAATTTTAATGAGCATATGAATTCCATTTTTTATATCAACTTATAATGTTATACTCAAAATCATATTCTTTTAACAAGATTTCTCAAAAAACTAAAAAATATTAAATTTTACAATACTTAAGCATTATGTAATCCTGTTAAATCAATGTAATTTCAATTAATTTTATCAACAATTTAATTAAAGCTATTATATAATTTATAAGTTGATAATTTAGTTTATTTTTCCAATTTCAATTATATTATAACAAAAAAAAAAATCCAACTAAATACATTTTTTTAATATTTTCTATATAGAAATAAAAATTAACACCCTATAAAAGTTATAATTGAAATAATTTTTAAATGCTTTATTCAATTTAAAATGTGGCAAATGTATATATACGAATTCATATACGCTGTAAAAGCAGTTCATTTACATTCAGAAAAATTGTTAAATTTTGTAGTAAGTTTTTACTGAACATATGTGGCAAATATGGTTGGTTCTCTATTAAAAATAATGAATTCTTAATTTTATTAATAGTTTACAATAATATAAAAATTGTACATACGGGAATAGTTTCTCCTCTAAGCAACCAAAGCTACAACCTCCTTATAAGTAGTGGTTTCTAACAGTGTTAAATTTTTAGTTTGAAAAGAAGGTAAAAAATATTGCAACTCAAAACTTCATATTTTACTATACAAATAAAATAGATAATTTAATAAATGTTATACATTTTAGCATTTATTAATTAGGCTGAATGAGCTTTAAAAGTAAATGAATTATTGATAAACATGAATTTCAATTGTAAGTAACTATTTCATGGATACAACAGTTATTTTAGGATAATAAACCTGCATTAACCTTTATTAGCATAAAAAACTTATGTATTTAATACTCTAAATTTTTTTATTTTTAAATCAAAAAGTTAAATGTTCTTACTTTATGCAGTTGAGGAATCTTTAATACTTAAAGGTGCATACCATAAGGTTTTCAAAAAGTAAATAATTTAGTGAAGCAAACACCTACCTTACTCAGTTATATAGAGGACAACAATGACTGTTGAAAATTTAGAATAAAACAAAATAATTTACATTGTATTTTTATGATTCTTGTTGTTCTTATGTTGAATTAATATGAAAATAAAAATATATACTTACACGTGTATGAAGCTGCTTTATTTGCTTTTCTTCTACATTCATCATTTTGTAGACCCGTCTCTTATACCTTAACTGCAGAAAAACAAATATTTGCTTAGGCATTTTGAAAAAAAGATATAAAAATCTTTAAAATAAAAGCACAAAAATACATAAAAAAGTAGTAACTATTTCAAGGATACTTAATAATGTAATTATATATATATATTGCCCATAATTTTAAACAGTACTTAAAAAGAGTAAACACAACAAAATGTTAAAAATATATTTCTATACATATAATTAACTAGTAAAAAAGTATTTCATAATGAATTTAATTTAATTGGATATCAATGTTTTATTTGTTTCATTTATAACAATACATAACATAATAGTCAAATTTTATTCGACCCCTATATATTTTGTAAAATTAAGGTCAGTCAGAGAAAAAACTATGTTGTATTTAACAGTTAAATATATATACATAGCAGTTGAATCTTAATTTTCATATTCATAATGAATTATAATAAAAATTCAGTATTATGATTAGATTTGTAAAATCTGTACTTTATGATTTCAAAAAACTAAAAAAATTAAAAATTAGACAAATATATCAAATAAACTTACTTTTATTGCATAATTCATCTATTAATATCCCTTTTTTATATCACAAATCTTTTGACACACCTTTTACTAAGTCACAAAAATGTGAATTTCAGTATCCAATAGCATTAAAGAAATTTAGAAAATAATATAGTAACCCAACTTTGTTTTCCAGATTTTGTTTGCAATGAATAATACACAACCATAACATTCCTTCAGAAATTTTCCGAGGATTGTTATTTGAACTATGACTATCAGAGAGTGAAAATGAATTTAAAGTAAAACTATATTCTAAATTACAAATCCTTCGATAAGAAAAATTCCATAAGTAATCATCTATTTTTTTAAATGCATTTTTCATTATAAATCTTAAATTTCAACTTTTATGATGGAGTTCAAAAATAATTCTTAAATCTCAGAAATTTGCTATATAGAGATTTGTGATATTGATGTTCTAGTATGTAAATAGCCTAATGAAGAAACATATTTTTCAGAGCCTTCAGTTATTATTTTATCAACAAAAATTTTGCCAACAAAGTAGATAAATTTTTTAAAAAATCATCAATGAAATACCATAATTGGGATTGACAATAATATTTTATTTAATAATTCTTTATTTTACATTCAAACATTAATCTTGTAGTAAAAAGAGAAAATTGATACTTTTTAAACACAAACTTTTTGTAACTTTAAAAAAAAAAAAACTGCTAATGAATCAAACAGCAAAGTATGTTTACCTCAACGTAACCAACAGAAGCATGAAAAGGATAATCAGCTAAAGGCCTATGCTCATCAAGAAATTTCCCTGCTTTACCATTGACAGGTGGACAAAAAATTCCATAATTAAAACTTTCTTTCAATTCCTACAAAAACAAGACAAATTATTCAAACTCTTAATGATAAGTTATGAAAATTAAATCATTTTAAATATTCAATTTTCTGAGAAATGAAAAAAATTAATACCTTAGGCAATGAATCAATTATATGCAGTTTAATATCCCAAATGTATTCATCTTTATGAAATTGAAAATTTTTCTGAAATGAAAATAAATACAAATTAAAAGTAAAACCTCAATATGCTACATATAATTATGAAATTTACATACTGAGAATATTTTTTACATTAATTCTAACACCAAGCGATGGGTCAGAGACTCAGACTTCAGCTTATTAGGGTTCAGGACAATATGGGTTCAACTCTAACCTCAGAAGTGAATATTTGCGATGCTTCAAAATATAATAAACCAAAATTAAATTAGCTCTGATATACTAAAGTACATTAAGATTACATATTACATAAAAAAAATATAGAATTAATATACAATCTGGATGGTGAGTAAAGTTAAATACAATCATCTTGCTAGTTAAATGCTAACTTTTGAAATGAACTTTAGCATTTACTGCTGAAATATTATTTAATATATTTGTTTTCAACTCACAATAACAAATCTCAACTGAATAATTAAAAAGACTTGTAAGATCAAAAATTTTGAATGTGGTTTAAGTTATCGAAATATGTTTCCTGCTGCTTTCATAAATATTTCAGATTTAATATATTACAATTTGGTTAAGCCATTTTAAGAATAAATAGAGTTTTTAATAAAATCTTTTCTTTCCTTTATACACTCCTATTCAAAATGTTTCAAACTTGCAATATTACATTGTTCACCACAGCACATCCTTCATTAAAAATATATACCAAAAACAAAAAAAAAAGAAAAACAGTACAAAAATTTACTCAAGGCATCAACTTTGACAAAAAAGTATACGATCTAATTTTTTAAAGCTGTCTATATAAAAATTGAATGATAAATTCATGAAAAAGTAATATGTTAAAAATTAAGGTCCCCCTTTTTCTCTCTCAATTAAAGTTTATCAGCATAAAAATTACATCAAAGACTTGTAAGCAGAGAAAAAAATAAGTAAAATTATTTTGAAATTATTTGTCATTAACTAAAAATATAATCTTTACACGCACAAAAAAGATTTATTTTACAGCATCGTATTGTACAAAAAATTAGTATAATAAAATGAAAATTCAAAATAATAATATAGATACACACACATATATATCCACACAGATATTTTATTAATAGAAAAAAGTAGGTAATAAAGCCTTTATATTATTCAAACAATCTGATAAATTGGAAAAAACATGCTCAATAGTTTAACTGCAGATTTCAGTAATGAACTAACATTTTATTTTTCTCATGTTTGACTTTCTATAAAAAATAATAACCAAAAATAAATTTCTTGTTATTAATAAATAAGGAATATTATCGAGAAATTACGTGAATATTATCACTAAATTTATTTTCTCAAAACTTAAATAACTAAATTAAGCTTAAAAGAAAAACTGAGAAAAAATTGTTTGAGAAAATCTCAATATATCTCAGGACATGCAATCGCTTCTAAGTTTCATGGATGCAGAATGACCAGAATTTACATCAATATACTTAAGGACAGGTACTATTTACAAATGCATTCAGTTTTATTAATATCAAATGACAAAACACACGATATTTACAGAATAATAAATTTCATATTTACAATAATTAATTTTATGTGAATATAATTGAAAATGCTAGAGTAGTCTTTATTATTAACTAAATGAAATTAAATTTTCATAAATTTAAAATTACAAATTATTTACACATATGAATGTAAATAGAAAGATGTTATTTATTCGAATACAGAATTATGCATCTCGTTCTCTATTTTGCTATAATTAAGCCAAGAAATACAAGACAACAGGAAATTGGCAAAGACTACAACTCCCATTTAGATTAATCCGGGGTGCACTACGAGGAGGCCTGCTACCATACATATCTACGCCTACTTCAATATTGTACTAGTCTGCAAGACGCCTCATGTCTGAAAAGACAGGGGTGGGGGTAAGTTAAAAAATAAATGAGCAAATTCATCTTCCAAAGAAACAGAGTTTTAATGTATTTATAAAATAATTATAGGAAAAACAAAAAATGTGAAAATCATTTAATTCTCACTTAATTTTCTGAATGTGAAAGTTACTGTAAAATATTTCATTTCTGTCAGTACAAGTTCTTATATGCACTGTTTTATCAACAAGTTTGTGATTTTTTGAATATCTGTCATCTCTTATCTAGATTCCCGTCTGCTATATTTGTATATACTCACAAAGAAAAGGAAGTTTGATTTTGGCGGTCAAATTGTATAAAGTGCAATAAGTTGACAAGAGATGGCGCTGTTATCTGATACAACTTTTTGTTTATATATATAAGTGCACTTTAATATTGTTCAGTGTGAATATATGTTTATTTTAGAATGAAATCCTAACGATAATATATATATATATATATATATATATATATATATATATATATATATATATATATATATGTAATCTTCAACTACAATATCCTAGGAATTTGAACACAAGAATTAACAGATGAGATTGCCAAAATATCAAACCATCCGTCTAGAGACAGCGGTTGATTATTTCGGGTAACTGCGGAAGTAATAATAAAAGCAATACTACATTCATATCACATTAAGGAAGCATAGCCAGTATTAAAAAAGGAGCTCACATCCATTAAAAAAAAAATAAAAAAAAAAACTATTGTTGTATTTTTTGTTACGCTTTTTTACAATCTTAACATTACGTGCATAATTTTATTTAGTAACTGCTTACCTATATATGGTATTGGTTTTTTTTAAAGCTTGTAACTTAATTACAAACTTAAAACTTGCATTTTTGGGCGTACATAGAAATGCAAATCTGAATCTTTATTTGAACTATTTTTTATACGTTACTTTTAATCGCATGTTTTAAAAACAGGTTTATAAAAGTGAGTATTTCTAAAGTTCAGAAACTTGTATTGAGTAAATTTAAAAATAAACACATGTAAAATATATATATATATATATACACTTTTCTGTAGAAAAGAATATGAAAGTGTTGTTTAAAATGCTTTCAACCATTGTATAAGTATTAAAAAATTACTTTATCGAACTAAAATTTTCTCCACTATTTCCCGAAATGAAAGTGTCTAGAGAAACCGAAGTATTTCTATTGATAATGCGCATGCAGTAATGCAGCACAGTTTGTAACATGTAAGTTAATGGACGGGAATGAAATCCAAAAAGAGATATTGGACACAGTTTTTAAGGACAATCAGTAATACTATCTATCTGCATGAATGACCGAAATATTTACATCCTATTTTGAGCTTTACTTCACTCGCAATTAAAGGCCCGGGCTAATGATAAATGTATATCACACCATAACCTGGAAAAATTTCTACCTATAATGAATCACGGTTATAATTAATCGAGATTGTCATGATCAAAATATGGCAAGATTCATACTCCACTGAAATTTTACTCTCCCATCTTCTACATTACATTAGAGGAGAAACTTTCGAGACGATGCACAACAATGCTGATAACCACTTTCAACTCAAGGACCAACCATTCCAATAAGTCAGTATGCAATCCTCGTGATGTTAGCGGAAGAATGTCTTTGGTGCAATACAGCAAATCCAAAAATGGCCAGGTAGTTGTTGACCAGTGATCAAGCTACGAAGTCAATATCTGATTCAGCAGCCACTTCCTCAAATGTTCACTCACTCTGGCTTGTGTAATTTTTGACATAATGCTGTGTACTGCTTAATGGTTAAGCGCACTGTGAGACATTTTAGCATCCACAACGTAAACTATCCTCCGGGAGAACTTTTCCAAGATAGATAATGAGCCATATTCACGAGTTGCATGAAAGATAACCTGGAAGATTCTAAAGCACTCACAGCGATAGACGCGCTAGCAAGAGTGCAACATCCATTTCCGTTGTTCAACAGCGATCTGGATCAAACCCGGGGACTTATGCTCCGAAAAGAGCTGTCCTACCATTAGGTCACGGTAAGCCCAATTGGGTTGTAACTTGTAAATGAATAAATCTTTGCAAGCAGTTCGTTCAGGTAACTAAAGGAGAGCTGCTATTACTAGTATTTAATTAGAATCTGCTTGCCAATCTTTGCGTGATTGACTTATAATGTTATCCCAATGAAAGAGTGGGTGTTCAAAAATATAACATATTGATTCATTAATGCTCTCTGTACTAGAGACAAACATAACAGTATTGGTGATGGTCTAAAAAGTGTGTGAAGTGTTCAGATTAAACTTGGAGATAATCTTCAATTGGAATGAAGTGGAAAGGTGAAGTGCCGATCAATATCCAAGTCTCTTTCATCGGTGTTTGAATCTGGATCCATGGATGGGACAGTGAATGATTACCACCGTACACCACAGCTGATGACTTATTTGTACTTCAAATTAATTGGCATTCATGGCGTAGAGATTTTCACGTGATTTAAAAGATTCCTTTTTCAATTGTGGGGGGGGGGGGGAACAATTATGAAAATTATGATTTCTTTATTATCTATTTTAGAAAGAAGTATTGTGTGCTTATAACTAATAGTTATTTCATAAAAAAATAATGCTTCGCAGTAAAATAAATAACAAAGTGGAATAAAAAAAATCAATGCAAAACTCAAATGATGGCACACGACAACAACATCATAAGCCCAGGAGAAATCTTATCCCCTGTAAAACTTCACGATTTTTAAAATTTTAATATCCATTGGACTTTCCTAAAAATAATTAAGAATAACTTTAAAACAAATTTTTTTTCGTGGAAATGAACATTAACACTTAAAAACTATTTTCCATTTATTTTTTGAATGAAAAAATAAATGGAAAATAGTTTTTAAGTGTTAATGTTCATTTCCACGATGTAAAAAACATGGATTGTCTACAAAATTAAAATGAATTCCAAGTATTTTCTTTCTTTCCAGAGCGATAAATACATACACAGCATTAGGAATTATATCAGGAAAATAACCAATAGTGCACTTTAAATTTCTATTATATAAAAAAGTGGTTATTATAAAATATAAAAATACCATATATATATATATATATATATATATATATATATATATATATATATATATATATATATATATATATATATATAATTTACAGTATTGTCATAATTAGCGAAGCGAGGTTTTTCTTAAAAAAAGTTTTAATATCATCGTATAGAATTCATATACTAAAAGTTAAAATACTTTAAACTAAGGATATATATTCTGAGATTACCTTCTATGTGATCAGTATTTATATAGAATTTTGGAAATATATTTATGTGGACATTATTTTGAAAATACTGAATGACTTTTGTTAACAATACTAGAGCAATGTTATTCTCCGACAAGTGAAATACAATGTAAAAAATAAAAATAAATTTTAGAATTTTCTAATGTGTACTTAAAATTAATGGAAAAAAAAAAAAAAAAA
Organism: Latrodectus elegans; assembly: GCA_030067965.1. NCBI lineage: Eukaryota > Metazoa > Arthropoda > Arachnida > Araneae > Theridiidae > Latrodectus > Latrodectus elegans. Next base: position 3,494,270 of record CM057817.1, on the reverse strand, counting down.
GCAGGAAAACGTGTTAAAGATCATTAATGGTTTTGTACCTGGATCCTCATATGACACTCGACTCCTGGCTTTCACAGGAAATCTTGGAAGTTCAACATTTCCAACGACAATCCGATCGCACAGGAAGTACAGTGCAGCCCTCGTTAGCATTTCTTTTCAATGAGGCAGAAGAAGGAAATGAAGCATTGCCGGTGAATTTCGAAATTTTAAAGAAAAGCAAATATTTTAGTAGTTCAAGGACGGAAGTGTGAGGGGAAAATATCTTCTTTGTATGTACTATTGTTTTTAGAGTTTAAAGTGAAAACATAAATTATAAAAAAGTATTTAAAGTTATTTATTAAAATACGACGTTCATTTACAACAAGAATAGAATTATATTTTTGGTGAAATCAATTATTGCATGTCCAGTTAAAATAATTACTAATCAATCAAATCAGTTTTGAGAGTAACTGCTGCGAAGATACCAATTTTTACCAAATTTTATTTCGTTATTTTTAAGTAAGTCTGCTCAGTGTACATTATCGTGAGAATCAAGCTCAGATCAAATAATGGACTACAGTGGTTTTGGTTTTATATACTTTTTTTACCGTTAAAATGTTTATCGTAGTTAAGAAATTTGGTGTCTGCAAAAATATTTTCATCGAATCAATTTTACTTTTAAACTTTTTCAATTAAAATAATTTATTATAACAATATTATGAAATTTTATTAAAGTGATCCATCCCGAAAGTTGTCGAAAATTTGGCTAATATTCGTATTCTTCAATTTGACAAGTTTGAAATCAACGAAGAATCCTAAAGCAAGTTCATGTGAAATATTTTGGAGAAAATTTTCAAAAGACAATTCATTTAGATGTGTTTAAAATAAGTGTAATGATGATACACAGAGGCCAAAGGCATCGATAGATCCCTAACCAATAATGAGAATTCTTTTGCTTCTAGATATCAGCAATCTATTAACTGGTGCCCTGGTTCAAAACTCAAATAATCTAGAATAATATGCTTTCTCATGTTTACTATAAAGCATCACAACACATAAAAATTAGACTGAAAATTACAAGAGCATTCGAGGTGTGCACCTTCGAGAGGGTAAAAAAACAAAAAGAGAAGCCAGACTTTTTATAAGTAATTCGAACGACGACAGCAGTGGCTCCGCCTTCAAGAAAATAGTTCTTAACAGATACCTTACAGATTTTCATTTAAATGCTTGCTAGGAATAAAATATACAATTTTTGTTTTGTGTTTTATTAATTCTTTCTTATGATGCGAATTCCAAGTCGTTAGAATACTAGCATCAGTAAGGTGTAAGAATGCACTTCATGACCTATGAAGTAAAATAATAGCCCCCGTTCGCACTGCCCTTTTAAAATAAATTTAAAGTTAAATCTAAATTTAAATTAAACACGACGCTGAAAACAGCGTTTGTACTGCCTTACACTCGAAACTGATTTAAGAAATATTGGTTTTGTTGTTCAAAACCTTTTATTTATTGCTTTTTATTATAAATTATATATTTTCGAATCTTTTTTTTATAACTCAGCATATTTATTAAGCAATTACAGGCCAAAATAACATTCATTGAGATTACCATATTTCAAATGTGGAACACCAAACTAAAGAATGTCAATGGCAAATCTATTTCTTCTCAAACATAATATATTTTTTTATGTTTATTTAATATTTTCATAAATATTTCTGTGTTATTATTATTTTTTAATTTTTGCTTCGCTTGTATTTATATTTTGATCGGTTTCAGTTATTTCAACAAATATTGAAACAAGATAAAAAATAAAATGACTTTAAATCAGTTGCAAGTATTTAAATTAGTTCGAACTTATTTAAATCACAAGTTACCACCGAGAGAAAGTTCTGCCGAGATTCAAAGGCGTTTAAAAGTGCCGTGAGAACGGAGTATAAGAAAAACGAGAGAATATTTGAAGAAGGATTCTTTGTTGCTGCCCGCTTCGCATGGTCTCAAGAAAGGTAGCCTCGGAGATCTTCAAATGATGAACCGACGGTCCTTGCCTAGGAGATGTAACTGCTGTTCGAGCCCAGTTTTCCAAGAACGTGATCTGGATTGTGCTGCAGAACTCTACTATGCTACAAATGAACACAACACAGGGACTTTATCTTAAAACCAACCAAAAATCGACCTGTTGATCAGAGTCATCCTTGTGTTCATGAAAATTGCGTGACTGTCAACTGGTGCGCTGATTCTGAATTCAAGCTCACTTTCTGTCCAATTAAATTCCACTGGAAACTTAACTTGAATGGAAGAGGGTCAGTTAGTTCTTCGCTCTATCAGGCAACTCGACAATTCATAACACAGCAGTTTTGAGGTGTTAAAATAAAATAAGTCTTTAATTCGAGAAAGAATATTTAAAAGAGACGTTGCTTTGATTAATTTGTTTACAGGTCAATGGTCATTTTCTCACACGAAGGCTAATTAAACTGGGACCTACGATTTAAAAAGGATTTTGAACCATTACAAATATCCATGTCTAAAAGTGAGATTTCCATCCACGAACTGCTGAACAAAAAACTCGAGAGCTAACCGTTTAGCTGTCAGATCGACTCAAAACAGACAATACTACGTAAAACATCAGCGCAGTTCGTATGCTCAAATGCTACCTTAGATGTGGACATTTGCAGTGTTTAACAACCTTTGTGAATAGATATTATCCTAGAATTGCAAACTATTGTATACTACTATTTCTCGCTAAAAAAATTTTAAATGTGAACAATATTATTTATAAGAAAATAAATATAGAATCTCAGTGTGCCTTGTATTTCAATGCACATTATCCCCCCCGAAACTTATTATCAATATAAAATGTATTAATTTCTAATTCCTATTTCTGGTACTGTCATGGCTCTAAAAATACATTTAATTCAACACAGTCATTTTTTTTTTTTTTTTTTTTTTTTTTTTTTTGTATACGAAGGCTACTTTTATTGGAACCTACGCTTGAAAGTGATTTCGAATCATTACAAACATCCATGCTCGAGGTAGGATTCAAACCCACGAACCGATAGCCCGAGTGTTAACCATTCGGCAGCTAGATCGGCACATCAGGTGCAATATTATAAGTGAGAATTTTCTAATATCACAACAAATAGGGTTTAAATAAAAGACGCGTTTACTGGATCAAACACTATCCAAAAAATTAAAAGCAACAAAACAAATTCAGCATTTACAAAAAAATAATAATAAATAAATAAATAAAAACACTTCCAGATTTTAAATTAAACTCCGAGACCAGAGAAAATAAACTGTTTTCACTCTAAGCATTCAGGTAGTGCCCATGCAGCACAGATGAAGAAAATACAGCCTTTGTTTATTTAATGGTATAGGAAGTCTTCCGAATTCAAATAGAATTGAACACTTTTTCGAATAGGTTTCCAAATATATTTGCGGAACAATTTACAATAAAATCACAACTCCGTTTCCTTTATTGAATAAATAAGTTATTTAACTCCGTTAATCTCTCTTTGAGCTGAATGAAGCTGTTTAAATTCTGTTAAGGGAATCGGCCGTCTTTACGGGAAGAGGCGAAAAATAGTTTTCCATTTAGAGCCACTCGCCTTAAATGCACCCGCTTCTCGGAGTTATTACAGGAAACCTGGAAATCCATTTTCCACGCCTGAATTATTCAGCGCCTTCTTGAAGGTTGTATCTGCAGTGTACTCTATCTGGGGCGGTAAAACACCGTTTCTCAGCAAGAGTCTTGTCTAGTTTCAGTCTTTCTTTGGGTTGATTGCTTTATGCTGCACACAACACGGAAGGCTTAATATTTTATTTCCTATTCGAGTAACTAGTATGAGTTCATGTAAGTATAACATCGCGAATTATTAATAATAGTATTATTAGTACTGATTTTTTATAAGACGTAAGAGTTTCTATTTAGATATCTGATAAATATTCTCGGAAGAAGCAGATAAAAATGATCATTTATGTAAAAAAATCTTCCGAGCAGCAAGTGAAAAAACATTAGACCATTATTTATCAATGTATATAGACTATATCAACATGATAGTCGTTGGAGGAATCGAACATGTTACGTTTCAGTCACAACAATTTCTTTTACGGCACACTATCATGCGTCGCCACGACATTTGGTGAAGAAAGACGTCGATTACGTAACTGAAAAATAGAAGTTCGATACCGGACTCAACTGAAGGTCATCGTGTTGACTGGTCCAATCAATGTTGAAAGTCCAATATTCCTTCTGTGTCATGGCGCAAAGAGAAGGGAGGGTATAACCTCAAATATCGACCTCGTCATTTGATTGCTGTTCAAAATAATTAGGTGGTTGGCAGTGTTTAGTTCAACAATTACCCAGCTTGAAATATATTGAAATAAAGCTTAATAATATTTTTTCATGTATGACACGAAATAATATGCATCAAAATGCCTACTTAAGAACTAAACTTTAAAGAAAACATAGCCTCACGAAAAGGATAGTTTGGCTTCAACTCTATGGATAGTCTATTGGTCAGCTTAGTATGGACTGTGTAAAGTCAAGGTCACTGAATTCACCGCTTTTTAAAGTGTTGTGAACCTTTCGCCCTTATTCATCCCAGCTGCAATCGAAGGCATGTCCTCGCTCACTTCACCGTTCAGTCGAATAGATCATCAGCGTACTTCGATCACAGCCAACAGTTGGGCTCAGAAAGGCACTGAAGATAAGGATGGAGTTCCCACAGATTACATTATTTTAGTAATCTTTTTTGCAGATGTCTATACTCTTACAATAGGAAAATAAATTTAAAAATTCATTTGATCTTCTCTAGAGTTAAATATGAAAATCTTTAAATTTTGATGTAACTGCAAAAGTAATTTTTTATTATTCCTATTTAGAGCATGTTTTTTTCCTTCTCTTCCTCCCAATGCCTGGCAGACTTTTAGAAATCTAGAGCATGTTTAAGTGATCATTTTGCCATTGATAATGAAAAACACCAAACGCACGATAAATTGTACAATCAAACGCAATCAAAATTTATTTCTGATTGAGTTTTTTTTTTCTTTCCAATCAATATTCCAATTGTCTGCAGAGAAAAGTCGTATCCTTAACAGTTATTCAGAGTTATGTATATTATATGACACTTTAAGAAAATATTAAGATGGGTGACCATACAAAGTGATTGATAACTGGAAAGATATCATCCTATGTAAACTGACACGCCGCACCAGTAGACAAATAGGATTAGTTTATGACATGACGACCAGCAACAACATAACAAAATTCAAGGAGATCCATGGATTTGCCCTATCCATACACGTATAGAACAAATTCATTATTTTATTGCGGAATTACTAGTTGAATCATTAGCTCTGTGATCTGCAGTTCGAAAATTTGTGGGTTCAACTTTCACATCTATAGTGTGAATGTCTGAAGTAATTTAGAATTTGATTTGAATATAAGTCTAGATCAAATTAACCTTTGTGAGCAAAATTAATCGTTGAGCTGCAAAACAGCTAACTTATATATTAATCTACAGAATATATATATATATAATATATATGTATATATATACACACACTTACTAGTCAAAATTAAAAATACCATCTAAGCAAATCAATTTTCTGTCTTTCTTTTCTTTTTTTTTTTTTTTTTTTTTTTTTTTTTTAAAAAAAAAAGAAAAAAAGAATTGTATTTATTATTTGTACAACGTAAATTTTAAGATAACTGGAAATAAAGCCCATTTTTCCAACACAATCTCTTTTTAATTCAAAATGTACTTCTTAATCAGCTATTTCGTCGGAAAATTAATCTGAAGGCATTTCTGTAAATTTTTTCCGTCAAATTACTCTCTGGATCTCCACATTTTTCTGTAACGACTAAGCAATGATTTAAGATAGGACAACCCATAATAAAATGTCATTCAAAGCCAAATCTGAGCTGTAAGAGAGATGTCAACTTCAGAAAGTATTTACTTTTCTTTTGCACCTTTGAGACAAGATTTACTATTTTGATTGATTAAATCATATTATGGCGGAAAAGAAATTACAATAAAAAAATGGCATTTTAAAGAACCAAAAATTTAATAAAACTATGTTAAACTCTGTAACTTTTTTATGTTAATCTCTGTATGTTTTTCTTAATTTTATATATATTCACAAACATATCAACACACATATGCAAGGATTGCTTGGCAAAATTTTCCATTTGATATACTCACTGTAGTTTTATGCAATTTCCGAAGGACACGATTCCAAACCGGTTGCTATAAAGGTCTTTTGTTATTTTGAGACTTGATAAAACTGCAACGTCGCTGATGACTCTCAGCAACAGACAGATGGTATCAGTGAAAATAGCTTATTCCGATTTCCAGATAAACAAATGCAATGTGTGTTTACAGTAACAAAGAACAAATATGCAATTTTTTTCACGGAAATATGAAATAGAAAGTTCACGTATTATCACCAGCTCATAAAGGTAAAGAGTATGATTCCTCCTAAGAATATTTGTAGATGTAATGAATTAAAAACACACAGTAGAACATTTATTTTTGCAAAAGAAGTATGGAATCATATATCCATAACTAGAATTGATTTTGGAAATAAAATACACATTTAGAACAGTGCATGGCATTCTTTCTTTATTATATGCTGATAAAAATATATTTAATTGAAGGAGTAGAATGCAAAATATAAGAAAAATATGTCTTATTTTAAATTATAGAACGAAGTTATGTATATAATTTTAAAATATTCATTTATTTTTAATTTTACAATCAAGTATACCTCAAGATAATTTAAATAAAATGAATAAGCAAATATATTATTTTCATTTATGCTTCTCTTTAATACAAAAAATACAAATGACGAAACAGTACTCATTAACTAGAACAATGCAAATTCTGCAATGTTCATTTTAAAAATAATTAAGATGGTATGAATGTGTTTTGCAAGAAATTGTGTTCATTTTTTTATCATTTCAACAAATTGATTTTTCATTGAAAACAATACTATGCAAAATAATTCGAAGAAATATATTTTGTTGGAATATTTTGAATAATAGTAAATACATCCACGATCGTCACAGGACTTGAGAAGAGTTCAAGATTTTTTATTTGTTTGTTAACTGGACCTACTTATTCAAAGATTTATTGTGGAGATACAGTGTTTCTAAATGCCTCGGGCAAAGAGATTCGAACCATCGACGATACCATCCCACTCCAGCGGAAGCCATCCACTTATGCGTCTACTGTCATCAATTTGGTATACAAAAAAAAAATACAGATATACCCTCTAACTCCCAATACAATTTTACAAAGGTACTGTTTGCATTTCTTCCCCAATAAATCTCTGATATTTTTATATTTACATCACCCTCGCGTTAAATGTTATTTTGTTGACAAAATGGTAGGAGAAGCAGTTAAAAGATGCAACTGGATACGGCGATCGATAGGGCTGAAATGTTTAACATCCATGTCTTTCTTTTGATTTTAAAATACAAAGGTGGTGAAAGTAATATGCTATTGCTCCATATCAGTAATTTTGTATTTTTAGTGTATATTCACATAACAATAGAGTTTGCACAATAGGTTATTACTGACGATATTAGATAGAATCTTAAGAATGCATACGAAGACAAGTGTTATTTCGATGAAGATTCCCACCACTCTCCTAAGATTCCAACCCTGAAAAATTAGGTAGGAAAGGGAAATGTGCTATATAAGGTCATCGACTTGATACTGAAATACACTGCTGGACAATTGCTAAGGAGGGATAACACTATCATCCATAGCAACCACAAAATGAAAGCAAGCAAAATGTGCAAAATTAGAATAAGTGCGGGATATAGTAAGAAGAAGTATGCGTATGCAACTTTTTTTTCCACATCTGTTCATCACGTAATAGCGTTCATAAGAGCTTTAAAGGTTTTGACGAGTGTGGACAGTTGTTGTTTCAAGTCAAAGTTTTACAGGAAAGATTTAATAGACGAACTTGAAATTTCTGATATGACTTCCCGACATCACTTAGATGATTTTATGCGTGGCCGAATTATTGGAAAGATCGAAGAAGGGCGAAAAATAACAGATGTTGACAGGGAATTTGACATCGCTCACAGCGTTGTTTCACAGCTCTGGAAATTATTTAAAACTACTGGAATCTGTAGTAGGCGGCACGGGGGAGGTCGTGTTAGAAGTACGACGCCTGCAGAAGACAGATATATCGTTCTATCAGCAAAAAGGAACAGGCGCACCACAGCTCAGCAGGTGGCAAATCAGTTTCTTGCTGACTCAGGAAAGCAGATCTCCCGAAAAACTGTTCCCAGACATTTGAGGGGAGGGGACCTGTTGTGTGTGTCCCATTGACCAGACAGCACCGTACTGCCCGTTTTGCAATGGTGTCGTGAGCATCGCAGTTGGATTGAACAGGTCTGGACATGCGTACTATTCTCAGATGAGAGTAGGTTCAGTCTGTCATCTGGATTGTAGACGCCAACTGATCTGGCGCGAGAGTGGTACTGCTTATTGTCCATAAAATATCCAGGAAAGGGACCGATATCCGACATGCAGTGTCATGGTGTGGGCCGGCATCATGATCAATGGCCGCACGCCCCTACAAGTGGTTGCGAATGGGACTATGACGGGCCAACGATACATAATGAAGTTCTACTTCCTCATGTTCGTCTATTCCGTGGTGCTGTCGGTGATAAATTTGTTTTTATGGACGACAACACAACAAGTCACCAACACTCACTGTTCCGGATTGTCTAGACAGCGATGGTATTTGACGCATCGTATGGCCATCACATTCACCAGATCTAAACCCCATTGAAAATGTGTTGGATGCTTTGGGGAGGCAAGTTGCTGCTCGAAACTATCCTCTGACAAACAAGAACACCCTCATCCTTGCACTCACAGAGGAAGGGGATAAATTGCCTCAACAGCTGCTGGATAATGTTTTGCAAAGTATGATACAACGTGTGGAATGTTGCATCACACTCCACGGTGGACATATCCCGTACTGATACCTTTCTTCAAGGTGCCTGCTGACTTTTAGATGCATTGTTCCATTTTTCCGTATGCAGCATCAAATGAACATTTTTTCTTTCTTTCAGATGTTTCACAGCTTTTGTACTTTCCAGAACAATAAATATTCTTTATTCTAATGTTGAACAGTGTGACAACTATATTTTATTCTACTAGGCCTCATGTCTCGCTTAATGTTATGCTACATTGCAATTTGTGATCCGTCCTTAGCAATTGTCCAGAAGTGTAATTTCTCAGTTAGTCGGTCAATTAGAGATACAGGAAAAGATTAAGATTTCGCTTTTTCAGAAATTATAAAATAGAAATTATATTCAAGGAACTGACGTTAAAAAAGTTTTTTTTGAAGCACGAATCATGAAACTACCATCAAAGAGAGTCAAATGTTTCTTTAACCGGAAAGAAAGGAAATGATTTCCAATAAAAAATGTGGTTACGTTGATCATATTAATGCTATGTCATTGAGAAGTAATCTAATATCGTCTATGCTAATGATTTTAGGATGACATTTTAGATTAGGATTACTTAGCTCTTGCATTTTGCACCAAATCAACTGCAAATCAAATGGGTAACCCTACATGACCGAACTCCCAAAATACAAAGATAAAATTCAAGCTGCAGACAAAGTTCATAAAAATACTGTAGGTATTACAAGCAATCCAAAGTTACCCACACCTAAATTGAATACTTTGTAATTATATTTAATGAATATACGTTCAATCTCTACATTATGGACCAAATAACTACACTTTAATATCCCTCATATCAAACGTACAATTCCTGATTACAAAAAAAGAAGAAAAGACTTTAACTGTGAAACCAGCAATAGGCATTATCCAAGCGTACTTCATCACCCTAGACAAACAACCTATTTGACTCTCCCGTGTTGAATTCTTAATAAAAGTCATTCCAGGTGGCCCGTAGAGCTCCAATCTTAATGATAGTCCAGAAAAACAAAATTCACCCCAATAATGATGAACTCATGTTTCTGCTAATGGGTCGTTGCTCTAAACGCCACGATCACCTTAAGACATCGAAGCCTGTTGAACTTGATAGATATAATATCATACAAATGGAATAAAAACCTAAATTACATTTGGAACAACATTTCTCCTATATGTCTAGGTCACGTATGTTATTTCACTTCAGTTCCAGAGTAATCTTTTGACGATGGAGGAATCAGACAATCAGAAATATTGACTCACGATCAATGGCACTGGACCATCCTCTAATAAATATTTAAAACCTGAGCAAGTAATCATCTTTAAGTGGAAATCCCCAGGGAAAACTGTAAATGGAGGGGCATCTTTCCTTCGCTGCTCAAGAACATATTATTGAAACAATTCTTAGGCCTTTGACTTTAAATATTGACTCAGAAAAGGAAGCAAACGGGTACAACCGCCTCGCGTGCTCGCATCCTTTTCATTAGAGTTCTAAACTGCACGTACCCTGCGATTAAAATGTGCACTGAAATGTAGACAGAAATGCGTTTTAGAATTTATGTTTGATGACTTTTATATATGAAATTGCAGCAAATAAACGCAGAATTACTCGAATTTTAAATTTTAAGCAACTTACAAGAGTGTGGAGAAATTAAAATTTATGAAATTCGAATAGAATAACTTTCCAAATAGTTTTAAAAATAAAATTTATAAAAAGATAACAATTAAATTATGCATGTCCTGATCCTCAGATTGAGATGTAAAGTTTAAAAAATATCTCAATCAGAATTCCGGTTGGAAATGTGAATTGCAGTTTTCCATTTGTGATTCATAGAGTTTCTTAGAGGAGAGATTTCTCTCATGTCCTGAAATACACTGGGGATATATGTCTAGAAGCACTAGCACTGCATTTAGAATATCCATTAGGCCTTCTTTTTTCCATTTATCGAGTATTGCCTTTCAGAAATCTTTTCATAAATAATGGTTATATACCGATGTATTTCAAATGACAAACGAGGGAAACTCGCCAACGCTGAAAAGAACATCGAAGAACAGTTAGTCAGATGTAAACAACAATCGTGGATTTGATTCTCACCTGATACATTGTTTTAACAGTGCTCGGGAATCTACTTTAAGTTGTAGGACTCCCAGTTCCCTCGTATACCAAACATGACTAGAAAGCAACCGACTATAATAAATAGGATATATTTAGTGAAATGTGTGTAAGATTTTTCCCCCTAACACACACAACATGTAATTTTTAGCCATGTGTTCACTAGTACATATTATTACGTATAGCATTCTTTTTTGTTAATGATTGATTATTTCTTCATCACCAGTGTATTGATGATGATGCTTTCAATAATACTTTTTGAAATCTTTGTGAAGAACATTAAATCTTTGTTTCCAACATATTGCATTTATAAAATAAATAAATTGAAAACATTTGGAACAAGAGGCACTCACAATAAACTTCAGAAAAAAACAAAGTGTTCAATATGATATTGTCAATTAAAAATCCATTATTTTATAATGAAAATTCGATACCTCAAATTTCCCTTCCGTAGAAGCATAGAAAATTCCTAGGATTTCTGATTTGTTTAACGTATCCACTGGACAGATAATCGATATGTTCCAGTTTGTTTCTGTTTGTTTGTCGCTCAACGGTCATTTTTTGCACACGAGGGCTAATTAGACCGGGACCTACGGTTTAAAGTGGATTCCGAACCACTACAAACATCCATGCCCAAGGTGGGATTCGAACCCACGAACTGTTGAACCAAAGGCAAGGATCGAGGTCTCCTTCCTCGCAACAACTGCCCATCATCCAAAGAACATAAAGTGTGTTGCCTTAGTCAAAATAATACTTTTACAGAAGTTAGAAAGTTCATTAATATATAATAAACGATATAAATATAGAGAGAGGGAAATCTTCATTTGTAGAATTTTTACTTGATTAAATAGAATCAGATGGATCCGTCTATTCAGCGTCAAAATAGTAAAAAACTGCGCCGCTTTATTTTGAAGGCATTCGAAAGAAATGTTTTTAAGTGATGGCTAACAAAATATAATATTATTGATCTCCTGTGCTGAGAAATCCTAAAATCAAAAGTCCAGAAGTCCTTCGATTGTGTGCTTCTTGCATGATGTTCTTTTTTAATCGCTTACAAGTCACGCAAGGTGCCCATCTCAAAATTGTCAAGGTCCACGAATGACTATTTTTATCGCTTAAGATCATAATTATATTTCAATCATATGGTGTGCTTGATATTCTAAATTGATCCAAAAATTTCCTTTATTATTTAAAATATATGCATCACAAAATATTATGACACATAAAATATCCGTATAAAAAAAACTTAGTTGAAATTTAAAATACTTACTTTAATTAAAAAGTAAGTTTTTTAAATTTTTGAACTAACAGAATATAACTTCTGAATTGATTCAAAATTTAAAATAAATGAGTCATATAAATTTATTCTTAACATTTTAAATGAATTCACAAATATCATTCTAAATATCTATATCAACTATAGATAATAATTCTTAACGTTTTTATTTGATAGAATTTGATTTTAATAAACAGTGAAAAAATGCCTACAAAAGCGATAAAATAAAAGAATTTAATAAGATGAAAATTAACTCTGGTTAGAGCCAATAAAGACCACACAATTAAATCGGATTGTTAAAAAATTTGCATATAATGCAAATTAATATTAAACAGCGTTCTTTTTCATGTATTTTATGGAATCAATCGATATTTTTTATATATTTCCAAAAAAAAAAATTAAGAATAGATTTTAAAAAAATTAAAAAACGAAACCATATTTTCTTATCACAAATATATTTTCACGGAAAATATCGCTGTTTTGTAGCATGAATGTGACATTAGAATAATCTTTTATTTTGTCATTAATAAGCAATCTCAATAACAATATTTTCTATTTTAAATATAGTGATGTAGCTAAACAATGATATTTATCAAAAATATGTAACAAGTTTTTGAATTGATCCTTATCAGCACAATTTATAAAAAAAAACAAAGTCATTATTTTAATTAATACTCTAATTATGAAGTACTCACAAAATATTTAAAGCTTTGAGGGAAAAAATTAGAAAATGTTAACAGAGCGGAAACATAACGTAATAATCTCATACAAAGCGACGGGATTTCGAATTAATGGGATCGACATTAATTATCAGTAGGCATAAAAAGAATACTTCATTTAAATCCACTTTCTCCGAACCTCGTGGCGAAAGAGACTCGCCACGAAATGGATTGCGAAAATCATGAAATGTAACACAGGCAGCAAAGTAAGAAAGTGAGTTTAGCCTCCATAATGCCTTTTCTTCAGGACAGGCATTCCACGTGCTGTGGATTCAGGGTCAAAAATCAATGGCTCGCAGTCTGGCGACACTCCTGTATATTACGCCCCCGCCCCCTTCTAGTTATTATTGTAGCTGGATGAGGGAAGAACTTCTTACGCAGGAATCACACACAGCGCAGAGGAATTTCGTTTGAAATGTCACTCGAAGAATTGAGTGTTCGATTATAATTAATTTCGTACGAAGCACTGGCGAGAGGAAAATTCACTTAAGAGGTAGGGTATGAGCTCATGTTTCGGATGTCCTGCGACCTTTCAAGGACGAATTAGTTAAGTGGTTGTTTCACTTAGGAAAACGGTTAACAAAATAACGTGCCCAGTAACACTAGAAAAGAGCGGTTATAAGAAATAGAAAGAGCAACTGATATTTGAAGTCGTATGACTGAATAGGCAGTCAAATAATCAGATGCACTGAGAGAATATTTTTATTCATAGAATTAATTTAAAGGTTAATGAAGCATAAATGAAATTAATTATCAACAAGTAATGTAAAAAATAAATTTATATGAAAAGTTACTGCAACTTATCGATTCAAAATTTTACTTCCTAATACTAATATGAAATCGATTTGAATGACAACTACACAGTCTAAAAAGGAATGCTATGTTTGATACCTATTTTAAGTCATGTGGTTTAAATTAAAGTGTATATATATTAGATATAGGTAATGCGGCTTCTTAAAAGTCGTGCATGATTTCATAATAATAATTTCATCCGTTGGGCCAAAATTGTTTCATTGAAAATCTCAAAATACAAACTGATAGAGTATTAAAGAAGTAAACACACCAGAACATTCTTATACAACAAACCAGTACAATGCAGTTTCCTAATAATAAAATTTCTGATAAGCTCGATTTATGCTACGTTAACATGTAAACTATATTGAATTTTAGAAAAACTTTTGTAATAGGAAATAAATATACGACTATTATAACAGGATCTGTTTGTTTCCAATTTAAATGATATAATACTTATTTAATTGTAATAATATATAAATCATTAAAGCTGTTTGATATAAGTGAGTCATTTTTAATTTAAAATAGTTTTATTATTCAAAATCCCTTAAGAAATCCTCATCTACGTAGGATATTTTCATGGAGAGTACAAAGAAGACTACTCAGAACTTAACATTTAAAATTATTATTAAAAGTAATGATTATAGAAACATTAAAAAGTCTAACTAAACCACCTTACTCAAAATTTAGATACTGACAAAAAATACACAATAATTCTTTTAATATGATATTTTTTTTGCAACCTCGCTTCTCTAAAAATAATTATTATTTTGCTAAAAGAGTAGCACTTCAAGTAATAATAATAATAATAATAATATATATATATATATATATATATATATATATATATATATATATATATATATATATATATATACATATATATATGATACTAGATTCGAAATAAAATGATTATTATATAGTTTAAAATATCTCACTCACAAATGGAACACTTAAAAAAAAAATTGGAAAATATTTTTGCGAGAAAATAAGTCGTGAATACAAAAGAAACTCTTTGGTTTCGTAAGGAAGCTCTGAAATTCAACATGAGCTGTTGGTTGATAAAAAGATTATGAAAAAAAAAATTATCGAATAAAAGTATGTAATTGATGATTAATTAATCACACACATACAAATAAACCTCACTGATATAGATTTATAAGTGAAAGTATATGTTAATAAAATATAATAATTATCACACGCGCTGATAATTACAGGTTGCCTTTGTGTGTTTATAGTGAAACGGTAATTTTTACTTTTATTTATTTATTTGCGCACGAGACAAATTAAACTAGGACAATGGTTTACAGTAAATTCCGCACTACATATTTGTAGCTGGATATAGGATTCGAACCCACGAGCATTGAACCGAAGATCAGAGTGCTAACCATTCAATAGTCATCGTGGCTTAGTACAGGAGTTAGTTAAACAATTTTACATCATGACAATAAAAATAATATTTGTTCCTTAGAAAAAACGCCTAATTAAAAAGGAGAGCTCACCATGACCAAGAAGTAGGCCACAACACTTCCGCGTGAAAAGTCCCGGGTTCGATTGCAACAACTGTTGAACACGAAAGAAGTTCTGCATTTATGGCTGTCCGGTTGATTGCTTTTGAGGTTTCCGGGTTACTTCCTTTGCAAGTCCATCTATAAAGAATCCCCTCCGGAGGACATTAGAATAACAGTCTTAGGCAGTCAAAAATGGATTTGATTAAAAATAATTGATTTCTATATTAAAGTTATATTAAATTTGTTTTTATCATTTAAGAAAATAAATTAATATTGTACCACAATAAACTAATGAAAAATAATTTACAAATGAAAAAGTAACTGTATTATATTAACACTTCTAACAGAGTAATGCATACCATACATTTTATTTGCTTTTACCTATGAAAAATAGTTTGAGACTACGAAAATAAACTACGATTTTAATGCAATAACAAATAAAAAATATAAGCACGCGGTTTCAGGTAATGTTGCCGGAATACGGAACACGTAATACTGAATACAATGAAATTCAAAATAATTGGAAACGCAGAAAAAAAGAGTGTACAGCTATACTTGTAAAATGAGAAAGATTTAATTTCCAAAAGGGTAGTAAAAAGAGTTCTTTACTTTATAGCCCTCCTACCCCGATATATTAAAGAAAAAAATATAACCAAAAAGAAAGAAGCTATACTTTTCGAGAAAAGAAAAGGTCTCGGAATAATTCATTTTTACACCTATGTGGGGAATCGTGACAAGATTTAATGAAAGGTTGCACTCAAAAAGGCCTTGATCACCGGGAGTATAGTTATTAACAATCGATAGTACAGTAACAAGCTTCCAACTCATGACCTCACAGATTTGGACCTTGATATGCCACATAATAGTATTACAGAAGATAGTGTCACGCATTGAGGGAGAGATTAAAAAAAAAAAAAAAAAAAAAAAAAAAAAATCGCTAAAACGATTACGTCACAAATACATAAGTCATTTTTTATAATAAGTGTTTTCTCGTTTTTACTCAGACTTGCTGTCTTTGTGGGAGAGCTGCAGTAGGTGGCCGGTCAACTTAATTGGGCGGCCCTGTATTTTAAAAGTGGTCGAAGATCTAAGCACACAGAGGGTGGGAGGCGCGAGATGGAAAGTAACAGTAGGTGGCACATATTTTTACAATCTGTAAACATGTGCACAGAAATTCGTGAAACGGCTATTTTGGGGTAAAGATTCTCAACAGTGTTTAAAAAGTTGTCGATCAGAAAATCATAGATACAAAGATATTTTTGTGCTTTTATTAAGGACTTTAGCTGTGTATTTTTGTATGAAGGGAGAATTCGGTGAAAAGGCTACGAAATGGTTTTCCTTTTTTGCGTAAAAAAATTTCTGAAATGATTAAAACTGTCAATCATATTTAAATACATATTTTTGTATTCTACTTAAGGATATTCTTTATGAAATAGTGTATTTGAAAACGTGGAGGTAGAAGTGAGTGGAAATAACAGTTACTAAGACATTGGCAGTTTTTGTGTAAAAATTATGTACAATACTTTGAAAGTAAAGTTGTTAGACAGAGAATTAGTCATATTTTTGAGCATTTGTTTTAGGCATTTTGTAGTAAGTTATGCATTTTAACCATTTACAAAACTGAAAGCAGAAGATAGTGGAAATGCCTATTAGGAAATTTGTAGTTTCGAAGTAAAAATTTTTTACAATATAAGGCAACTGAATTTGTCCGTCAAAATTCATTTATATTTAAAAATTCATTTTTGGTATTTAAGGCAGTCAGCATTAATTGTGTGGTGTACTTTTACAATTTTCAAGTTTGAAAATTAAAATTGGTATATTAGCAATTTTTCGGTAAAGTTCCTTTACAACGCTTAAAAAATAATCATTCAGTGAATCCTGTGAGCTTTACAATAGAAAGATTTTGCTGAAGACAATGCTATCCCAAACTATCACGACTAATATCAATTTTCATCGTAAAATTATTTGAATTTCTCATATATAGATAATCCAAGTTATCTATAAAAATCTAAATATTTCGCTCAATGCGTATGCAATATTTGAAAGCGAATTCATAAAATTTTCTTGTTCGGAGAAACGATTTCTATTGGGATTAAAAATACACTATCTTTGTATATACCATATTGTTTATGTGCACCATGATTCAAAAATAAAATGTTTTGCCAATGTTGTCAGTACACCAGCAAATGACTTTCTGCAAACATATCCAATATCTGAAACAGAAACAGGATCTGACAAGACTTTTTTTTAAAATCATTTGAAAAAAAAAAAAGAAGCTTTTTCTAACATATAAAAACGTATTGTGATATAATCTCTATTCAAGATTATATCTTAACACCCTTTTAATTTATTTTTATGCAGATAAAACATTTTTTCTCTTCTCCCTAAGATAAAATATTATTCTTGAAAATAGTTATATCTAAGTCAAATTTCATTTTTCTTTCTAATTATTTACTTAATAATATTTTTATTTAAAACATATATATATATATATATATATATATATATATATATATATATATATATATAATTATATATACATTATATATATATATTATATACATTATATATATATATACATGTATATATATATATATATAATGATTTTAGATAAAAGTGTGTATATTAACTGCCTTTTACATATACTTATCTGTTATTCTCTACAGGATTTGCAAATTGCGCGCAATAAGAATACATAAATTATTTTGCCCGTAACAATAAACTTTCGTCATAAAAATAAAATTAAAGTCATTAATATTACTATGTTATTCTTTAGAATAAATCAGGAGTTCTAAAAATTAGAGGACACTGTTAAACAGCATACACTGGATGTTATGCTTCTGATATCTGCATGCTTATAGTGGATATAGGTACTTAAAGTGAGAATCTCGGAGTTTGCTCTCTTGTGATGCATGAATATGGCCCACAGTCTATGAAAAGTTCTTCCTAATGGCATTGAGTTATCAGGCAATCCATTACGCGGTTTTATAATTATTATAAAATAGCTCACCGTGTCTAACGGTAGCACTGCATCCTTCAGAATGGTCTCTAATTCGATCCTGGTTACAAGGCAGCTGTATATTGCGTTTCTCCTGTCTGCATAGGCACCTGTCCAGGTGAATGAGGTGGTGAGTATTCCGAGTTTCCTTCATTGAAATGCATGAATATGTCCTACTATATGTAAAATCTTCCCTGAAAAGTCGTAACCGCTCTAATGTGTTTTACAACAGCTTTATATAAGCAGACTGTAATATGTTGTTAATTCGTGCATTGTTTGCACACGCAATCCGTTATGTGCGCTTTGCTATCCATTAATGATGTTCGCCCTCCGTTATACGATAGGTAACCAATTATTGCGATTCGCAATCCGTTTTGTGCGCCCAAAGTTAGTATTATTATTCTGACGATCGGGTATAAAAATTTCTTCAGATTGTCTTCCTCCAAAACGACGATTATCTATCTAATCGTGGATGCGCAACTCAAAAGAAGGGCAGTTCTATCTAATACGGATTTTTTTAATTGCCGTGCGCTCTCTCTGTTTCATAAGTATAATTTTTAGTAGAAATGGTGAGGAAAATTCTTACTTGGATTAGTAGATCGGGTATGTACACTTTTAATGTGAGGAGACTTCCGTCTTGGCTGATGTCATCTGGATCCATGGCAAGAGTCTTCATGACAAAGAGTTTCCTCCTGAAAGAAATAAGTGATCCCAATTGAATGACTGACTATGGGAAACATTTGACAATTAATAGTATTGTATTGCTTTCTTGTACAAATCAAAGTATCATTTAAACCAATAATATTCAAAATACATAACAAAATAATTAAGAGCATCCTTTTTCTATCGGACTTATACAACAAATGCAATACTTTAATTCACTTTAGAAAAAACAACTTCAAACCTTCGTTCGTTCTCGTATTTACATTACAATACATTGCAATCTGATATTTACTCTAAAAAATCAAACTACCAATAAAAATTCCAAAAAAATGTCTGCATCCTAAATTAGTAATGTAACCTTCAAGTAATTGAAATTTAGGATTATATTAATAAACATTGTCTGATAACACTTACAATTTAGGAAAAATTTTGTTAAGTGCTGGTCATAAATAAAATTATGATATTCATTTCCGGTTTTGCGAATATTTATAAATTAAATATACAACCGTTAATTCGTTCACTTGGCAACACTGAAATGTGTCTCGATTTCATAATGTCGCCAGCTTCATAAATTAAACTATAAATAAATATATAGCCGGATTGATTATGTCCCCTAGTCTTTATCTTAAGCTAGGTCTTCTTCGTGTTATTGAAACAAATGTCTATCTTGTAGAATTGCATGAATTAATATCTAGCAAAACATTTGCAGCGAATCGAAATTTTGATAAATGTTTGTTGTAAATAAAAGTATCATAAACTGCGAACAAGTATA
Source organism: Latrodectus elegans (assembly GCA_030067965.1). NCBI lineage: Eukaryota > Metazoa > Arthropoda > Arachnida > Araneae > Theridiidae > Latrodectus > Latrodectus elegans. The sequence continues at coordinate 3,474,482 of CM057817.1, read as the reverse complement.
AAAAATATGTTTAGCATCAAAACAATAAACAACACGTTTCTGCTTTTTTTTAAACATTTTTCATTGAAAATGCACAAAGAGCAAATTTGCGATTTTTCGGGGATATAAATTAAAAGCATTAAAAAAAAAAACGTTTTTTTTATAAACATATAAATTACTTAAAATATCGGACTTCAAATTTTAGTGAATACACAACGCAAATACTAATAGTGAAACATTAACAATTTAAAAATTAAATGTGCTTTGATTCAAGGCAAAATAATTGAGATGAAAATGGTGGAATTAAATTATTGATTTACAAATTATATTCTAAGTATTTTAAATAAAATAATCCTAATTTAACAGGCAAAATGAAATAATAATCAGTGTTACAAACAAAAAACATTTTAAATACTGCGGTAAAAATAAAATATAATTTTAATTCACATGCCTACAAATTAAATTTTATGAAACAAAATAATTATAGGCGTGAAAAGTAATTACACAATAGCTTACGACTCAAAAATAAAAAAATAGATAAAGAAGAAGTTCTCACCAAAAAAGAATATATATGTGAACATATATAAACAATAGATAGTGATAAAGTTTCTACAATCTTAAATATGTTTTAAAAGTGTTTAACTTTTAAACCAGTACAAGAGTATTTTTGACAAACTTAATTCCTTTTCAGACTAAAACAATCTCAATATCTTTTTTCAACACTTGATACACTGAAACGTTAGGATATCTCAAAACTGTAGACAATGGGGAAAAAAGTTACAGAAAGAAAGCAATTGAAGAAGAAAATTACTTTGATCTTTACTTTGTTCTTTAAAGGTCCACGTTGGAACTAGGTTATTTATTAAACACAGGATATAGGAACGAAATTCTTGTTTAGAAACTATTTAAGATTGTTCGCTGAAACATGTTCAAAGTTCTTAGATTTGGTGAATTTATTGTTCCCAAGTTTTTCACATATCATTAAAATCGAAAATGTCTAGTGACCTTTGTGATTGAATAATTATTGAATTACATCAGGTTTAAATGATTCCAAGATTTAAAATTTCAAGAAGAAATAAATTTTTTAATGTCTCCTGAAAGAGTTTTTAAAACATTGAGAAAAATAATACATTTTTCAATAAACTTTCAAACATTTCTTCCTTTTTGCATTTTTTTTCAATACATATAAAAATAGTTTTAAGCAGTTTATAGCTCTTTATGGCGGTAATTTGTTAAAAATTTGTCCCGTAAGCTCTCAAAAATTTAACAAGGATTCATAGAATGAAGTAAAAGATATAGATGGTGTCTATTTTTCACGCAACTGTTTAATTTATTGTTGAACAAATGAAGTCGTCTTAGTCTAAAAGTAAACATGAGTTATTTCATTTATGTTTTTCCAAAAATTATTTTGATTTTATTTATTTATTTATTTATTTTTTGTAAGAATTCGTTTGCTTAAAATTACAATTGTAATAAATAAAAGTTTTTCAATACAATCACTTCTACATTTAATTTTACCCGCTTTTGTACAATTATGTCATCAACTATTACTGAATATAACAATATAATTATTTAAAGTAATGCAAAATAATTTGGACATAAGAAAATTTATATAAAATCATTTCCTGGGACGTTTTCTCGGAATTTTACAATGAAAAAGAATTCCGCAGCATCACAAATAATAAATAAAATCACTTCTACATAATTTTCTAAGCAAATTTATTTTAATTGTAAACAAAAATGTCTTTAATATATAAGTTTAAATCTAATAAATTTTTGTGTCATGTTTCTTAGCAACAGCCTTTTGGGTTTTGTTTCAGACAGAATAAATAATTCGATTCAAAAAATTCAAGTAAAATTGATGTCATGCAATACTTTCTTGTAACTAGATACTTTTCATTTCTTTTTGAACAAAAAGAAATCAATTCCTTGCAATGTGTTTTCGATGTTTTGTTTTGGGATTTTCCTCTTACAAATCGAATGTAAGCAATTTCTTATGTTTTCTTGAGGAGAATAATTTATTTAACCCATTTTATACTGTGTAATTTCACTTGAATATTTAAAGTAAAAGGTGATTTTTAAAATATTTAAAGAGTAAATTTTAAAGTATCATAATTTGCTATGAAAATGAAATCATGGAAAACAATAGATTATTTTAAATCCCACCTGAGGAAATTCTAGAGAAACTTTTTCTCCTATGTGCAGTAGTGCAAGCTATTGCAACATTTCAAAAATAATCAGAAAAAAATGAACAATCATTAAATCAAATTATTCTTAAAGTTATATACAATATAAATATTTAAGTAGACAAATTAGAGCAACACACGAAGTATTTGATATGAAAAGTACAAAAGTATATACATACATAACATAATTTCTTACATATATATACCGTTATAATTTAATAGAGTATTATTTCAAAAGAATGAATTTGCATTCTTTTATAGTTAATTTTTAATATTATTATTCATTTAAAATTTGGCAATTTTTTAAATTGTTAAAAAATTAAGTAATAGTTAGAAAGACCAATTCAAAGTTTATTAAATAAGAAGTTTGATTATTAAAGAAGTTTTTTATGATAATTAAACAAGTTTTTATATTTGGTATCAAAAGTTTACGCATAAAAATAATTTTTAATTTAGTTTGTAATATTTATCAATAACATATTATTCACATATTTAGGAAAAATAATAAAAAAATAGGAAAATGAATCGTAAACTATTCAAACTCTTCCTCTAATAAATATGATCCGATCTATATATAAAAGTGACATTTAAAGATAAACACTCTTTCTTGATGCACACAGATTTTCAGCGTTTTCATAGGGATGATAATGTCATTTTAAAATTATACTCTGCGACACACACTACGCCAATCCTCGTTCCATTCTGCCATAAGATTTATACTCCAAATTCCATTCCAGTGGACAAAATATCAGCATTAATTTTGTTCACCCTTCAAGCACACACAAAACTACGTAACCTTCCTATCTTACTTCCGCGTTCCAATATTTACCAACGTTTTATAGGTAACAGTCTTAACTCATAATCGGATTAGAAGAACAAATAAATGGAATTTTCTCGAATTTAATATTAAATCATTGAGTTCCGTGCGCAGAAAAAGAGAGAGATTTTTAACTGGCAACATAGAGCAAACTAGTTAAGAACATGAAAGTTTTATGCATTAGTAACCATTGACCCTTATCGTTATCATTAAGAATCTGATAAGAAGATCGGGATTTGGATTTTAATTCGAAATTTTACAAAATATAAATGCCCTTTCAACAGGTTAAGAATTATCATCAAATGTAAATTCTTTTTGCATATATATATATATATATATATATTAGCATATCAGAATTTTAAAATTTTACTGCACTGAAAAAAAGTAGTAATGATTTTTCAAATAACGAGATGTTTAACACTATTTCTAGCATTATAATATATTGTTCGATATTTAAGTTATAAAAATGATTTTCATATTCGTTTTTGTAAGTACTGAATATACTATTTTTATTGAATTAAAAGAAAGAATGTAGTACCTGTTCACATATTAGTAGATTTAGATTAACAGTACTGCTTATACTTAGATTGCATGGCACACATATAATACAACGAATGTGAGGCTGTGTTGTGTGTTAATTATTAATTTCTGGCAAAAATATTTAAAGTTTGGCTAAAGTACCAAGCGTTTATTTTTTTAATTCAGTATTCGTATCTGATCTATTTATCTATCTATCTATATATATATATATATATACACACACAAACACACACATATATATATATATATATATATGCTTAGCAATACATTCAGAGCAAAAGCAGCTTAAATGAATTACTAAAATATAATTAATAGTAAATTTTTATAAAATTAATCAAATACCAAATGGAGAATAATAATCAAATATTAAATGGAGAATTGTAAATTGAAAATACAAAATATAATAAACATAAGGAAAATGTGTTCAGTAGAAAGTTTAAAAATTAAAAAAAAAAAAAAAAAAAAAAAAATAGAAGAAAAGGAAATTGGAACGAAGTACAAACATGGCCAGCTTCTTCAGGGAGTGTTAACTACATTGGCACAAAGTATGGCTTTTCTGCATTGACTCCAAATTGAAGTTTTAAAGAAGCCAATACACCCCAAATCCACACTAAAAATGTCAAACCAAAATAGAAGGAATAAATGTCAAAGTAAAATATAAGCCAAAATATTAAATCCAAAGTTGCCAAAGTACACAATTAATTTATAATAATCAAAATAAAATTAATTCCAATCATCAACGGGTAAAATTGATAGAATTCTAACCACAAAATGGAAAAAAATAAAAATTCAATCTTAGTTCAAATATCTTCATCGGTCAATTTAACCTGTTATAAAATTGGATTATTAGTAAAATTGGAATGAAAACTAGGAGCTCTTTTCACTAATAAACATGCAGATTAATTTCAAAATCTAATATTTCAAAACTAAAGAGAAAAAAGCAGTGTATCCTATTTATAATGTACACGCTCAATTGTAAAAAATTCATATGTGTAAAAGAGGAACTAATGAGAAGACAAAAAATCAAACAAAACTAAAAATTAGTTTTACTAGAGATGAATAGTTTTAATTTCTAATATTGAAACATGACAAAATGATTTAAGAACTTGATATGGTATTTTTTTAAATATAATTTGAAGTACTAATTATTTTTTGAAAAAAAAAATTGGTCATAGCTTTTTTTGAAGCGATAACTGTTAATTTGAAAAAAAAATTTAAACATAAATAATATTGTTCTTATTATTTTGGGTTTTTAACAAATATTGTGGGTACACATAAAAGTAGGAAAAGAAAAAGCAACAGTTATAAAATAAAGAAGTTGTTTTTTCTTGGCAATTTAATAAAAGTTATTTTATTTATTTCTGATTTCATAAAAAAATATCTGAGATTTATATTATCGAAAATCGACTTTTTTTAATAGGCTCTAATTATAAATTAAATAAAATTCCAAAGTATATATATATATATATATATATATATATATATATATATATACATATATATATATATATATATATACATATATATATATATATATATATATATATATATATATTATATATATATATATTATATATATATATATATATATATATATATATATATATATATATATATATATATATATATATATATATATATATATATATATATATTATATATATATATATGTATATTATATATATATATATATATATATATATTATATAATTTTTCATATGCATTTATTTCTTAACATACAATAATCTAAATAAAAATAATTTTAAATCAAGCATCTATGTTATGAATGGAATATAATTAATATTTCAAATTAATGATATCACATAATTATTTTTAGAATGATTATTATTCGCTCAAATTGGATTCATTTAAAATAAATAATTTGTATCCAGTGATTTTTTAATTCATTTCAAAGAAAATATTAAACATTTAATAATGGAGCTCGATATTATGTGTGAGACAAAAGTATGATCTTGTTAACACTATGACATAAATATTATACTATATATTTTTAATCTAATAACATTTCAAATTACAGTTTAAAATCCACAAAGAAATGAAAATTTAAAAATATTCTTTTATAATCTAATTTTAAAGAAAAATCCCTAGATATTATGAAAAGAAACTAATAGCCTTTCAAAAACTTTTTCATCAATAGTCTTTCAATGATTAAAATAGAGACATTTTTGCATATTAAATGCCGAAAGAGAACCAACAATATATACACAATAACGGCATAGTATTTCAAAGTTATTTATGCCAATCTCAACATATCAATTAGTCCTAGCATACAGAGAGAGAATCACATAATTATATAAGAATAAGTATCATTATTAACTATATCCTGGTGTGTAACTGATAAAAAATAATGCGAAAATTATTATTTTATAAAAAAGTTTCATGACTAATAATCTTCATTTGGAATAAAAAAAAAACTTCATAAGTTTTCTTTAGATAAAATGACAGTGTTAAACATATTATGCTACACATAATCAAATGAAAACCCTCGCAACAGCCTTTCTGTTAATGTTCCGATAATTATTAGTGAGCATGTACTTCTTGCGATGCAGTTACGCAATGGCTGAAATTAATTGAATAGATCAATCGAGGTTGCAAAATCTTCTCAGCCATGCTACGTTTGGTTGTCGCTCAACAGTCATTTTTTGGCTAATTAGACCGAGACTTACGGTTTAAAGTGTATTCCGAACCACTACAAACATCATGCTAAAAGTGGGATTCGAACCCACGAACTGTTGAGCCGAAGGCAAGAGCGCTAACCATTCGGCTGTCAGCTCGGCCAGGCATGCTACGTAATAATTAGAATAACAGAGCTAAGCAAATGGGGAAAAATAATAGAGTAAATATAGCAAGGAACACTTTCATAACTGAATTGGAAGAAGTATTCTCTTGATTATTGCAAGTCCGAATATTGTGAAGATTTCCTGCTAGAGAATGAATCATCATCGATGAAAATAAGAGTGGGGCTGTAGCTGAAATCTTTGTAACCCAATTAATTACTGGCAGATGCATCGGCAATCAAAGAATTTAACATTGTCTCTGAAGACGAATGAAAGAAATAACTCTTCGGTTTATTACCAGACATCCGTCATTACGTGTACCCACACACAAGCAATAGATAATTTATCGTATTTATAGAGCTCATTCAACTCAGTAAAGAAATCAAATGCTTGAAAAGAATAGCTGAAGTAAAACGGGAAAGGCAGAAAACACTTAAGGAATTATTATCAGAGTCGGTTTTTTGTTTTTTGGACAAACCAGAAAAAGATCTTTCACACTATCGAAATAGTTCAAGATCTTTTTCTGGTTTGTTTTCGCTGCTCCGTGATCGCTTATTTAATCGTAAATAAACAATGCGCTGATTGCACACAATTTTGATATAAATACTATCATTCTGATTCAATTGAAAACAAATCCTTTAGATTGAAATGAAATGTGATCTGTGATCATTGTTTGATAACAAAGTAGCCAATCAGAATGAAATGTCACTAATAGACGGGGTTTTTGTAAAATAAAGTGAATTGTTGAGGAAATATAAATAAATGTTTTGTGCTATATTTGTAAACACAAATGAGTTAAGGATAATATTAAAAAACTTCTAGAAAGTACTTAGTAAGGAAATTTCCAGGTGGCTGAACAGGAAATGATTTGTTTTAAAGTTTCAAAATGATTTAAAAATGTACTGAAAACGTATTCACTTGTGAGTCATAAGAAATTCTGAACTGCACCCATCGTTTTCAAGAAGGAAAAAGTTTAAATTGGAATAGCTTTATGCAGTAGAAGATATTGAAAACAGAAAGATTCGCAGCAATAATCATATACAGTGTGTTGAAATGTTTACTCCCACGGGGCACACCAACGAATTAACTAATTCATAAATGATTGATACAGACATTCAATCTCAAAATCACACTGTGAATTTGAAATAGAAGGAATAGTTTCAACTAGCTGGAGCAGATTACGGTGAAAATGACAGTTCTGATGATGAAATTCGAAGAAAAGGAATGAGTTTCAATAGATCCGGCTTACACGAGGAAGGCTGACACAAAACACATGGAACTGGTTGTTATTCTAAAGAGCATTAACATGGGCACCTTTAAATAGTTTAAGGCGAAAATTAGAAGAAAATTTCGAAATCATCGCTAGCAGAAGGATTAATAGACATGAGTCCACATTTTTTGAAAGTGCATCCATATACAGAAATATTTCTTGTATTACTCTAAGCAAGTTTACGTAAGAATTTGCTTTAAAAACAAATGTGAAAAACAATCAAATAGATAGACTTTTAGGAAATAACTGGTTTTAAAAGACTTTTTAACTGAAAAGACAAAACTTTAAACTAAATACTTTGAAAATATTAATATTGAACGTGAGTTACATTTAACTCTTTATTAACATTGTAGCAAATATTCAAGATTAAGAATCAATATAAATTTTATAATTCAAAGCCTTTATAAGTAATGAAGTGGCCCAAGCAACATCAACAACCCACACAACCACAAATATCTAAGAGATGTCCAAAAATCAAGTCCAATTTATATCCAGATAACTATCACATCTACAATACATCTATGAGATATCCAAAATTCAAATGTCCATGGATATCCTAAACTTAAATGTCCGTTCGATATCGTAAAATAATATCATTTAGACACTAACATTTGGATATTGTGGAGATATCTCATAGATATCTTAAATTCTTTCAAATTAAATATCCAAATTTCGTAAGGGCTAGACATCAGAAATCTAGATATCGTAAGATATCTACACTTTGAACATTTGTCAAGCAGTCGATGTCAACTGTACATTCATAGAAAGCTGTACTTTCATAAACAAGGTTAATGAATTCTAAAAACCCAGTGTTAATACAAATTATATGATTAATTTAAATTAAAATAAAATGGCAAAAGTCATTCTAGTTGATTACTCTCCATTTGGTTGTTTATTATGACATTTTACAAACAAGGTAAGTGGATTTAAGAATTGTTTGAAAATATTTGCTGAGTTTTCCAGCAATAATTTTAATACTTTATTCTATTTTAAATGTTTTTATTACTGATTAAAAGGATTATTTTCTTTCTCTTCAATATAATTCGTTATAAAGAACAAAATATTAATTGAAAAACATCGTTAAATATAAGCAATAAGATCGGTATTGTTCTTTAAAAATTTCCTTCATTATTAAAGCTAAAGTAAGTACTACAGTGAGTGTAAAAAAGTATTCGTACAGTACAACAATTGATTTAAAAGAGATCCGTTCATACAAATTATAATCATAAATTTCATTTTAATTAATTATAAATACTATATATACAAAAATAATTTTATACATGAATAAATATTTACAAAAATGTAACAATCCAACATCTTGTGGTGTGAAAAGTATTTGTACACTAAAAGAAAAGCAAATTTTTTTTAATTATATTTTGTGATTGACTAAGCCATTAAGATGTAGTTAATTGACGTCATCTTGTAAGTTACTTAAAAGGTTCTTCAATGGAAATTTTAATGTAGTGAGAAACTAGAAATTCTGTAATGGGTCGTAAAAGTAGAGTCAAGTGTTTCCGAAAGAGAACTGATTTTAAAGATCGGTAAGAAAGGTAAATCGTACAACAAAATTTCTGATCTGGTTGGTAGACCCCGTTTAACTTTGCAGTCAATCATAAAAAAGTTTGCTGCCACTGGAAAGGTTCAAAACAGTTCTTGTACTGGGCGATCATGTCTATTGACATCATCTGATAGACGGTTTCTGGTACGTTCATTAAAGAAGGATCCCAAAATAAGTGCTCCTACATTAACATCAGAACTGAAGAACATGGGAACAGTAGTCTCCGTAAGTACTGTTCGAAATGCATGCAGAAATCAAGGTTTCATGGCCATGTTGTTTGACGAAAATTCTTTGTGAGAAGAATTGGAAGCTGCGATTGTTTTTCGCCAAGCAATACGTTTATGAAAATTCAAATGTCTGGAAAAAGATTATCTTTACAGACGAATGTAAATACAACATATTTGGATCGGACGGGAGAGGAATGGTATGGAGAAAGCACAATACAGAAATGTATCCTAAGAATTTAATGCCAACAGTGAAACACGGAAATTGAAGTCTGCTTGTTTGGGGGTGTATAAATACTTTTGGGGTGGGCAAATTAGTCTTTATTAAAGGTATTATGAATCATCAACTTTATATTGACATTTTAAACAATAATTTAGGATCTAGTGCAACAAAAACGGGCTTAAATGGTGATTATGTTTTCATGCATGATAACGAGTCCAAGCATACAGCCCTAAGCACAAGGCTCTGGATACTTTATAATGCCCCCAAGTTCATGAAATTTCCTGCTCAATCGCCGGACCTCAAACCCATCGAGAATTTATGAGACGTTCTTGATAAAAGTATTGAATACAGACATATTTCTAATAAAACTGATTTGGAATCAGCCCTTAATGAAGAATGGGACGCCATATCTATCTCAATAACAGCAAAATTGGTAGCATCCATGCCAAAGAGAGTCAAGGCAGTTATTCGAGCTAAAGGATATCCTACAAGGTATTAGTTGAAATATTATAATTATATATTCGCCAATATATGCATGATGTACGAATACTTTTTACACCACAAGATGTTGGATTATTTCAGTTTTGTAAATATTTATTCATGTATAAAATTATTTTCGCGTAAATTTCCCATGCAACTAGTGAAAATATGTTCTATATATTTATAATTAATTAAAATGGAATTTATGTTTATAATTTTTATGAATGGATCTCTTTTAAATCAATTATGGTACTGTACGAATACTTTTTACACTCAATGTATGTAAATTTTAAATTAGGTTTTTAATAAGAAAAATCTATTTTCTCTAATTCTTCACGGAAATTATCCAATTCTTTCACAGAAAAGTATCAGTTTTTATCGTTTGTTTTCATAGAAACAATTATATACCTTTACAAACTAGTGTTCACTTTTTCAATTGAGTTTATGTTTGGTCATTGTTTATTTGGTATTATTGAATAAAAATGTTCGAAAATTTCTTAAAGCACTCATAAGTTTAATTGTTTAAAATTGCAAATTCTCTATACTAGTAATTATAGAGAAATATTCTTAAAATTTTTGTGGATAGTTAATTTCTTTATAAATTAAAGTGTACACACACACACACACACAATCAAAAATGTATCATTATACTCGCTTTAGCAAACAAATTCTATTATTTCCTTATTATTAAATTAACTTCTCGCATTAAAGTATTAAAACTGGTTCCTTAAAGGTTTACAAATCTTATCATTCTTAAAATGGTAAAAGAATAGACCCATACAGGATTGGCGCGATTTCAAATTTTCGCGCCAAGCACTCTACAGCTGTATTGCCAACCTAAATTACATCACCACGAACGATTAAATTACATCATCACGTCAACCAATAAAGATCAAGTTCGAACTCCAGAGCTTTGAAATAACGCGTTTTTCCCAATTCCAAATATTAAAAATGTGAATATTTCATTATAATTAAAAACTGCAAAAATTTTAAAATTCTTATAAATAGAAACAAAATTTTTAAACTTGATTTTTAATTTACCGAGCAATGACGCCCATCTTAAAAAAAAAACATCAGTGTAGCACTACCTACTACAGTGTCAACCGTGCAATAAAGCTAAATTTCGAACGTTAACAAATTTCATTTTTTGTTTAAACTCGAATTTTAATATAACGTCCACATTAGAGAAATTTAAGTACGCGGCACATTCTAACACAAACATGGAAAACGCAATACACACAACTTAAACATTCATTTACTTATGGAAACATTCATTTTTATAAAAACTTTAATTTCTAAATATGAATAAAATTGTAATGATAAACAAAATAACTCACTTAATCTTCATCGCCGCTCTCCGAATCGTTACTTTTCGGCGAATATACCGTTTTTATCGCTTCTAAAAAATCTATAATGATTTCCCGATGATTCTTTCTCCATACGTACTCCGCGAAAACGCAAAATCAATATATCCTCCTCCATACTTATTAATATATGCAAGCAACACATAAACTTCAAAAATCAAATATCGAAACTCAATGCTTCAATATTATTCTGTAATAGTTTCAAGGGTTACATACAAAACGCGTATGTAAAACGAAAAGCACGTCATACGTAATACGAACCGGTAAACCAGTCTGGCGCACTTTATCGCATGCTTGGTGCATACACTTGGCGCATATTACCCTCTGTACGCTTCTCTACCATTTAGCGACTGAGGGGTAATTTACTTTTGCGCTAATAAAATGCAAATACTTGTTTATTTTGTTATCAATGTATTTGTTGACAGATTGATTAACAATATTTAATTTCCTACAAAGATTCTGTGTTTTTCTTTACTTTAGAATTTATTTTTAGATTGACATTTAATAGTGACATTACGTTTAAATTTTTTAATGTAACATCTGATATATTTAGATAAATTTTGGATCTTTACAATTTATGACTTTTTATGCAAATATTGGCTAGTAAGTCACATGAAAAATTTGTTAAGGAGGGCAATTATCAACTCTTTGAAACAGTTGTTTTGTGAAGACTGAGAGATAGTGCTCTGTTTATAAAAGTTAGCATATTTTTATCTTATTTTATTTTTTGTCAAAAATATATTTTGAATGTTAGTTATATTTTAATTTACAAGTGCCTTATAAATAAATGATTATTGTAGATTTTTATCAAGTGACCTCATTGTATATTTTTTATTGTTAAAAATTTTAATTGCAAAATACAATTAATTTTTACTCAGGTTAATGTTTCATTATTTTTCTTTCTTGATTTAGTTAGTGCTGAGACATCAGACAAGTGGGATGTTTATTTAGCATGGAAAGCACATCTTAGCAGTCACTTTGTTAATGTTTTCTTTAAGATTATATAAAAATAAATTTTCTCAATAAACATTTGTGTGTGTGTGCTTTCTGATATTTGTTTATCCCTTATTTACTCTCATAATATATACTTGTTATTATTAAAATGTAGATTTTAATCATTTTTATGTTCAAAATAAAATAATTTATACTAAGTGCATTAAGTTTTGCATATTCTAAGATTTAATATTTCTTTATTGCAGTAGTTTTTATTACTTCTGGAAAATTTATCATATTAAAAGAAATAAATTTAAACTAGAATATTATTGTAAAAAAAATCTTTTGCAATTACTATTGTATCTTAAAATAAATAAATATTGTAATGATTTTTATTGATAAATTGACTCTATTTATGGAAAAATATATGAATTAATCAATTACATGGTTAAAATACAATTATTACATTTTAAATTGGTTTTTATAAATTATTTTTCATCAAAATCGGACTAAATTTTTATTTATAAACTTAAAGTATATATGAATTTAGCTGCTCTTTTATTAAGAAATAAATCATAAAAGTACTATAATTGCATAATGTTCCAATAAAGAATTAATTTCACATAATACAAATTTATTCTTTTTTTTAAATGTTTCTTAAGTTTTCTTTAGGGGGAGTGTATTATTGAATATGAAAAAAATATTGCTTGGAAATCTAAAAGTTTCACAGTGAATTCTTTTAAAGCTGTCATGCATTTTTACATTATATATAATTTTCAAAATCATTTTACAGTTTAATATTTTGTAAAATTTTTACCTTAAAATCTAATATTTTCAATATTGATTTCTAAGGAACAGAATTTATTGAAACTGAGATTAAAATACAAAATATTTATTTTTATTATTAAATAAAAAATAAGAATTATCTTAAATCAGTAGTTTTGTTAAAAACTTAAAAATAAAGAAATTAATTCTGAATTCTTGACTCCATACATTTTGTTTTTATGTAAAAGCTGACGCAATAATAAAAAATAATTTTTTTACAGAAATTACTTTCACTTTTTTAATCTTCAGGAAACTATCATTAGCAAAATTCCCTTTATAATTCATACAGAATTTAATTTTAATGTATTTCAGTTGCTATAAAAATTTTAAAGGTTTGGTAAAAATTTACATAATTTTATTTTTAATAATTTGAAAATTTAAAAGTAACATTGAATTCATCTATAAATTCTTAAAATTAAGTCACATTGTGCTTACACTTTTAATATTAGAGGAGTTATGTATTACAAAACATTATTTCTAATGTTTTTTCTTTTGAAATTAAGTATTTAGTCAATAAAACAATAAATGCACCCACAAAAAATTTTGCAACTGCTATAAAATATTTCAAAATACGGTTTCCGTTGATAACTTCTGAAAATTATGGGGAAAATACAAACATTAATCATGAAAATTTCATTAGAAATGCATTTTAGCTTTTAATAATTTTGGAACACATATATGTGTTCCAGATAATATAAGAATAACTAAGATATCTAAAGCATATCTAATAAGATTTGATCTAGATATCTCTTGGATATCAAATTTTATTTATATAGATATCTCATGAATATCAGAACATCTCATAGATATCTTTTGGATATCTAGGAAACATCCAAAGGATATCCAAAATATCTAAGAGATATCCATCAGATATCGCAATATCCATTTATCCACAGGATATCCGTTTGGTGCGACCCTTTGGATAACTTGGTGGACATAATGACGATATTCGGTTATCTTGTGGATATCTAAGAGACAAAGCGATGTCCAGATACATTTCTGAGAGATGTCTCTTGGATATCATATGGATTTTCTTGGTTATTTGGGAACATTAAGGAACACCAAACTAATTATGATTAAAATCATTTCTACGCAGTATTTCCTACAGAGTACATGCAAGAACTATACAAAAATTTTCATTCTTATATATACATCGTGTTTATATATATAAAAAAGGTAAGTTATACTTATATCTAGTCCAATAATATTCAATGAAACTAAGCTTAAAATGTTTAGTTCATTTATCCCATATTCCTCAAAAATCCCAATTAGAAATTAAGTAATAGAAAAAATAATAATTGCAACAAAATGAAGGGGTTACATCATTAAGGTGAGAACAGGTGACATCAACGACTAAAATACCGAATAACACTAACGTTAAGACGCCTCTATGAGTAAACCGTCTTAACAATAATAAACTTTATAAGAAACAAGGAGGTAATAACTAGTTTTTTAAGGATACCTTTTTCTTGCTATTGTGAAAGAATGAAATAACCTAGATGTTTAACGCATTAAAAAACTACAACCTTGTACATTTTCACATTCATATCGTTTCCTTCATGACAGATAGCTTTCAATTGAAAAGTCTTCATACAGTCAAAAGAAAAAAGACCATTCCATGTTACTTTGGAAAAACAAAAATACGAATAAACGAGTCGAGAATTTTTTTAAAAAAAATATTGCCTGTCATTTTCTTAGTAGAGAAAAATTCCACTTATATTTTTTTCCAGATTTTATGCTTGAAAAGTTTCATTTTTAAGTCATATCAGAGCGACACAGGAAATTAAAATCCAAAATGGAAAAAGATATAATGCAAATACATTTCAGTAAGAATTCTCAATAGTCCAAGAAAGTGGTATTCCTGAAACAATACTTCATTTTAGTATTTCTATAACTTTCGTATTTACTGTAGCATCAGGAGAATATATTTTTGATAAATAATTATCATACTACACGAGTACATTGAAAATCAATGGACCATGATGCAAAAAAAAAAAAAATGCTTTAATTACTATGGCGTAATTAATCTATATTTTTCGTGAACATGAACAAGTTTCTTTTTTGGCGCAATAACACATAAAATAGTCGCAATTTGAAAAAAAAATTTTTTTTACGACATCATAAAATATGCGCTCAAAGGACACCGACAAGCCACGGACGAATTTCATTGTTCGCCATTCGGTCACTTTGACTGTCCTTTGGCAGTGATGCATTTATGTTTGCCACTTACCATACCAGGGAAAAGCAACCGTTTATTTGATTTCCAATCTAAGAAGCAATTTGAACATGAATATAATCTCAGAATTACTTTATGAGGGGATGTTATTTTGCTCCGATTTGACATCGTTTAGCATCTCTTTTAATTGTCTCTGATAGAATTCTTAATTTTTACGATGTCTTTAAAAAGAGCAATGAATTGGAAATCTGACTAGTATGAGCAGAATAATTCTGAAGTGATCATAAGAAATTAGTAAGCCGGAAAGTTATGAATACCCTAGAAACACTATTTTGGTAATGAAACCAATTTATATTTCGTAAAGCTTGGTTCATGAGTTTATATTCATAATCGAGCCTTAGTCATTGGATATCTACCGAATTGGCGTTTCATTTCATCCGATGTTTGCGCAATCAATGGTCTGTTATCAGTTATTTGGTTAACCAAGGATGAGTCTTATCCGCATAAGCAAACCCCAGGTTTGATTTTATTTCTGTAAGTTGCCATAAGACGATTAAAAAGTAATAACAACTACTGTAAAAGCCCTCTTATGTCGTTTTGTAAAGAAATTATTCTCACAAATAAAAAGCACCATGAAATATATGATTACTGAACAACCAATTAATTGAGAATGAATTGAAATTGATGCTGCTGCCATTTCCAAGCGCAAAATTGCGCATCATTTTACTTTTCACAGCAGAACAGAGTATAAATTATGTAGACTTTATATCTGCATTATTCCCTAAGCAGTGCATTTTCTTTTGTTTGTTTTTCAGCAACAACAATTAAAAAAATCAAGATAAGCCACTTAGTATTATACTCATAGCTTCAATAGATAATATACTCATAACTTCAAATATACAAATAATTTCTTTTCAACAGAGTTTAAAGATGTTGTTTTTCTATAAATTAATTAAAAAATTTTAGAATTCTAAACATATCAGTTGCACTTGTTTGGAAATATACCAAGGTACATTGAAGTGTCAAATATTAACTTGCAGTTTATTCGACATTTTGTGTAATCTCAAATAAATCCCATTTATCTATATTAGAAAGTTAAGTATGTAAGACTAAGATTAGTTCTGACTCTTAATCCAGCCAAACTAAGTATATTTTATAGAAGGATTCAATTTAATCTGTTTCAGCCTAATTTGACACAGAGTAAAAAATGCTAGAATACGATCACTCATGAAGTATCTGCGGTGCCTAGTTAATATGAAGTCCAGTCGCTAATAAGGCTTCCACCTCATTATTGGATCAAATGGTCATCGGACAAGTGTTTCGCCTCAGATGGTGCGCAAGAATTTACAGTGACGATCCATAGTAACTTATTGAACTTAAATATCCTCACTGTGCTCACAATTCTTACTTAATGGGATTTCTCTTATCTCTGGAATGCTTATACCAGTTAAAATAATTGAACAAACACATAAGCAAATGTATAAAAATGACAGAAATTCCTATAACATTTCGCATAAAATATCCATGAGATTCAATAACCATATGAAGAATGATGTATGAGAATAAATACCCAAAACCTATTAGTTCATTTAAGGAAATGAAATGATTTTTAATTCTTATTAACGGGTTCATTTTGTGATACATTTTGATTACGTGGAAAATATCCACAGATTTAACACATAAAAACTTTCTTATGCGCGATAGTTAAAAATTCTCTTATTCTAAAACTCAATTATTTTCTAGTTTAAATAATTTCTATTAAAGCAATGTAATAAAATAAAATCATATCGTGATATATTTAATAATAAATTGCTTTTAAATCGGAATTTTTTTTACTTAAGTCTCAAAGATATTTTCGAAAAACATGCAATGAAGTAAAATACATAAAATAAAGAAAATTATTTCGAAAATATTTTGAAAAAGAATTTTTACGAACAAAGATTATGTATAAAGAGAAACATTAGCAATAAATAAATCTGAAAAAAATTTATTTCTGAAAATGGGACTTCGATATTCTTTTATTTCGACAATAGCTTCTCCTCCAAAGGAAATATTTCTCCCTAAAATCCTAATCGGATAGAAGGGAATTTTTTTTTGTGCAATAAACGAGAATATAATAAGAGAATTTGGACAGAAAAAGGAAGAAAAGACAAATCTGAAACCTTATCTAGTTTTTTTCACATAGAAATTTCAGCTTGCACAATTTCTTTCAAAAATCTGTTAACTTCAAAATCTGAAGAATAACCGAAGAAGGAACTATATATTTTTGACAGTCATGAAAAGGTGAAAAAGTTTGCTTGAAATGCTTCCTTTAAAAAAACATTGAAAAATGGAAGAAAGAATGTTTTTAAAACACGTTATTTTTTTGTGCGTAAAATTTTAGCTTTTACTCCGAAATTAACGTTTAATTCATTTGAAGAAAAATTTTAAAATATGTAAAGCAATTTTTTTAAGAAAAATAATATTATAAATGTGATAAAGTGCCTGAAACAGTTAACTGTTAGACATTTTTAACAAAAGATTATTCACAGTAATAAATGGCCAGATGTTTTGGAAAAAAGGCATTACTTTAAACTTTTTTTTACAAAAGTATCAGATAAATTTATAATTTCATTTTTAATCAATACTTTTAAACAATACTTTTAAAATAAAAATTTAGACGAAAACCAACTTTTTAACAATGTATTTAAATATTTCTTTTATTTTAAATTGAAGTAGTATTCGATATAATTTAGTTTTTCACATCGCAAATAATATTCGAATAGAAGGACATATTAAACAATAGATTCCAGTTTAAATATACTCTTGTATGGAAAAGCAATTTTTGTATCCATCAAATGATTTTTAAATTAAAAAATCCAAACTATAGGAAATACAACATTTCCTCCGAACTATTTTCCAAATTTAAAAAAAGACACTTTCTCTTCGGAAATCAACACGAAATATTTTTATATGGGAAAAACATCGAACTTTATAAATAGAAAAATGGTTCCTTATAGTTTTTGAAGTATAATGACACTTAACAATTTTACAAACGTCGATGCTTAAACATAAACAATTGAAACCATCAAAATGGGCTCAAAAATCTTTACAGAAGAAAGTAAATTCAGTAATGGGATTTCTAAGAATTTCTGTTAAAAACGACACAATTCTGTTTCACCAGAAAACAGAATCCTTAAGGAAAACGCCAAACAAAAATAAGAACCAACTACTTACTTTGGTTCTAAGAAGTCCCGGAAATCGATTCCTTCAATATCATTTTTTATTATCATCACTAAAGTTAAATTCTAAATTCAGAAATGAAGTTTTTTGGACAAAAATTTAAAAACAAAATAAATAAATATTTTATTTTTTATCAAATTTTTAGGTAGAATGATTATTTTGTTAGAAAAATATTAGTGAAATATATAAATATTTTGTGTTTTATGAAATAAGTTTCCATAGGATATTGTAAAGGAGAGTATGTTAACCAAAGTTTATATGAAATATTAAAACAAAATAACTAAAAAAGGCATGTATAATTTTCCGTTTTGAATTTCAAATAATTAACTTTTATTTTGCATAATATTCCAAAGGTAATTAAAAAAATGAGATGATGAAATTTTCTCTGGTCCATGAATTAAAACAGTGTTTTATATTGGCTTTTTTAAGTAAAATTGTGTGGATAACAAAACAAGAATAATTACTGACTTTTAATAATACGATAATTTGTAAAAAATGAAACGGTAAAATTTTCTAAAATTCTTATATTAACACAAATCTCAACTTAAATTGCTATGCTCATCAAAAACTCTATTTGACAGGATGTACATATCAGAAATACTATAGTTACCATTCTTACATCTCAATTTTATGATGTTCAATATTACATACAAACATAATTCTCTTCAAATTTTGGAATTAAGTTTTCGCATAAAAATATTTTTCAATGCTTACTACCATATTCATTGCACAAATATCGTAATACATTTATAAAATGAGTATGAGTGACGTAGAAATAGTACAATAATATATATATATATATATATATATATATATATATATATATATATATATATATATATATATATATATATATATATATATCTATATATATATATATGTATATATATATATCTATATAGTATTCACAGAATAATTTTATTGATGTGTCGTTTGACAATATTATTGGTGATTAAAAGATTAAAATAAATTTATGAAAACTTTAGTTTGAAATATCAACAGAGAAAAAATATGGATTGAAGTTTTGCGAGCTATAAAAAGCTTTTAGGCTGATGTGGATCAGTATTTAACAATTAATACTAAGCAATATGCTGAGCTGGAAGTTAAAAGATTTGTATGTTGGCCTTGCGTCAACTATGTCGTGGATTCAATTCCCACTTCCTTCACGAATATTTGTAATCATTCAGAATCCATTTGAAACTATTGAATCTTGTCAATACCGCCCTCGTATACAAGTAATCATAACCCAAATGCCGACTCAAGCTTAAGAACTTCCTCTTGAAATTCATGCTTTTTTTTCAAATACAGGGCTGAATTTGGGAATTCTTTCGAATTCATTAATTAAAGAAGTTTACTTGTGGATGTAAGAAAAGTTAGAGAATGCAATTAAATAAGATCCCTTCATTCACCTCCTCAATTTCAGTTGTGGGATCTCTAAACAAGTCGACAGACATGAATCAGGATAATGAATGCTACTGATATCTTATCTTGGGATCAGTTGGTGGTTACAGGTTATGTTTTACAAAATCTGTGTAAACAAACAGTTTTTACACTGCCATTTTTTCCCCTAATATAATTTGATTCAGTATAAGTAAAAAACAAGGAAAATCGAATTTCGATGTAAATTTGGTCAGTTTACATAAATTTGAAATAATTCGCGTAAAAATTAGACTACGAACAATTCAGTTTTAGAAATGAGATGTAAAAATGAAGATTTTTTTTGTTGAAACACTTCTAAAACACGAATACAATATCTAAGAAAGAAATTCAGAAGCAAAATCTATTCGTTTAATTTTGAAGACAATTACAGTTCATTGCAAGAGAATTACAGTTCATGAAATTACCTTAACCATAATTTCGCTAAAAATGCAGATATCAGAAAATAATTCAGTTTCAACTTTAGCAACAATCTCAAGCAAACAGAATTGACTAATACTTTGACTAAACAGAACCGTTACGCGAGTAATTCTTCAAAACAAATTCCTTCAATAGATTCGAATCATTTTTTGCATCCTATTTCATCAGGAATGGAAAGTATTTGTTGCCTGGATTATTGAGACATTCGCAGCGTAATGTAGTAGCCACTAGTAAATTGGGTCATTCGGTTCTCGTCAATATTGACGTCACTGAATTCTCACCTGCATATTGATGATTCGGTGGACGATTTTCATGTGCGAGATGGTGAAATCAACTTACAACAGGTGTGAATAAGCGTTCTTTGATATTAAACAAAGGCTTAATATTGTTCTAAAATTTATGCTGTATGAATATCATAGAAATGGAGATCTGCTCTTGAAATATAACAGTTTTGTTAAAACATTACTCAGATGAATTGTAAAATTTAAATTCGATTAAAGTATGATAATTCGAAGAAATTTCATTTTCGAAATAAGTGTTCGAATATCATGTGGTAATAAAATACAGAGGACATTCTGTATATTTTGGCATTCAGAAAGAGAGAAGAAGGAATCTGTAGAATTAAAATGTGAACAAGGTAAATTAATTTGATGATAATAAAATGTGCCTATGAAGTTGTACCTGACCTTCTTAACGTTAGCCTCTTAACTTTGAAAAAAGTGTGGTCATAAAAAATTGTTTCGAATTATAAGAAAGTTGCCATATCGTCTCGACTACAGTAAAATTTAGAACTTAGCACTCTTATCTTACCTAAAAAATATTTAAACATGATACATGAAAAAGTTCATTATAAAGCTGTAGAGCCGTAGAAATTTAATGATACCACAAGCACAGAAAGGCGACGAAAAGAATATTGTAAAACACTTATTGGTTTGTGCACGAATAGTAAAACAATTAATTACAAGACAATATGAAATGCACAGAAAGGAGCAAACAAGATGCGTTGTCATCAGGGCTCTTCATTAGCCACCATAGACATTTGGTTTCAAGGAGTTGCAAGTAAAGTATTCCGACAGATTGTTTAACGTAACAGTGTTGGAGCACGACAGCAAATTAATGTGCGTCGAATGCTCTTCGCATGTCTGTGCGCTAAATGTCATCTGATATTCAACCCTTGTTGCTCAACAACTTCGTAATTAATATTTTCGCCATATTTCATTCAATTTTCGGGAGAAGATTACTAAGATGCGCTGTTATTTGTACAGCCTTGTAGCAAACACACACATGACACCAAAACTCTTCAACGCCTTTTTTTATGAGTAGAGCTATTGGTGAGCCAAAGTTAAGGGATGAAATAGAGTCATCCTGTGTAAAATATTCTTTTCAATACAATAAGCACGCAACAAATGCTTACTAGGGACAGATAGAATTCTTATTTAGTCACTGGGTGCACACTATAGCTTGATAATCCGGTTCCATGTCAGATAATCAAATTCTATCAAAAATTTAAAAAAAAAAAAAAAAAAAAAAAAAACAATGGTCACTTTTCAGTTTGCAAATTGACATTTGGCTTCAATTTAAATTTATTCATAAATTTTCAATAAGTAAATACATGTTGTTTCACATCATAAAGCCTGATATTGAAATATAAACCTGAAATTTTAAACTAATTGAATTAATCTTTTCAATTTCATAACTAAATACCAAGTGAAATATGCTCTGGTGTTATACACATCTTTCCAATATTCTAACCTAAAATTTAATGAAATTACAAGTTAACATCTTTCGAGCAAAATAGAACTGAAAAATGTAAATGCATTCATAAAATCAGATGAATTCACTGGAATTGATTCATTTGTCAACTTCCGGAGTAATCAGAGCCCCAGTTTCCGGAAGCAGAGTTCACTCCTAACATCAGGTCCTTCCGCGCTTGTTAGCAAAAGTAACATTGAATAGAGATTTATTGACGGCGCGAAATCTTTCACGGTAGTCCGGGGATCTTCTAATTGTTTCGTGAAGATGGTCAGCTTTTGAATACTGAAATCACTCAGGCGATTGAAATTTTTGGAGTGAATTTTTAAAAAAGGAAAATATTTAATATTCATGAAATATGAGAACATTTGTGTGTAAAAAATAAAATACTATGGTGTCAAGAATAATAGAACATTTTTTTCATAATTCAGATATCGACTCTAAAGTGCAAATTATTTTTTTTAAAAAAAGAAGAAAAAAAATAGGGTAGATGACTGTCGTGTGATTATTTATATAGGTGTGAGCACATTTTAGTCACTTCCTAAAATTAATTGAACAATAAGGGATTCACCCTAAATTTATAACTTGAGTTGTAGGTTACAATATGACTACAGAAATATTTAAACATTTCATTAAGCAGAAATACTTTAGCATTTTACATAGCAGAAAATTTGCTAGTACAATAAAATGCATGTAACTCATCATGAAAATTACTCTAAGCTAGAAAACCAGAGTACTCGATTCAAGATTTTCAGGCCTAGCGTGGAATCAAAGCTAAGTGAGGCCTTGGATGTGCTTCCATTTCGCAGTAAAAATCTCGAGTAACATAAAAATTTGTGAAAGATAACGTTAGATTTTACCCTGAAAGAAGGATACTGTCCAAAAAAGAGAAACTGCATCAACTGTCACACAGATAAATAACTAATGCAAAATTTTATTTTTTAGAAGATTCATATAATTATTTGACGCACATTGAGAGAAATTATATTTGACAAATTTATTAATCTCCTAGACTGGGGGGGGGGTTGAGCGTAATGTTGGCAAACACATGACACGTTTGTTAGTAAAAAAAATGTGTGATTTATGGCGGAAAAATGACAAAACATGCATTTTGACTGCTGATGAGTGGTCGAGAGTCTTGTATTGGATCCGCTCGATGTACTTTGATATGATGAGAGTTGCTGGAGTCCTGGACCTCATTCAGCTTTGCTGACAAATTTGGACTGGCAAAAACAAACATTATAAAAAGTTTTTGAAGCTAACCGCGCGATCATCAATTGATATAGCCGCAGAGTGAGCCTTTTAATTGGAATTAATTTCCATACTAGACGAATGTTCTTTTCCTGAAAGTGAAACGATTTCTTTTATGAATCATATGGATTGTTTAGCGAGGATAGTGGTGAATGATTAGAAAATAGGATTTGATTCACAGCGAAATTTTTTTAACGAAAATAACATTGATAATAAAATTTCAACTGTGGCTTACATCATATCTCGGGATATAACAAAAATGCTTTCGGTTGAATTCCATAAACATTTAAATGTAGTTAAAACATATTTGCACGAATTTCTTTCTTCTATTTTCTAACCCCAAGTTCTTTAATGAATAATTTTTATGAAGCAAGTACTAATAAAAGAAATCTCATTGAACAAGAACGTAAAGATGAATTTTCCTAAAATAAGATGTTAACAAATATAGAGATCTAAAGTATCAAATTATCAAAATAAATCTGCAGGCACTTCCACGCAATTCCAAGTTTCCAAATGAGTCTTCAAATTCTTTCTACAAGCTTCTTAATTTAAAAGGCGATTTCTGTTTTAATTACTTTTCTAACGCAAAACATCATCAATGGTAAAGTTGCTCAACGAAAATTTCATTTGCTAAGGAATCTTTTTTAAGGAAATCTTTATGTGGTTCATCAAATTCTTTTTCTGCGACTGTAAGGTTCTCTTATTAGGTTAGAATAAATGTTTTCATGCATTTTTCTATTAATGAAGGCAAGCAGATAAATAAGCGCAACGATGAATTATTTTCGAACACATCAACAGTGAAATTTCCGCAGTGAAAATCATAAAATTCCTCCGTGAAAGGTAGCATTGATTAAGAAATCTTTTACAGGAGCTGACAAAGCATAGCATTCAGAAACCTTGCGATTCCAGGAAAAGGACACATGGTGTTAACGAACAAAAACCGAAAAGAAACAGCACCTAGACCAAGTAAACGGTTTTACTAGCATAAAAAAGCGGGGGGGGAATAAAATAGTTGCTCAAATTGCGCCCCCCGACTGCGTGCAAGTGAGCGAAAAAAAGCTCTTTCTGGGGAAGACTCGTGAATAATTACGCACGGATTGGGTATTTTCGGCGCGACGGCTCTGATTGTGTCACGCGACAAACGCATAGAATCAACTCAGGTGGCTCCGAATATAAAAGAAAAATAATCAACAGCGAAATGACTCTACCAGATGTTTGGAATCTCAACACACTAGGAACACGTCAGCGAGGATAATCCAAAAAGAAAAAATGCAATTAATTAGTTTCGCTCCTCCTTTGAACGCAATAAATTACGGCTTATTTTCAGTTTTCATCTGAATCAGCAGCCCCAACATTTAAGCTTTCTCAGATAAGTTGCGAGGGAAGAGATTATTTCTTGTATCGGTAACTCACATTTTTTTATTTATTTTTATTATTTTTTATCAGATGAAACGTTCTAATTGAAGAAAATAACAAAAATACCAACGAATATCTCAAAATCTTTATTAATTGCTAATTAAATCCTGATTATTTCACATTTGTGTTTGCGTCTAAGAGTCTTTTTCACGCAATTGCAAATAGATTACATACTTAAGTTTGCATATCCTAAACTACTCATCTATAGTTTTTAGAAAAATCATTTACTAATCATCGGGAATAAATTCTTTATTTTGTGGATCATCAGTGCATGAGAAAATAAAAAATAGTTTCAAGAAGTGATATCGAGACCCGGAACTAATTATTTTCGAATATCCATAACCAATGACACTTGATAAAAAACTCTTTGCTTCTAATGAAGCAGATTTTAAGAAGTCAAAAATAACGTGCACAAAGCTAAATTCAAAAATCTTTTTCAAATTTCT